>JANPWX010000107.1:483533-836571 GCA_024734555.1 Trochalopteron elliotii | reverse complement strand
TTTTTTTTTTTCTTTTTTCTTTTTTTCTTTTTTCTTTTTTCTTGAAAGATATTTTAACCAAAGTGACAGCTTAGTTGCAGATTTTCATCTAGTGAAGATTCCCACTGGTAATGTCACCAGCTTGAACACAAGTAGTGCTGCCTCATGATGACTGAAGGAAATCTGAAAGCCTTTCACACTTTCAAGCTCAAGAAGACAAATCCAGGCATGCAACAAAGATGAGAACAACAGAGTTCAACTAAAGCTGCAAGGTTTAGTGTAACACTGGCTGTGTCCATGGAACAGAGGTGTCCTGGATTACAGTCACAGGCAGTAACTTAATTCAGATAATTAACCATCCATAAACCTCCCAACAAGAACATGTGCAAAGTCAACAACACAGTTCAGGGGTACTGTAGCCTGCCAGAAGTTGGGAGAACAGGAGGGTGAAGGAAAAAAGATTTTTTTGGCTTTCAAGTAGGTTCCTGTCAGGACAGAGTAAACCCAGGAGTGCCAGACACCATCAATATTGTCTCCCAACACTCCCCTCCTGCAACCACACTTAATAAATCAACCTTTTCAGACCAAAAAATACTACAATCCAAAGAAACATTTGACAGTTATTTGATTTCAGATGCCCCTCCTCCCAGGACATCAGCACCTTCCCAGCTAAACCCGCCACGAAAAAGAGAACTTCACAAGACACCAATGCATTGGTTTTTCAACATAAGTCTGGATGTGGAAGACCTTCACTGCTTCCCCACTGCTGGATTCTCCAGGTGCCATTTCCACCAGCACTGGAGAACTTTTGGCATCAGATCCAACTTCTCCCCCAGCTACTCCAGCAGAGCAGCCTGCTCTCAGCCCCTCCAGCCCCAGGGAAGGACTGGCTCTTCAGGGGTTGGCAATAAAACAGAGGGTTGGCAATAAAACAAGCCTCCCAAAAAAGGCATCTAAGCTGTGGAGAGCAACAGTGTCACAGTTGTCAGATTTGGCTTGGCTTGGACTTAGTCACTGATGTCACACCTAATGCTACCTCCTGTTTCCCTGCTTTCCTTGGTAGCAAGGTATTCATAATCCTTTCTTCTTCACTCCTTGCTTTCACTTCTCATTTTCTTCATTTCTCTTTCCTTCTGCTTCCCTCTATCACCCTTTCCCAGCTTCTCTTTTCTTTTTAACTCCTCTCATGCTCTCTTTCTCATGACCACTTTCTTTTCCCCAAGTCAAAAAGCTAATGCAAAAATCTGCCAAAAGAAAAACCAAACAGGTGAGCTCTTTAGACTGATCTTAAAAAAGACAACACCTCTGGATGGAAGAAGTCACATTCCTGAGTTCCAAAATTCACCAAGTGGGAGATAATTTTGGGGGAAGTATCCCTGTATGAAGCTCTTGCTCTTACATTCCGTCCAGATGTTGTGGATGAGACACTGGGTTAGATTTTTAGTTTTGAACCCGTATGGCTTTTCTTATGTTCCTTTTTTGAACCTAGGAACCAGATATTAGCCTCTTTATAGTGGGAAAGCTCTCTGTAGTGAACCATATGAAATTGAGATGAGTGTTGTCCCTGAGGAATCATCCACACCATCTGTTGGAGACAGGATTATGTTTCCTTAAACCCAACCTTTACAGATGTGTCTCCTACAGCAGTGATTCCACCTAGTTACTGAATATTCTGCTCCACTGCTTAACTGGTTTTGGTCTGAGGAAGTTCTGTAATATCTCATCTAAATCTCCTTTACTGCATATTAAGCTGATTATTTCTAATCCTTCCCTTAAAAGATAGGGACTAAAAATCTCATTGCCCTCTTTCCACTAACCTTGCAGAGAGCAGAAGACTGTCACCACTCTCTTGCTAGCTTAAAAGAATCACACACTATCAGCTTCTCTGGTAATTTCATCCCAACATTATAAGAAAACTTAAATCTTCTTCTCTCCAAAGCAAGCTGTGGCTCTTTCTGCCTGCCAGAGGCAAGAGGGCAGGCTCTGAATTGTGTGAGAGAAAATGGCAGAGTCCATAAAGCAGGCAGGATGCCCAGAGGAGATTTATGGTCAAGGCACTCAAGAGCTGTGTTGTCTGAGTGTTTCTCTTGGAAAGCTCTGCTCTTGGGGGCACAGCCAGCCCTTATCCTCTGCCCCACTGGCAGTGGTATTGCTGCTGCTCCTCCAGCAGGGTATGGAGGGGTAATTAGCACTCCTTTTTCAGGAGGAGTGCTGGAGACTACTAGAGGCAGAAGGGAAAACAAACATAAAATAAAATCCAGGCAAGAGGGTAATATTTCCATCATCAAAGCTGACACACTGCACCATGAATCCTCTGAGCAGCAGAAACCTGATGTGCAAACTCCCCTGAAAGAGAAATCTTTGTATGAGCCTTTCTCCTTGTAGGATAATTTTAGACATTGGCACTTCTTTTCACAAGGACAATTTTAAATCTGGAATTTTTAACACACATCCAAGGCCATTAGGTCATGGAATATGACTTCTTCTGAAAGGAAGGCCAATGAATTTCACCTACATAACCTCTACAAACATGTTTGCAGGGAAAAGTTTGTTCACAAGTGGGAGTTTCTATAGGAAAAACTATAAGCATGGGAGGACAGGCAGGACACCAGGCAACCTTGAACTGCTGGACTCTGACACCAACACAAGAGTGCTCAGAAAACTGTGTCCTTCCCATCCTCTCTCACTTGTCCTGTCCTCCTGGACAAAGTCACCAGTACTCACTTCTCCAAGCTAAACCCAGGCAGAGCCCTCTGGGACCTTCCAAAAAAACAGAATCTCCTCAGAGCTGGTACCTGGTGTTACTGGATGGGCACTGGAACACCTTTTCTGGTTTTGCAGGGAGATGGGGAGGATTTTGCTGCAATGGAAAGATGACAAGAAGAGGGGAAGAAGACTGTAACAAAGCTGACACATCCCTTTGATAAATTTATTAAAAATCTCAGCTTCTCCCCTCTCCTAAACAAGAACTTAAAATGCTTAGTTTTATTTTTCTCATAAAAACTCATTCTAAGACATTTACTCCAGGAGAAAATAGAATGAGAGAAAGAAACAGGAGATCCTGAATGTATTTTGGATGCTCCAGCATATTTGGATTTAAGTAGTTTTCTCTCTTCTTTACAATTAAACTTCTTGTGCCTTTTCTCTTCAGCCTCCCAAGCAAACAACATAGGAATCACCTCAGCTCTAGCGCTGCTGCTTAGGAAGGAGATGCCAATTGAAGAGCTGGTTTTCTTTTATTAACTCCCTTTTTTAAAGGGCATTTCTTTTCCAAGCCTTTGGAAGTGCTGGGAAGGCAAGGGGCAGTGACATCAGAGAGGCAGAGTATCTAAGCATAAGCACACAAATGGTGGAAATATCCTGGCATATCCTTTCCATGCATTTCTGTACCTTCCCATTTCTGTACCCTCCCACAGCTTCCTTGTTTCTGGTGAGAGAAGTCTCTCCCAGCTCTCCTCCTTCACCACTCTGTTTCCCATCTCCATTTCCCTTGTCTGAAACTCTTCTTTGGAGAGCATCAGCTTTGTGGCTCCTTTCTGAGATGCTTTGACTTTGGCCATTGGCAACACTGCCTGGGAAGCTAAAGGGGAGTGGGAAAGAGGGACTGATCTGCACATCTGTGCAGTCCATCCAGAAGATACTGGGCTGCTGGCTCATCACTGAAGCCTTTCAGTGAAAATCACTGCAGAGTATCAAAGTGTAAACTCCTGCCAAGCACCAAAGAAATTTATTGGGCAAAGCAACACACATGAGCTTTTTTTCATGCTTGAATAGTGATGCTTCTAAAGGGCTAAATAAATGTTCAAGTATAATCACAGTTCATGCACGTGTTGACAGAAAAGAAGATATCACAGAACTCAAAACAAACCAGCAGAACAATAAAACCAACAAACCCCACAGTTCTGCCTCCCCCTCCCCTGCAAGGTTAAAATCTCTTCAAATCAAGAGAGACCGCATGGGCAGACAACTATGGGAGGCTTTACATTGATGTTTTCTTTCTTTGAAAAGGCTTTAAATGCTTTTCTCATGTTTTTACAAAAGCTCTTACATTTTTCCAGGGGTTCCCTTTCTGTCTGAATGCCACTGCTAGCAAAGGGAAGGAAATTCTTCATGTCCTTTTGTTGGAGTCACGTCAAGGGCTTCATGAGAAAATTCCACGTGCATGGAGCCCTGCATGAGCTCCTATAGATGGCAGGGAGGGAAAATCAATCCCAGCCAAGGAAACAGAACAGATGTTTCATTCATGGCCGTATCAACAAAGTGATATTAATCAATAATGAGATCCATTCTTTACCCCCCACAGCTGATTGCCTGGCTTGGTTGGGGATTCTGCCACTTGTGAAAGTGGGCATGAAACTGGTCCCAAAGTGGCAGCCATGCAAGCCTGTGCTCATGAAAGGCATCCAGGCTTAACCAGGACATCCACAACTAGTCAGACTGGTGATTAGTACATTTAGCATCACAGCTGGTTCAAAGGGAGCTTACCATTAACTAGTACTTGGTGCTTTGATGTTCATCCCTAACATATTTTTTTAATGATTATCAAATTATTAGGGGCTGTGGCCTGCAGAAGACATTCCCCAGAAGTTTCGTACACCCATCCAAAACCCCTCTTACATCTGAGCTGCAGTTGGTGAAAGCAGGGAGAGATGAGTGGGGAAAAAAAAAAAAAAAAGTCAGTAGTTGGGAAATGGAAGGAAGGGAAGATTAAATGAAAAGCTCTGCCAGGATGTAGCCATGGGGAGCTAATTCACCATTAGCAGATCAACTTCAGCGAGGACTAAGTTTAAAGGGTCAAAGCCTAGCAGACAGCTGGCACTCAGCTGGTGATGCTGCTGTGGGGTGTGCTGCTCCGGCGTCGGTCATAAACAACACCAGGATATGTTCTGGATTTTTTTATTATTATTATTGTTTTTTGAAGTGACTTGTGCAGGAAATTTTTCCTCATCACATGTGAAAGCTGTTCCAATTCCCTGAAGTAAGAGACTTGGCAAGTCAATTACAGGGAAAGTAGAATTGCTGAAGCATATGAACGAATTTTAACAACATGCAAGTGTAACTTTTATTGCCAACAGTAGATGCACATTGGAATTTGAGGGGGGGGGGGTGGAGAGAGACCATGATGAAGTGGCAAAATGCAGTTGTTTTTCTTTATCTCCAGAGAATGCTGTGGTTTCATTTGCAAATGAATCATTTTGTTGTGATTTATTCACTTTGTAAATGGATCTGATTTATTGTCCCGGGGGATTTGAGAGATTTTTTTTTTTTCAGTAAAGCAAGTTATTGAGCTGGCTTACAACCAGAGGCAACATAATTGCACCAAAATGTTTGAAGAAGATCAAGTTAGGGTGTCACCTGCCACAACATTTTGGCAACAAAACAGGATAAAATCCAAGAATACAAGAACATAAAAAAGCAAAGAACTCCCAAACTGAGATATAGACAGATAGACAGACAGACAGATAGATAGATAGATAGATAGATAGATAGATAGATAGATAGATAGATAGATAATGTAAAAACAAGAAAGTAAAAGAGAAAAAACAGGATTTAGGCAAAAGAAACACAGACCCACCAGCTGTTAAAAGAGCCCTTAAAGGAATACCCTCCCTAGGAGCACTCTGTTCCAGGGCACTATATTATCAACTTTGACAGAGCAATTAAATTGGTTAATAATCAAACCTGGATCTCATTTATACGTCACATGGACATTGTAAAACAGAATGTATGGAAGGCGTGCTGTGCAGTAAGATGTGGTTTATTTCATATCACAAGTTTGCTGGTAATTAGACAGTTCATATCACAGGAAAAAAATGTTAACACCTACCAAAGAGACTCTATACAGCCAGTAGATTTGCCAGCTTCAATAGTTTTCCCATCCTTTCAGTCTTTATTTTTTTTTTTAACCTTTCCATCTCACTGAGAACATGGAAGTTGTTCCAAATCCACGTCCCAAGACTTAGTGGAAAGATGCTCCAGTTAACTCAGGAACTCCTGTACCTGGCTGCAGAAAAAAGCTTTCCAAAGCTGTAATGGTTATACTTAAAGCTACATGTAGAATCTATCATTTTGGCAACAGCTTAAAACTAGAGGTGGGCCTGCCCTAGACATAAACAGCTTTTCTCAAGAGTTTCCAGCACCTTGCTTCCCTTCTTATGCTTGTGGCAAATGAACTGAGTACAGAGGGTTTCAGCATCACTGCTGTAAGAAAGAGCAATGAGCAAAGTTTTCTGTCGATTCTCTGCCTCAGAAGTACTCCCTTCAAGATATCCACTATGCCAGATGAATCCCATGCAGCAAAACACAACTCTAAAAACCATCTCTCATTATCAGAAACATTTTTGTTACAAAAATCTTTTATTCCCAGCACAGAGGAATGGACCGATGCTCGATTTTCTGCCACAGAGTTGATTTGGGTGATGTGGTCACATCGCCTGGCAGGAGAGGTCTCAAAGTTAATTTTGGCAGCAAGTGGAACACCTCCCACTTAGAAAGTTAGTGTTCCTGCAGCAGGTTGGAAAGAGTTCACAATAGGCTTTGATGCCTTTGCTCAGCCACATTTCCTCTTCCAGGATTTGTTGGGAAGAGGGGGAGGGAGAAAAGAGAATAGGTTCCAAACCCTTTACTATCTCTTCTGAGCTTGTTGTCTTTTGTAAGCCACAAAGAACAGATTTTCTTTTGTAAATCCTCAGTAATTAAATGAGTACTTCACTGGCTATATTCTTCAATGGTCCTGTTTCCTAGGTTTTGCCTTTGACAGTCATATTTTGCAAAGGCTGCTGAGATGACTGGGCACCTTACCCTACTTAGTGCTAAACCAATTGATGCCCATGCACGCTGCATGAAGGAGGAAAAGTTTCATTAATGGCACTTCATTAAAGAACTGTGCTGGGGAGCCCTAAATGTGACTGAACCAACCAAAATCCAGAGAGAGCTGTCTATTAGGAAAGCAACAAAGACAGTTTCGGAAACTGAACTCTGGCTCCACTGCAGCGGATTAGGAAGAGTGATGGGATTAGTGTTTAATGACCTGGGGCAAGAGACAAAGGGAATTTCAACAAAGAGGCTTAGATATGGAAGAATTAACACTCTCTATCCCAGCCGTGCCTCTGATGACTTCCAGCATTCTTTCCTGGCTCTGCTGAAGTCTGGGGAGGAGAAAAAAAAAAAAAAAAAAAGACTAGTGGGGTTTTAATACCTCCTTATCCTTTTCTTATCACAGTTCTTTCTCTTTTTAAAGAAAGAAAAGATCTTTTAATTTTTCTTAATCAATGCAATAAGCAAAGTTGCTAAGGGCTCGTGCCTCAGCACACTGCAGATAATCTCATCCCTAGCCACACATTCATGAGTGATACTTGTGGATGTTACAGACCTCTCTCTTTCTATATTTATTCTATACACCCCCATATTTATATATATGTAGACATAAATATACTTATGCAGATAAGGTGCATAGTTTTAAAATTACTTAGCATGGAATTTGCCTGCAGTTGCATCAACTTGAGAAATACTCCTTGATTTGAGGTTGTCTTGCATAATGGGGAGCAGGGTGAAACAGGCAGGCATTTGCTCCCAGAGTTAACCACAGGCTTTCCCAAAAGGACATGATTCAGGGCAGGACATGCATCAATGATTGGCAGAGTCCAGGAGCCTGACTTTGCACACAGAAGGTGCAATTCCATTGAAGGAACTCTTGATTAATCTCAGCATAAGGGGCAGAGAATGCAGACTAAGCAGGAAGTGTTTAGCAGGGAAAATCTCTTGGAGCTAAAACAATTAATTAAAAAATCCCAGTAATGAAGCTGATACCCCTCAACTATGACACTGAGACATTAACATATTTGAGCCCTGAGCAGCACTCCAGCCTCTGACCCTTTGGGCATTAATGTCAATGAGACACTGCTTAAATAAATACACTGCAAGCACCAAACCCCCATGAGGAATCAGCTTAGGGGGACCTCTCCTGAGAAGTAATGTGCTCCTACTTTGCTCCAGGAGCCTTCCCAGCCCACTGAGCCAAGGCAAGCACCTGCACTTCTCTGAACCAGGGCCTTTGTAGCTGCTGGTCTGTGGTTCACAGAGGGAGAACCATCCCACAACTGTGCAAAATTTTCCTGTGCCGTAAACCAACTCAACATGTAGTCCTTTTTTTTTTTTTTTAATTTATTTTTTTTTCCTAAACCAACCCAAAGTGCTCACAGAAAAAAAACTAAGTATTCATTTCACGTGTTAGCCAATATGAAATGCTCCCAGAGCAGCTTTAGACTCCAAGGTATTATTTAACCAGTGTGGTTTAGTAGGACAATGGCAGCCCCCTGCAGTAATCCATTCAGGGGCAATACCATCAGTCAGTGTGAAATTAAATACATTACAGGGTAAGAGCTTAATGCGTTTTATAGGCAGTTGTTCATCCACATCAAACTTTAGCTTTTAAAATCCTAACATTTGATCCCACAACAGGAACCATGGCTCGAGAATGAGATTGGCACATTTGCACTGCCAGCAGGGCAGGAAAAGCAGAGCATAGTATTTAGTGGGAAATGCAATTGCCTGAGAGGGGAAAATGCTGGGATGGAGAGGGCTCTGCAGAGCCACAGAGCTTGTAGTACATTCACAGGACTGGAAAGAACAAATACAAACCCAGCTCTGTCTATGGGTCATTAGAATCAGTATTTCCTACCACTGTGTAAATGGGTTTCACTTATATAATAACAACAACAACAATAACTACAATAGAGTTGTTTGGTTTTTTTTAATTCATCCATACAGATTCTAGTTCTGAAAACATACCCAGGTATGGAAAAATTGTAAATACAAACCCAGGGCTGGATGTCTATGTGTTATTAGAAGCAGTGTTTCCTACCACGATGCATGTTGGTTTCACTTATATACCTATACATATTGTAAAAATAATAACAGGTTTTGTTTTTACTTTGTGCATACGAGCTTTGGTTCAATAAACTGTTATAAGTACAAACTTTAAGTCCCCATGGATTTTGGTGGGATTGCTTGCTTATGCAGGGGGTATTCCCCCACTGGAGCCCACAGACTCGTGGCTTTTTTTTGGATAAGTGCTCTTCCTTGATCCAGCTGCCAGATTTTCCATGGAAGTTGTGCCCATCCATGGTCTAAACCCCAGATTGCTCTGGCTTCCCCTTGCCACAGAAACATCCTAACTGGAGAAAATAGTTTGCAGGGGAGAGGTACAGAAAACACCAAACAGAGGGGAACTGTTATATTCTGCTCTTGGTTACACTTGCTTAATGCAGGAGTAAATTCCATTTGTTTCAGCCGAGTTACTCCGGATATAAATAGGGGCAAGTGAGATCAGAGCTAGGTCCTTAGAGAGGCCTCTGCCTTCTGTGATGTTGCCTCTTAAAATGAAGCACTGATAAGACCCAGTGGTAAAAAAATTATTATTTAAAGTATCTTCAGAGCTATCTGTTTCCCCCAAAATGGCTTTTAACTGTTGAGAGAACATCAAACATTTAAAACCCCATAATCTGCTCCCAGCACCAGCACACAGTGCCAGGAATATTCGTCAGCCTTATGTTTTTGGATCATGTGTCACAGCAGATTATCTGACACTCCATGAACAGTGCCTGCTCCCTCCAGTTGAGGCTACAAAACTCGTTCTCAGGCATGTCACTGGATGCTGCAAGCACCACAAAGTGGACTCTGCCTTCACAAAAAAGTTATTTATTTTATTTCCTCAGCCTATGAGCAAAACTACCACTTAAATCCCAATAATGCCTTTCCCCTTTGGGCAGAAAGACCCAAGAGTGACTTTGATGAGTTTTTTTTTAGTGATGGGCATTTGGATGACTCTTTAAAATGTTCCAGGGCTCCAGATGCTGTTGATCCAGTGGTGTGAGCTGAAATTCATGAGCTCCACACCTAAAGAAAGGATTTATCACCCAGGGTGAGTGAGTGGGGAGCTCTTTAGGCTCTGAGGGGGTCACTGAACTTACAGGCAAGAACTGAAGCTGACTCTGAAGACAATGGGGGAAGGGAAAAAGAACAAGGATCCAGGGATATCAAAAGAAGAATTGGATTTTTTTGCAGACCCCTGTTGTCTAGTTAAATGTTGACAAGAAAGAGAAGTCTGGGATCCTTCTTTTGCAAAACATTTCATCCAGTCAGAAATGTTTTAATTCACAAGAAAAAAGTCCTGTATATTTTTGGTATCCCTTCCTGATGCCAAGATTAGTCTTTTAAAATATACTTCTTTGGTCTCTATCTTTCCTTTCAACTGTGCATGATGGGAATTCTTTCCTGGGAATGACGTGGAAGAGCCAAGAGGAGGAAAACCTCTCTGCCACATCCTGCCCCTTCTCTTGCATGATTCCTCCTCTCTTTCCTGCCCTTCACTCTGCACACTCATTAAACCACCTAAGGCTCAGTCCATTCCCAACCTCAAAGCTCTGGAGGCATAGGAAATCCTATATATCCTATAAATTCTTCCTGAAGACACCCTGATTCTCTGATGCCCAACAGCAACTTACACACGTGCCCTGTGCTCCTTGTCAACACAGCTTAGACTCAAATGTTTCGAATTTCCTTCACTTTTCCCCATCTCCTTTCCTGAATTGGGAAATTGCCAGATGAAACGTGCCCTGAAATGCCTCCAGCTGCCCTTGGTTTCCTTCTGTCCCACGTGCACATTCCCAAAGATGATGCTACACAACACAGTGACCTGTGGAAAGCTCCTGGGAAGGCAGCCATGCGCCAACCAGGACATGGAAAGAACACCACTGCAGGAGCACCCAACAATCCTGTGAATCACTCACCCTGCTGCCAAGGAGAGCCAAAGGGAATGGATGCTCCTCGAATGGCTCCTAGCCAACAAAATTCAGATGTACTTTTTGGGTCCTCTGCTAAACTGCAGAGCAGGGTGACTCAGAGACTTCATCTGGGCACCTCCAGCAGCTTTTGGGCAAACCCAGCTCCATCTGAGACACAGGTCTGACAAGAGCCTAAGAGCCAACCCTACTTTGCTTCATGGCAGGGAGGGAGCCACTTCCTGACCCTGTATGTCTATTTTCCAGGATGTGGGACTAAATTCTTGAATTTTCTTCCCTTAAAGTACATTTTTCAGCCACAAAGAAGTCCAGTTTTGGTGTCTGAAATTCCAACAGGCTGGACCAGCACCATCCACTAGTCATCAGCAGAATCAGAGGCTCAGAGGCACTAGTTGTCAGGACTCTGGAAGTGGAGCTTATTTGCAGTTTTTTCAGTGAAATATGATCATTAAAAATTTAAAAAAAAAAATCAGAAAGAGCAACTAATATGTTCTAAGGCAAACACATATTATTTCTCTGCAAGCAGGAAAAAAAAAAGCTCCCCCAAACTTATTTGATAACAATGCCTTCAAATATAGAACATACCTATTGGGAAAAAACGAGCCACCAAAAATGAATTGTCAGTTTTATCTCCAGCTCTACCACACTTTTGTCTCTAATATCTGAAGTGCCTGATCATCCAGCAGAATTTCTAACACAAGAGAAACCTGAAAGTCCCAGCCAAAGCCAAGCCTTTTTCCAGCTGCAAGGTTCCAACACTGAGAAATCCCTGGGAGAGGGGAAACGTCCTCAGGCTCTCACACCAATTCTCCCACCTCCCACCCCAAATTGCCATCCCACTCTTCACTTTGCCCCCTCAGCATTTCTGGGTGGGTCCTGAAAACATACACATATTTGTTTGCCACTCCTTGTCTCAGCTGAAACTTGCAGCTGTCTCACCCCAGCCATGACCTCACCCTAATGCACAGGTGCACCTCAGGGCTTTTTTGGGAAAAAAACCTACATTTCTCACAAAACAGGTGTCTGTGCCTGCAGAAGGGTAAGTGGAAAAGTACAGTGGAGTCATCTGGGTTTTCCAGACCCAACACCATTATTTGTTCTCAAGAGTTTTTTTACTTGTTCATATCCTTACAGCATCTTTTCAATGAATAGGACTGTTCAGAGCTCTTCAGTAACTCCTTAAAAGTTATCAGAAACAAGTCCTCTCCAATCTAAAGCTACCCTTGTGCCCCATAAATTTCAGTAATTTGAGGTTTGGATAGAAACCTCAAAGCATAATCCAGAGAAGTCAGAAATGAGAAGACAAATATAACAAACCCAACATTTTATCACTATGCTGTGACTCCTGATTTTTCAGACCCTGATGCATAATATACCTTACACACACTTTACCCTGGGACTGTGTCAGCAGCACAAAGTTTCTGCCTGACTTGGTGTACAGGGGACCAGACTCATGCCTATTAAGTAAAGAAATAACAAAATTATTCTGGCTTTCCAGTGGTGAAACTGAGAAGGTGATGCAGCCCTGAATTAAACCTGGCAAAAATCCACAAAGCTTGGTTTTCTCAGAGAAGTGGTGACATGACCCCACCTCTGCGTGCTTTGCCTCCTTAAAAAAACTCAAAAAACACCAACCCTCCCCCCAAAAAACCCAAACAAACCAAAACAAAACAACAAAAACTAAAAAACAAAACAAAACAAACAAACGAAAACCCCCAAAAAACAAAAAAAAAGGCAAAAAAAAAAACAACACAAAAAAAATCCCAACCCCAAAAAATCCCAAAACCCCAAAACAAAGCAACCAAACAAAAGAGAGAAAAATCCTTTGTGGTTTCCTTATCAACAAGTAATAGTAAAAAGCTGACCTATTTTCAAGATGTTTCTGGCCAAATTTTTGGTGTCTTCTTAAACCTGGAAATCCCAACTGTGGGGCTTAACTATCAGCCATCCAGAAAAAACTCACACCTTTGAAATTTCTTCCTTCATTCGCTTCTTTCTAGTCAAAGAATCACCTGATTGCAGCAAACTGAAACAAAGTTTATAATCTGTCTCCATGACTGTTCTGTCTGGGTATGTTCTTTACAGGAGGCTGTTCTCAAGAAAAGCACAATATACCAGCAGGCCAAATAAATGGATAACTTAAAAATAAAGGCAGGGGATTTATACATAATTCTGTAATAATAAAAACTGAAATGTTAGCCCAATACCCCTGCAAACATGGGAGTTTCAATGTGTAAATATCTTCAGCTTTTCTACAGTGTCCAAAGGAAGAATATTGTTCTCTGGGGCAGACTGAAAGATTGAAGGCCAAATAAATCATGCTAAAACCTCTCAACAGAAAAAAAAAAAAAAAAAAAAAAAACCAAAAAAAAACACCAAAAAAAACACTTTTAAAAAAAAGTACTGGCTATCTTTTGTGGAGCCCTTTAGAAAGCTTCAGCTACATTTAAACATCTCCTCCTCATCCCCTCGATGTTTCCCCTACTTATTTCAGCTAACAGATGCTCCCAGCAGCTGGCTGAAATGCCAAGCAAGGTTCCCTCTTCCTCGAAATGCTTATTTGCAGAGTGCAAAGCAGCATCTTGTCAGTCACATTTGGTGATGCCTCGAGGTGCTCTCTTAAGCTAGAAATCACCAAATCACCAGAGGCATTACCCTCTGTTACTGCACTTGTCTTTCTCCACCACAAAATGTTTGTTGGCAAGAGTGAGCACCTACACTCGTGTGAAAAGCAGGCTCATACTCCATCAGGAAGGTGGTTTTTTTTTTTTCCCACCTCCCTTCTTCTTTATGAATTGCTGTCTCTGATCCACTTTTTTCATCTGCTTCCCCACGCAAGTGCACCAAGACAAATGTTCATTGTAATATTTATGAGGGCGGCCCGATAGTTACTATGGTTTCAAAGAAAACAGGAAAAATGGGTACAAAACTGGATGAGCCTCAGCCATAGGTGCAGCCCATGTTATAAATCCTGCTCAAACTGACTCACTCCTCTTGATGAGGTAAGTGTTGACGTTAGACAATTTGGTGGGGAGCATTTATTTCTGCATTTATTAAAACGTCAGTAACAGCAGGAGTAACACCTCCTAAAAGGCTTGCAGGTGCTTGTCTTCAAAAAATGCAACATTTGAAGAGGATGGATGAAAAGGCACAAACTGCATTTTAAATGGTTCACCAGTGGCTGGAAGAGAATGGATATATTTGGGTGTCCAGTTGATGCATGTGATGGATAATTGACATTGCTCAAATCCAAGGGGACTGCCCAAACTGCTAAATTTCAGCATGTCCAAAATTCTCTGCAGAATCAAAGCAGAAACAAAGGATTTGTGTAGATCTCAATGTGTTGCCAAAAACAAAACATTTAATTTATTCGAGGGGCACGCTTCTGACATACCCAAATGCAGGTGAGCACTACCTCTGAAATGTAAAGTCCTCAGGTGAAAAGGAAAGGGATGAAAAATATATCAATAAAAATGCATTCAATACTTAAAAATAGCCCTGCAGAGGTCAGGGAGGCAATGTCTGGTGGCTACAGATGAAGCCTTGGGCTCAGGCTGCTACCACAGCAAGATTTTTTTCATTCTGTCTCTCTGAAAACCTCTCAGGAGGCTACATGCATCCCCCTCTGCTCAGTTCTCCAAAGAAATTGGTAAGGCCAGGATAAGATGTTGGCTTGTTCACATCAGAGGGAAATATAAACTGAGGTCAAAGAAACCACAACATCTGGAACGTGAGAAAAGGATTTACTGTTAAGGGCTTAATGAACTCTGAAAATAAAGTTCTCGACTTTGCTAATTTGATTGGGCTTCAAAGAGGGATAAAGCATAAAGCTGGAAGAAGGTTTTACAACTCTCCCAGAAAAATAAGAACTGCATCTGTGCTAAAATTAGCAAAACCCAATGACAGTAGGGAGTGTGTCACTATTATTTAGCTGATGGTACGAAACAAGGCTACATTGTAACTGCTGGCTGTTTATGTGCAAATTATTGTGGGAAAAGAGGAATTATGGACTCTTAGGCTTTGCAGCTGAGGGAAAGAATATTCCTGAGCTGGTAGGGGATGGGGCTGGGTGGGGATATGCAGGTTCTTGCAGGTAGTGAGGATCTGCCTAATGCCAATCACTCAGTACTGGATGGATGGAAGGATGCATCTGCCCTCCCATTTTAGTTTGAATTAGGAATGTGTACGACCACAGCGCTTTGGTTCAAACCTGTGAGCTGTTCTCGTGGTGAGTGCAGGGCAGAGATCCATTCAGATGAAACGAAAGCTGGAAGATGCACATTTAATGCATTCCAGGCACTGCACCAGGCACTCAGCCCATGGGAACCAGATGAGAGCTAATCCCAGGGAAACCCTTCCACAGTGTGTGCACAGGGAAGGTGGCAGATCCTCAGCAATTGGCTGTCTTGCTCTGTACTTTCAGGGATTTTGCTCTACACATTCATAGTGATTTTGCTGCTCTGTATGCTAAACAGTAGCAAAGTGTAGCCATTTGAGAATCCGGCCTCGTCTGTTTCTTAGGCTATTTCCATGGAGCCTCTCATAACTTTCAGGCATCAGTCCTTTCCTTCCTTCCCTCAAAGAACAGCATTTAGTCCCCAGTGAGGCCAGGGACAAGAAGCTGGGTGAGGACACTGGTACAGATTTCTCCCAGAGAACTTTTACTGCAGTTATTTGTCCAACAAGGAAGAAGTAAAAAACCCTTTTGAGATTTTACAGCTCACTCCCACCAAGCAGTGAATGCAACCATCAACACGAAGAGCAAAATCTTCTCTTGCAAAAATGCCACAGATTTGATCCCAAGTCTCCTCACTGTGCTAATCAGGTCCAATTCTACTGTTTGGTCCCCAGGATCAGGAGTTAATTAGGATTGACATGTGCTTCCCTGCTTGTAGCAAGGGGCCATCTTCTGCCAAATAATTGCAACTGTAATAACTACAGTGGTCAGGGCTGGGAGGTCAGTGGAAGGAGAACATACGGAGCAGAAACTGAGTGATTTCCCTGACACAATACTTTGACATGATTTTGGTGGCATTTATGATGCTTTTACCCCTCAACCATCAGTATAGCTGAGGTTTGCTCACCACACAGATCTGCAGGCTGCAGACTGGCTGTAAAAAGGGGATCTGATATATAGCATAATATATCATTCTGCTCCTAGCTGGGAGATCCTGGTTTTTCTGTAAGTACCAAATGTCTTTAGGCTTGGGCTACTTTTGGTTGAGCAGTGGAAGACAACCCTGAGCAAGGAGAGAAACAACAGCTCTCCCTGGGATGGAGCTTGAAGGATTTTCACCAAAATCATGGTTTTGCAAACCAGAGTGAGCAACAAAGGGAGAATAACAGTGTTTGGAGCAGCACTTTTCAGCAAACAGACAACTGATGCCCTGCAGACACACCTGTCAGCACCACTGATGTCAGCTCATGGACTGCTGGCTCAGCCATTAAAAGTTATACATTTGTGTAGACACATTTCTGCCCGTTTGTGTGTACATGTGCTCAGTTTATGGTGGGACAGAATGCTCTACTCTCCCTTCTGGAAAAATCTCAGCAGCAATTGCCATCATGAGGCAGCTCCAATGGACACTGATTTCCCCATTCTCTCAGTTTGCTTCTTCCCTTCAAGTGCAATGTACTAAGCAATGACCACTTACAAAAATGACTTTTCAGTCCTTTTCTGCATGAGAAAAACAAACATTGATCTGTATCTCCACCGTGTTTTGAGCTTCCTCACTGCATGGAAAATACATAACAAAACAAAAGCACCAAACTAGAATATAAAAAATACAGGTTTGTGTTCTACAGTGGTGCTCACTGGAGGTAGTGCTGGGGTGCAGGTGTCCTCACTATAACTTCACCACCACAGATGGCAGTAAATGCCATTTATCTCCTGCCCAAAAGGTGCAATCTCAGAAGGACCTTTATTTCTCTTTTCCAAACCACAAACCCAGTTACACAGCCTCCTTCCTGCAAGGATTTCTATGGACATTACCAATATTAGCAATTTATGGCTCCCTGGGGATGAGCATTATTTCTACTTTCTCAAGGACCAAACACCTCAGAAATCCCATGTGCCCAGGGCAGACACCAAAAACCTACAGAAGGGATGAGAAATGAACTTGGATCTCCAGAAAGACAAATTGTTCAAGGTTATCATGCCCATATGAGAGCTGATGGGGACAGCTGGTGGGTGGCATGTGGGATGGGGACAGTGTGGGGACAAGGCAGCCTCAACTATAAGGAGCATCAAAAGCAATTTGGCTCAGCCCAGTCCAAGAAATTTCCTATGGCAGTGGGCACAGAGTCAGGCTTCCCTCCTTTCTGCAAGTCTTAATTGTAAAATAATGATTTCCTCAAGAAAGAACGTTAATTCTTCAAGCTAACAGTACACCCACATCTGATTGCACTAAATATTTCAGTGACTTTAGGGGAGGAGGAAAATCCCCACCACCCAAACTTACATGAGTTTAAACACAACTATTTGCAAACATATACTCATAAAATATTGTGTAGAGAAGATTGGTTGAAGAGCTGATGAAAACATCATATTTGTGATACCAAGGAGGTTACTCAGAGCACTGCACCTTGAAGTGATTCCCTTTTACTCCTGCACTGATGGGGCATTGGTCTGGACAGAAGCAGGTTCCCCACACCCCCCTCTCCTCCCCACTTAGAAAAAATGACAAAAAATTGACCATTAGCTGGGGATGAGCTCATACATTAAATAATGTTGTAAAATACTTTTATGGTGCTACTTCTAGTGGTTTTAAAAATTACTATTCAGGACATAGAAAGCTCAGAGTTAAAGATATATATGCACCTTTTTTTTTTTTTTTGTAACAGGAGTGTAATCTTTAAACTGAAGATTACAATTGATTGTAAAAAGGCAGAGCATTGACCTTTACAGTGAAATTGTTCTTCCCTACCAAATTCAAAATATCTTAACTATAACCAACTCATAATAACCGCCTAATCCTTATTATTTTGCTTTTAGAATATTTTTTTCAGCCTTGGGTTACTAAAATTTCAAATAAAATGGAGTCTGCTGTCATGGCTTTTTATCCAAATGACTCGTAGTCTCTTGTAAACAGTCCTGTGATCTGATTTCCATTGGGACACGAGTTGTAAAAGGCCAGGGATTTGCGATGGATTTACACGTATACAGTTTCAGTTAAGTTACCAAGGTCGACTTAACAGCCCTTTTCCTCAGAGTCTTAAATACATTTGCCACCCAGCCTTTCAGACCAGGCTCAAGGAAAAGCGTGATGCCATTGTAAAGGGTGCTTGAACTTCACTGGAAACTCCAATTTACCTCCCTGTATCCAGCAGCAGAATGTATTTATTTGCTTATTTATTTATATTTAGAATGAGCTCTGTGAAGCAGCCAGAAAACCAATTCTTGCACATGGGCCTGACACAGGTTTCTTGGAGTTTTGGAAAGGTGGTTCAGGCTTTGGAATACAACAGAGGCCAACACTTGGAACTCAGTTGTATGGCAGGTATTAACCCAGCCCTCTGAAGTCCAAGTCAGGAACAAAATATCAGATTACTGACCCACGCTAACAGAACATTTTTAAAAAGCAAAGGTCCTCCAGACTAAATACCAAACAAACAAACATTGGTCCCCTTTGATGGCTCACCACTTCTCAGCAAAGTTCAAATAGTCTGACTTGTGATTGTACAGAAATGTACTGATAACGAGGGTAAATGAAATTTGTGGTTATTTCTGAGGGCTGAATGACTGCCCTGATTGTCTCATTCACTTGGCAAACAATTTCTTTTCTATATGTTACTGTAGCCACAGACACAATTTCTCCAGCACTGTAGAAAGAATCAGATTAAAATATGATACAGAAGCAGCACTTACCTTGGACTGATTAATATGTTTAAGCTGTTACCATGCCACCATGCTTAAAAGCATAAAGATATGCCTTTCTACACCAGTCTATATATATTGATACCTCCTGTGTGCCAGGAAAACCTCTTTGATTAGTCACACTAAACCATTCCTTAAGTGGTATGAATTTCTCAGACCTGCACTTTCAATAATCAAGTAATAAATTCTGGGGCTAATCACGAGTTGTGCTGTCTCTCCTAGGTGATGTGCAAGGAGAATTCATCAAGAGTTTCTTTAACCAGAGAAAAACTAAAATGCCTTCAGCAATTAAAGCTGCATCCCACAATTTGGAGCAAAATTAATTTCAGAGGTCAGACACACACCATAGGGTACACACCACTCCATGGCACTCCACTCTTGTGCTTTGTAAAGGATTTTTGTGTGAACATGAGCTGCTGTGTCCTAGTGGGTTCAGTCTGTGAGAAAAGGAGCCGGTTCAGCAGGTAAAACCTAAGTGCTAATGAAATAAAGATAGCTGGGTTTTTGTTGTTTTTTTTTTTTTTCATCTTTCACAGACTGACAGCAACAGCCTGAGGAGGGACATAGGTGGTGATCTTCTACAATCCAGAAGATTTTCTCAGCCCATGTGCCAGCTCTTGGAGCTGTAACAATCATCTTTGAGCAAAGGGAAAGGACATCTGAGCCAGGCTTCTGAACTTGAATGTAAGAATATACAAAACCCTAGGACCTACACAGCACTCCTAGCACTCTGCTGCCCTAAATGACAACATTCTTTAAAACTGTGCATGAAATTTAATCTAATTCTTTTGTACTCGTGTTACCATTCGCTTGGCTAAAACATGGTGTTTTTGAGCCAAAACACAAAGTTAATCTATCATAATGCTCCTCCAGGTGAGATTTATTATAAATCACTTTCTAAAACCCGTGTGCTCTATGTGCATGTGCATACCATATTCATCTTATTATTATCCAGTTGAAAAAATTCCCAGTGTGTGCAACGCCTCAGATATAATAGCAGGCATGCCAACAGAATATGACACTTATGCTAATCTGCACCCCGCTGTGGAAAAACATACACAAGGATTCCATTACCACATTCATTAGGCTGCAGTGCACTTCATCTTGAATAGGGATTATGAACTATAATAGAGTGAAAACAGTTGATTGAACCCACTTAGCCAAATCTATGGCTTTAACCAAATATTTCGGTGTCAGGGAGAGGAGGAGTTGGACCTTCTCCTGGTGGGATGTGTTGCCTTTGCCTCGCCTCTCCCTGGTATTTTAGTTAGCAGGAGAAAAGTTTTGGGAAGGCCAAGGTCACAATAAAGCTTTGCTTTGAGACAGAGTTTTAAATATTCAAAGTGCTGCCCAAGAACTAGTTGAGAGTGACATGACATAGATGCTGTTGGGACACATGGGGACTTTCCAGACACATGCACTCTTTCTTGTTCTGCACAGGTTCTTCAGACCACATCAGCAAATTCTCCATGCACCTGTTATGTGCCTTTTTGGCACCAATGGAGATTTCCAAGCAGACCATAGGTGCAGCAAAACCTCCCAGTGACGACATTGAACTGCTTGAATGGTAATCACATTCAGATGAAAAAAGATGTTTTCTAATTTTCAACTTTCCCAAGTACACCTCGAGTGCACACTCAAGTTTTTGGTTCTACACAATACAGCTGCTGTCTGACAGCCTGTCTTTCTTGGCAAAAATTGCAACTCAAACTACTTAAAATATTGCTAAAAATAATGAAAACTGGAATACAAGTTGTCACCTGAGAAAGATTTTAGAATTTAGTTGTCCTCAGAAAAGAAGAAAAAGAAAAAAGAAAGAATGAAGCCTTCCCTGTGTACAAGACTCAAAAGATCATAATAAAAACCTTCTGTGCCTTGTATTTCTGTGACTCTCCTGTTTATATACATCCTTTTTAATGTAGCAAGTAAACAGGAAGTTCCTGTTAGGAGCAGCCCATAGGACTGAAAGGAGAATTGCTGAAATTGGCAATAGGAGCTCTGTCATGCTCCTTTCTATCAGTTAAAAATCCAAGGGAAAGAAAAAGAGTAGGAAAACATGGGAAGTGCCATGTTTTCCTACTCTTGGTAGGGAAGTTACTTTGGTTGCCATCGAGCAACCAAATATATTTAATATGCCTAAAATTTGTTTTCCTTCCATCTATCTGACCTGCATTGCACACTGCTTACTGGGGGGCACTTGCTGAGCTCAGTTATCCCCTGTAAGTGGTTCCCACTACTCTCCCAGCCCTTTTTCCACCCAAGTTTTGGCAAAGGAAAGATGAATCCAGCAGCAGCCAACACCAGTGTGGAGGGGGGACATCCTCTCACTGGCTGCCAGCCACCCAAGGTGAACCCAAGCTGGCAAAGATGACTCCTGAGCCCTTTCCTCCTAAAAACACAGTGCTGTGGAACTGGGGGATGAGCAGCACCTGCAGGTGCTCCCTTCTGCACATTCTTCTGGCTGAGGGTGGTGAAGAAACTGAGGAAGAATGTAGATAAAATTATGAGTATTAAAAGAGAAAAAAAAAAGGATGGATGAAGTTGATGGGAAGGTTAGGAAAAAAAAGTGGGATTTTGTGGCAGAATTCATGTAAAGAGAAAGGTGACAGAGATCAGATGGAATTTGGCAGAAAAAAAGATGGAAAAGACCAGTTTGCTGATGCTGTGGGACTAAATACTGAATTGATTTGGAGTTTGGGAAGAAAGAATTTCTGGTAAAAAGCAGCAGCTTATAAAATGGCAGAACATCCAGCCTCATGTTAATCAATGTGCTTGGGAGACAAGGTAACTAATCATCACACAGGCACTGGGTACAGGCTGCAGGGGTCCAGGGATAAAATCATCTGTCATGGGCAAGGCTTACTGCTGATGTTATTACATTTGTGTTTTCAAAAATAATATCTGATGTATGAGATTTCTGGAGATTTAACAATACCCTCAGTGGAAATGATACCAGAACCCAGCCAGCCTCATAAATCCCCTGTTGAATTCTGCATTTGGCAGCAATCCCTCCAGGTGAAATCTTTTTTGCTGGCATTATTTGCTCAGTTTTCAAAGTCTTGCCCAAAATTAAATAATTGTGTTTCTTTCTGCATACATACAGGTATTTATCTCAGGAAGATGCTGAGTTCTATCTGAAAGGGTGATTTCAGCAGAAACTAGGGTAAGTTGGTATTTTATGGCACAAAATCTTTGGACTATTGGTTCAGTGTTAGTGGAGAAAGTTTTATTGCTAACTTCAGAAGAACAACCCTCTGGCCTGTATAAAATATCCAGGAAAAGAAGCAGCACTCTATAAACCCCTGAAGGAAATGTGACACTCAGGAACAGCATGAGAAACCCTGAAATTATTACTAAATGTAAACCACTTAATTTACCAGACAGAAGGAACACACTCTTGGGATGATATTTTTCCCTTTTTTCTTTTTTTTTCTTTTCTTTTTTTTTTTTTTTTTCCTTCTTTAGTTGAGGTCCAGCTTTGGTTTTTCAAGTTTGAAAGGTAAGTGGGAGCATCAAACAGGTTGAACGAGGCCCTGTTTTCCTGCTACGGGAACATGGCCCTTTGCACTGAGATTGTAATACAATCCATCCTCTCTGGGACTGCAAATGCTACAGTGCAAAACTGTGTTTGAAAACCTCTTTTATCATTCATCGTCTCCAGACTGAAATCATTTTTGACAACCTCTGCAGAAAACAAGCAGCTTTCTGGCTACTGGCGAGCCGATTAAAGGGAGGAAACACATGTTCACTGTCAGACAGAGCCCCTGGAGAAAGCATTGACAACCTTTTAACCTCCTTTCCCAGTGAAAGTGCCCAAATGTTTCTCTGGAACAAAACCCCAGCATTGTTTTAAGCATCTTTTTCATTTAATGCACTATATTTTTCAAGATACGTTAAGAGTCAGAGGAATTCCATTTTAACGTGGAGGTTTCACAATCAGCTCAATTCCCATGCAAGTGGTCACATAAACAATTATTAAGAGGGAATTCCTTTTAACAAGCATTTTTCTTCTTTTTTTTATTTTTTTCTTCTCTTCTTTTTCTTATTTTTTTTTCCCCTTCACTGTCTGACCACAGTTTAAATACCAACACATTGAAAAGTTCACTAACCTCTGCAGTGATTTCTCAAAACAAGCCAAAAAGCCACAGGAGTGAAATTTTCTGAGCAGTAGGAAGGCTGACTAGCAGACATTATTAGCACTTTGAGTATTCAAATCTGGCCATGGAAACTTTTTGTGAGTTACAAGATGCTGGAGCAGGAAGCACCACACGTTACTGATATATTTGTTATCAAGGGAACTACTTTCCACTGTGATTAATCATCAGCAACGGGGAAAAATAAATTTTCTTTTGAGAAGTAAAACAAGAAGGTTTTTTTTTTAATGAAAAGCGCGTTCAGAGCAACTGGTCTGGCTTTCTTTGTAGTTATAAAAGTCCACTCAGAGGTTGTTTAACATTTAACCTTGCTATTTTTACCTTAATATCAGCAGCTGGAATAGTTCTGTCTGTTTTGATAAAACAAGGCTTTTTTTCCATGTTGCCTATTTGCTTTTACAGCTGAAAGGAACTGTTCCAGCTGAAGTAGGTAACTATAAAACTGCAGCGGGCTAAATCCGCCTGGGAGAAGAATAGATTATTTGATTAAATGTTCTTGCAAGTAACTGCAGAAGGCACTGTCCAATAGCACACAATATCTGCTAATGAAAGAGAAAAGGGCTGTGAGTTCTGCAGGTATGGAATCCCATGAGGAATTTGCTTTTCCTTCTCCAAAGGTTCTAGCCATGCTCAACAGCTCTGCTGCCATTTAATCTGCCTCGGTTTTCACACAGATTACAACTTGGCTAATGATAGTTGTGGTGGGGAAAAATTTTCTGGAAGCTGGAGCTTGGCTTCCCCAATGTTTCTTCAAAAGGACTAACTCCATTTTATGCCCTTTTTTTTTTTTTTTTTTTCATTTTTCCTTCTTCAGAAATACCCTCGCTCCAATAACAAGAGTTCGAAAAGCAGTCGACAGTTTTTAGATGACAGCTTCATCTGCTTTTCCAAGCATGGCAGCTGCTCACAAACTAGTTGGGGTTTTTTCTGCATTATTCTTCATCACAGTGAAGTGTTTCAAGTTGACACATGGCACAGAAGATGTCCCTCCTGATGTCATTTCTGCCGTGTCCCCAGCTGCCTGAACCTGAGAGATTCAGGAGGAAGATGAGAACCAAGATCCTGCAGCAGCATTTTGCACAAGACTGGAAATCAATGGGGCTTGTGCCCCTGAATCATTGAAAAAGGCCTTTGGAAAAAGGCCACCCATGGAGGGAAGGTGTGTTTCAATTTGATCACCTTGAATCAGGCAGGTGGTCAAACAATCACCACTTTCTTCCGACCCACTCCTGCAGACATTCCTCTCTAATGCATCTCACACAGCTACAGGAAGACATCTCATTCATATTTTAAGCAACACAACAGCTTTAAAGGGAAAAATTTCTCTCAGAACTGAGTTATAAAAGCAAAAAAAAGAGTTCCTCAATGTTTCTCCTTTCCAAGAGATGCCTATTTCACCACTTTGACTTCCCCCTCATATCCAAGAGATTCACAACAGGACATGACCATTAAAAAAGTCACATTTTTCACCTTCTTCTCCAGTCCAAAAGGGGGCCCTCCCCTCTTTTGAACTAGAGACCAAGAAAATCAGCTCCCATCCAGCAACTTACGACATCTTTCAGAACAGAAGCCAGGACTATTTGCAGAAGTAAATCTGAACAAATACAGTAAAAAAATGCAACACAACGATAAACAGCAATAGCCCTTAACATTTTTTAGCTGGAGATCACGACATGCTTCCTTAACAAGGTAAATACTGTTATGCCAATTTCATAAGTGGTAAAGCAGGGATCTGACAGCTGAAGGGTAGCCTGAAGACAGCCAGTTGGTTGCAGGGCTGGAAATGGATCCCAGACCCTCCTTGTCTCCATCCCACGTTCCACACCTCCCACAAAACACACAGCTTGCACGCAAATGCAATTTGAGTTTGGGGGGAAACACAACTTTGTCCTGGATGAACTGTTTATCACATGCCACGGATGAAGTTACCCTTGTAGTAAACTCTGCTAATTGCCTTCAGCCAAATCACATGCTCAGCTACAGATAGATGCAGAAAAACAGAGTTTACTCACTACTAATTTAGGTATGTGTAGCTGGCTCTTTTTCTGTGTGGAAAACTCCAAGCAGGTGAGTTTAAGGGGTTTTTTTATTTTCCCACTGTGTTTCTATTATAGGAAACTATTTTCTAGTAAATAGCCTTCTGTCTTAATTTGAAAGCACAAAAATCTACCTCTCCTACTGGTAGTTTGTTTGGGCAGTTATTTGTTCCAGGAGCACCCACATTTCCAATTTACATTTGTCTCATTTCAGCTTCCTGATACGGGTTTTGTTTTCCATCATTTATCCACCAAATTAAGCAATTCTGTATTGCTTGGTACTTTCTTCCCCTGAGACTTTCTTCACGTCAAGCCACCTTTCAATTTTCTTTTAACAGCAATGAGTACAGGAGGCCTCTCATCTCTGTCACCTTCAGGGGTTTCCTACAGCTATTTTCTGCCCTCTCACACCTGAACATCCTCAAAAAATGGAAAACCAAAGTGCATGTCCTGGCAGGAGCCTCAGCAAGGCAAAGCACCAGTAAATGCAGCTCCTCTCTTTCATTTCCATTTATAAATCCAAAGATGGTGGCAGCAACTGCTGCCGCTCCATCATACTGGGGCTTTGCTTGAACATCCTAACCTCTAAATATTTTCTGGAATCTAAAACCTCCCCAAGGCAGCTCTGTTATTTTGGCACGAAAATACATTTGCAAACATGTTTTAATTGGTGTGGGCTAGTGAGAGACCGAGCCCGCTCTAAATGATTTCTCTTCCTCATTATTTACTGGTGTAAATATAGAAATAATTCACTGTTATTACCTCATTATTATTTACCAACATAAGTTTATAAATAATTCAGTGATATTCATATTATTATTATGCATAATACCATGAATTACAGGAATAAAAAAAAAAATCACAGTGGTTACCATTAAAAAGTCAACATTAATCAACTTTTGCCTCAAAGTTCTGCAAGAGAGAGTGTAGTCTGCTCTGTCCTCAGAATAGGAAATAAGAGTGGGACCTCAGACACCACAGTATGGTAGCAGTTGGCAGATGATTCTTCTAAAATGGTAACCACTGCAACTAGAAGTGTAATTGGAGAACACATTTTATCATGGCTGTTTAGGAAAAGGCAAAGCCACATTATTTAGCACTCACCTAAACTATCAACTGCAATAACTTCAAACAAATCTGTCCAGAGAGATTGCTCAGAGCACCACCAAATATCCCCAAAAACCTCTGACTGAAAGGCTTCTGTCAAAAGCTTCTGTTTGGATGGTAAATGGGTCTTGGGGAGGGAATAGACCAAATTTAGTTTTTTTCTTTTATTTTTAATGTTAGATTTTTTGTAATAAATACCACCAGTTTAAAAGGCAGGGCTGCATACACACACAAACAAAAAGAGAAGAAGAGGGCCTGGTTTTTTTTATGCTAATTTTGTAAACATTAATCATTTTACAAATACTGTCATGTCGTGCTCCAAAGTTTAGGCTGCTGTTTTAGTACCAGGATTCTCAGACAGCAAAGGTAAAACATCATATTTCTTCCCTGTCTACCATTTGACTAATTCTCTTGTCCCACAAGGCTGCTTTAAATTCAAGTCTAATGCCTTGGCCCTGGGGGGGACACTAAACATCAGTGACCAATTCTTCCCTTTTCAATCCTATGTCTAGACTTTAAAAGAGGCATTTCCACCAGTTGCTAACGTTAGATAACTTTGCCTCTCCTAAAGCTATTCTGGAGCATCTTCCAAACTCCAACTACATTGAAAGTAACTTGTATATGACATTCAGGTCACTCCTGTTAAAATTATCTGACTCTAAGCCCATCCCCGTGGGTCATATTGCCATCACACCAGAAACATACACACTTATATAAACTCTTTACAGGGCAAAAGAGAAGAAAGAAAATGGAGGCAATATCCCTCTCCTCAGCTATTCCTCACCCACAGTTCAACCCTGCTTTCCTCACTGTGGAGAGATGAACATACCAACTCCCTTATAATTCTCAAATTTGATATAAAATTACTGTTGCAATGCCAGACTATCTATGGTCTGAGAGGACCAACCCAGAGAGCAAGGGTGATGAAGAAGAGCTCTTCCATTTCACAAAGACTCCCTAAAGTGACAAGAGATAACAAAACATTTCATCAGTATTCCATACACATCCAGCAAAATGACATATTTTTCCCTCTGAATCGAAAAGTGCTGCAAAAAAAAAATTAAAAAAAATCATTCAGGGCTTTCATCACTTGAAATTTTTTGCACGGTGATGCAATGGATGTTGAAAACAATAAAACCCTCACTTCCTTTGATGCACTTCATCAGAGGAGATGCCACAGTTCCAGGTGACACCTTGTTATTTATTAGATGCATCAACACTGTTTCCACAGGAAAACCTACTTAGAGTGACAGCTTTCAGGTAGGAATGGCACAGCTCGAGGCTGCAATGACTGATCACCTTGAGGGCTTGATTCAAAACACAAGCAGTGGCATTTTTTTTAGCTGGGTTGTGATAAAGCCCTTTGCAAATGGCACAGATGTACATCAACTTTTTTTGTCTGTGTTTCACTCAATGTAACTCTTATGTTAATTGTTTTAAACATTGAACTCAGAGTCAGGAAATAAAAAGACATCCCACTGAACTGGCCACTCTGGGAGTTTCGTGGTCTTTGTGGAGTTCTCAAGACACTTTTCAATTTTTCTTTGCATGTAAATGAATATAAGGGAGTTGTCCAATACCTAAAAGTGCTTAATTACCTTAATTACTTCGGGATTGTTTCTCACAGCCTGTACATAGAGCTTTCTTGTTCCTCCCTAACTTAAAACTTGAAGAACAAGATACAGAGTGTGGATTTCTCCTCTGGCTCTCACCAAGCCTTGAAACCAGTCATTTATCCCACACCCCAGTAAAACATAAAACATGGATTTTAGAAAAAAAAATTAAATTTCATGCAAATATCTATCCTAAAGAACCAAACACTAATTGAAGTCTGTCTGGTGAAAGTGGCTGTAGTTCTTTTACTGTGTTTCAGCCTTGTCGTACCAGTCTATTTAGGAAAACCAGAAGGAAACAAGAAAATTAAACAAGAACCATCTTAAAGACCAGAAAAATGTTTTAGGGGTTTGGAAAAAAATTTCTCAGTGCCTTCCTGCACTTATACAGATCCATGCTTCCTGGATTTCACTATTTTCTCTTTCTCAGGTGTCTGTATTACATGTACCCTGATGGTGTCTAATCCACAAACAAGCAAGGTCTTGGGTTCTGCTCCCCAGTCTGACTGAGCTCCAAACTTGGGAAAGCCTGCCCATGAGATTTCCAGGCTTATGCTATGGGCACTAGAAATTCAGAAAGTTGGGAGAAGCCCCACAAATTAAAAAGACCAAATTTTTGGGGGGGTTCACTTCTCTGCAAAAAAGAGACCAAACCCAACACGCAACCGTGCTGTGAAGCCTGAGAGCACATTGCTCCAAGTCTTGCCTCAAATCCAGCACGTGTGGTAGCTCATGAGTCATTAAAATGGAAAGGCTCCCTTTTGGCTTCAAGGGCAACTGGATCTGACTACACATGCTGCCATGCCTCTGCACAATGGGATGAGTGAAATACACACTGTCAGCCCCAGCTCTGAATTTGCTTTCTCATGGCATGAGCCTTACCTGAAACGGAGTACTTTATGTGTTAATAACATATTTATTACAGCTATCCTGTGCAGTGCTTAATTAAAGGGATATTTTGTTTCAGTTGAATGATCTCTGACTGTTTTATTGTCATTTGACATTAAATTGCAATTTGCCATGCCACATACGTTTTTGCACACATTGTCAATGTGATTATAAAGGCAATGTTATTGACCAAGAACATAATACCTACTGAGTGTCTTGAGAAAATACTCAGATTTTTAAAGTTCTACACATTCTCTCTTCTTTCTTTTTTTTTTTTTTGGTTGTTAAACCTGAATTACTTTGGTTTCTTTAAAGCTCTTTGCTGCTGAATAACTCCAAGTGCTAACAGAATTTAATATTCAGTTGTCATGCATATCTCACCTCTCAACACAGTGCACTGTGTTCAAACTCAGGTCAGCTTTTCCCATGCATTTATAGGTAGGTGTGTGTGTATATATATATATATATGTATATTTATATATATTTAAAGAAAGGGAAATATGTATATCCACATATCTGTGTCACAGCTGAGGTCACCATATGCACACAGGTGATGTCTTGGGAAGGCTGACCTGAAACAGAGACTGGACAGAGTTAGAGAATAAAGTGGGGATTTATTGAAAGGCCTCCAAGATCCATTTTGGGCAGGACAGGGCCTGACCAGGGCTACACCCAAGGTGGACTAAGAATGGTCACAAAACGTACAACTGGTCACAAAGTCCTACATTTTTATAAGTTTTGGTCCATTTTCATCTTGGGGTTTAATTGTCCAATTCCAGCTTCAGGTTGTGAGGTCCCATCCTTCTTGTTCCTCCCTTCAGCCCACCCTTGTTTGTGCTTTTGGGGCTGAAAGTTGTCCTTGGTGTGCAGCAGGAAAAGGATTTGTTTTGTCTCCCTACTCTGTGAAGAGCTGACTGACACTGAATATGAGGCTCAGAACTGCACCCCTGGGCAGCACAGAATCTGAAAAATATGAAAGTTAAAACTTAAGGCATCACAGGACACCAGATGTGATGCTGCCCCTCCACACACCTTCTCTGTCCCTTCCACCAGAGCCAGCCAGGGGACAGCCTGGGACAAGGGGCACCCAGCAGCATCAGCCCCCACTCTCTTCTCAGGTCTCAGGAGCTGGATTTGGGCTCCCTCCTCCAGGCTACATGAATCATTCCTGCCACATGAACTTGTGACCCTGGCTCTGTAACAGCTCTGTGCTCTAGCAGGACCATACGGCAGATAATGCACGGCCACTTTGGTCTGCAGGAGACCTGACATTTGCAAAGCTGCACTGAATTAAGGCCAGGCAGCACAAACTGCAGCAGAGTTCAGTGTGAGCTGGGAATAAAACGCCTGGGTACTGTTTCCTAAATTTGGAGGGGAAAAAGCTAAATGCATGCCCTCTCCTGTTTCACTCTGATTGAAGAGGTAAATAAAATAAAATAGGCTTACACGAAAATGTTGTCTGTTTTACTGCCGTGTTATTTCTGCTTTACCAGCAGGCTGAAAAAAACTTGTTGTACATCTTTTTTTCTATTTTTTTTCTATTTTACTTTTCTATTTACTGCCTTGGTTTTGAATAACTGGAATTGAGCTAGCGTGCTTTCTTCAAAAAGAGTTTCAGCATACTACATTCCCTTTAGGTTAAGTGCAATTTCAGCTCTAAATTCCAAGTTTATCGATCTTAAATACAGTATCACATAAGAAGCATTCCTGTAACAGCCTGAAAAAATAACCAACCAAAAACTACTAAGTTGGATGTAGCAGGTTACTATTTCCCAATTGCAAATCCAACCATGACAGCAAATAAGAACATCCCAATGATGTACAGGAAAACATAAGCGTGGTCTGGTCTATCAGTTACAGTAAGGTCATCATTAGTTACTCTTTCAATGGCTCATTTAATTAAATATGGAGCTATTGTCTTGCAATTATGTGTATCAAGTGGAATAAATACTCAAGTTCAATTAGGGATGTATTTTTTTACTGGACTGGGTTTAATAAAGTTGCTGTGTTGCTAATAATGAATATACTTTTCTGACAACGACAAAATAAGTATTCTCACAGAAGTGCCTGGTATGTGTAATTCGATGAGTTCACTCAAACAGTTCGACTCTGGATCAAAAAAGGAAATTATACTCACTCGAACAGTTCAACTGCGGATCAAAAAAGTAAATTATATAAGTGGATACTGCAAGGCAGAAACATGTGGACACAGCTGTAGTGTCATGTGTCACAGCTCTGCTCCGTGCCAGCTGGCACCGGCACAAAGGCAGGCCAAGCCAAACAATTCCTGTTATTCATAACAGCAAATGTGCATTCAAAACACACAGTGAAGGCTTTATAAAATAACTTGGTATTCAAACGGATCCACACTGCGGAATTGTTTTTTAATCACACATTGCTCTGCGCCAGGCCAACATGCCAAGTTGTCCTAGTGGTCCAGAAGTTCTTGTCTTTACCCAAAACAGTGCAAAATGCAGGTCTTGGCCAGCACATCTATGGGATATTTGTGCACAGGGTTCGTAGCCTTCCTTGTGCTCTCAGTAAATAGATGTGCACCCTCAGAGCATTAAATATTCAAGCTTTCAATTAACAAGGGTGAACAACATGCACATTTGTGCCTATGTTATAATCAGAACTTCCCCAGCATAGAAAATCACACCATTAAGAAATCTAGCTAGTGAGAAAGCAAGCAGCTAGGGTAGTTTCACAGACAAACTCCTTCTAGACTGAATTTTATATTTAGAACCTAAATATGAAATGCAAGAGGTATTCACTGTGCTCCTCTAAAAGGGGATCTCTTCCAAGTATGCAAATGGACTCAGTGTATCTAACCTCAATGGGGACTTCATGAAATATGCCCCTAGTGATGGAAGGGAAAAAAAAGAAAAAAAAGGAAGGGGGAGCTCAATTCAACTCTTTTCATTGCTATTGAGACAACTCATACTTGAGAAAACATCTCCCCCAGTCATCAGCCTCTTTCTCCTTCCCAGTGATCCAAACCAATTTTATTATTGCAGGATTCAGCATTATTTTAGCACACATGCAGTTTCATCATACCAAGAAAGTGAATGCTGATCATGAAATGTTATGCCTAAAGTCATGCAAAAATGGGAACTTTCAATAAAATTGGGTTCAGTTTCTCAGAAGGTGTGTGTCAACATCACCACTCTGAAGCCCATGGCAACCTGCTAACATACACCAGGTAACAACCTGTGAAGAAGCTGAGAGTTTAAACATAGCCAAACCTGAAATAATGTTGTGTCTCTTCCAAATTCCCCCTTCTTTAAGAAAAATAGCAGACCTCAGCCCTGCAGAGCAGGTTTCTTCTTGGTTTCTTCCACAACACCCACCAAGTGCTTTATCTCAGCAGTGCCAGGAGAGAGGGGAGGGGGCCTGGAGCAGACATTGCTCTCAAAGGAAACACGGGAAGCTGCATTCCAAGGAAAGGGAATATTTGGATCTCTGACCACAACACTACACAGCCTTCCAGTGATTACAGCTTGCTGCTGGCTGCAGGAGCTTTGTGTGTGCTCAAGGCCATCTCCCCAAGTCAGATTAGTTTAGTCAGAAGAGGAATAACAAATTTTCCACGTAAACAAAACCAGTGTAAAAGGCTCAGCAGTAACACTCCCCCTTTTTTCACCTTCCCCACCCACTGGCTCCCTGTTGTAGATAACTGGGTGTAGCTTCTGCTGAAATGGGTTGAACTTGCTTCAGGGAGGTCTCCAGGACTGCTCCACTCTCTACCTTCTTGGGGATCTGGCCCCTTGTTTTTTGTTTTTTGGGGTTTTTTTTCCAAAACCAAGGCTTTTTTCACTCCAAGAACAAGAGACCTCTTTTCCCAGGAGACATAAATAAAGGGCTGCACATTGAGGAGATGGGGAGAGATGACATAGCTCCTATCACCTTGTTTACAGTAGCCACTCTTTAATGTCCAGTGCTTAAGATTTGCCAAGCACGTTTCATTTTTCCCCCTTTGGAAAACAGAAAGAAAAGCGAAGAAAAGTGAAGAAAAGTGAAGAAAAGTGAAGAAAAGTGAAGAAAATTACACCAATACATTAATTTTCTGTGCATATTTTACAGTCTGTGTTCTTGAAGAGTAACCTTTTTCACATCTTCTGGCTGTAATTGGTATCAGGGTTAATAGATACCAGACATCTCCTATCAGGCAACACGGTTTAAATAGGCACATCATTAACATGGATTACTTAGGCCATGTCTCCTATTGAATTAGTGGTCTGCAGGCCAGCTCCAGGGAAGGGGTTTGGGGGGTCTGTGTGCTGGGTATTGAAACATCTAAACTTTGGCCCCAACCTCAAAAGAAAGTGTGAAACACATTGGAAAAAGTCCCAGCTCTTAGGTTATAACTGATGTTAAAAGCAAAGCTCCTGCAGATATCCAGAGGACTATTCCACCCCAAACTACATCAGCAACATCAGGCAGGAGGTTTAAAAAGGACTTTGGGACTCCATTTTAACCCTTTGCCAGCTAATGCTGCTGCCAAGCAGGAGGCAAGAGAGGTAGGCATCCGTCCTTTTGGAAGTTCCCACTCTCCTTTTAATTATGCAAATCTTTTACAGGGTGCTTTCAAAAAAGTGGATCTGAAATGTCTGGTGAGAGATTAAACCAGACAGACAGAGTGGGTACATCTACCAGATGTCTGCAGATGTTCCCAAAGCCTTTAGTGGTGAGGGGCACAATCCTGTGTGGCTGAGCAGGCAGAGCTGGGTGTCTGGTTCTCCTCCTTTTTGCAGGAGGAGGGAAAGGACATGGTACCAGAAAGGAGAGAATACAAAATAATCCTCTCTTGACCAGTGTTAAAGACTTTAGATATTAATGAATCAAGGAAGGGTATTAATTTGGGTTTTTTTCTTTAAATATAGGATTTTTTTGCATAGTATTACCCAGATTTACATACAGTCAGTAATAAAGTTCACTGAGTTCCATGTAAAGCACCAGTGTTTGGGGTGTTTTTCAGCCCACATGTAATTGCACACAGATGTTACCTGCCCTATCCCACCGATGCTGTTGAACCTTCTGACTTGTGCTTAAAGTTAGGGATGAGCAAGTTAAAAAGCAGAATATAAATCAGGGAATACGTAGTTGTTATCAGCTGATCTGTCAGATCCACAAAAGCTGGGACCAATGTCTCATGTAAGGAAACCAGAAGTAGACATTTCAAGCATATTGTTTCAAGTCAAGCCCTGGCTAAAACTCCTGCTGAGACTGTTTATGGTAGCAAAATCCTGTCCAAAAAGTGCTAATATAAAATCCTATTTTTTTCATTTGGTCATGATGTGGATAGCAAAATTAGACTGACTGCACTGACAGCAATACCTACTTAATGGAGTGGGGGGGGCACATAAAAAAGGCAATACAATCTTGAAAATGCCCTGTGTTTCCTTTTTTCCTTCATATTCTATTGTAAGAGCTTTACTGAGCTGAGGAAAAAAAAATATCTGGAATAAAGACATATTGTTACAGCCTCTGAACTGGCAGACAAATGCTTGCACAATGTGCTTGATGTGATGTAAAGTGTTTGCAGGGATGGAGCCACAGCCCTGAGATGGATCCATGCTGTTACAAGACTTGTTCAGCATCACATCTTTGTGGGGCAGGCTGTACCAAGCTCAAATGTACTGCCCTTGGTCACCAAAACCATCCTTGGATCTCATTTCATGGGCTGTGCAACACTGAGAATGCAGAGAAAAGAGAAGCAGAAATTCTCTTTGCTTCCCTCCACTGCTAAAGTGCACAGAAGGGAAGGGGACATTTCTCCCCCTCTTTACCTAAATGAACAAGATGACAACTTGAGTCACTGGTCTCTGATTTACTGGTTTAAAGTCACTGATTTAAACTCAGACCAGCACCAGTCATGACATCAGCTTAGGGCCTCCTTTATGGAGAGAGGATTTTATTTGATTAAAAAAAAAGAAAAGAAAACCAACCAACCAACCAATCAACCAACCAACCAACAAACCAACCAACCAACAAACAAATAAGCTAAACAACCAACCAACCAAAAAACAAACCAAAAAAACAACAAACCAACCAACCAACAAACAAGCTAAACAACCAACCAACCAACAAACCAACCAAAAAACAAACCAAAAAACCAACAAACCAAAAAACCAACAAACCAAGCAACCAACAAACCAAGCAACCAACAAACCAACCAACCTTGGAAGTTTTTGATGATTTCCTGGTGCTTATTTTCTAAGTAGTCTATTCTTATAATATCCTATCCCTATATTCCTATAATATCCTATCTTGTAATATCCCTTGCTAAAACAGGCTCATCTCCAAAGGTCCAAGTTACACTGTTGAGGTGGAGCAGGAACCTCAAGTGGCTGCAGAGGTATGAAGTACCTGAATTTGACTGGCCTCTTGTCCCAAAAGATTCTGTATGCAGTTTGGATTTAGACCCTGTAAGCCTTATGAATTTAAGGACCTAAGACAGGATAGGCCTTAAGGAAGATAATTGCTTTTAGTTGGGTGATGTTCTGGAGGCTTTTGAAGTGTCTTGGTTCTTTTGGATTGGTTTCAGTGGAAGTGTCATACAGATAGCACCTTTCTGAGTGCCACAGAAGACGTGTCAGGCACAGAGACCCAGCTGTGATGACCACAAAAGAAGGCAAAGCAACAAAAGTACCAATTATTGATCATTTCTTTCCTTTAGTTTTAGGACATTTGTCCTTCAGATTACTTGTCTGGCTTTGAAGAAGCCATCTGGGGCTGCAGCCACCAAGAATAGCTGCAGGAGTGACAGAGGAGGATAGGAACTTCAGCAGTCCCCTGCCCTACCAAGCTGCCTGACAGCTCCAACTTACTGGCACCTTATTAACTCCAATCCCCCATCCTTTTTTGCAGCATCACTTTTCCCCCTGTCTAGTTCCCATAATCCCAGGGAACAGTCAAAAAAACGTGACCAAAACATTATGAAATCCTCAATTAGTAAATTAACTTCAAGCTTGTAGCCATAGTCTTGATATATTAAATCATTTCTTCCATTAGTCTTACCAGTTTTGGTTGAAAACCAGAGGTTGTCTATGAGTCTGTGCTTGTATACAGTCACACAAATTTTTCTGTAATTGTCTGCTAAGAAGTAACACAAGATAAATCTGGACTATATTCCAATCAAGCTTTATCTTGTTGCTTATTCTGTTTTCTGTAGTGGCAAAATTTTCTCTCCTCATGTCAAAAGTCTTCCAGGAGGAGGCTGAGCTTTTTCTTACGGTTCAAAACATGTTTTAATAAGACTAAAAAGAAAGAATTGACCAGAAATTTCTGCAGCAGCTAATATTTAGGGTGCCCAAGACTATATAAACGTGTTGATTTTAAAGAGGACAGATGTCCTGGCAAAGATTTTGCCTGAAGCTGAGTCCCTCAAACCGTTAGTCAGCATCCAGCAGTAAGAACAGGATTTTGCTCTGCAAAGATGGACTCATAAAAGCACCTAATCGAGTTGAGGTGGTCAAGACATCAGTGAGAAACCTCTGAGTAAGTAACAAAAGATTTCTGCACGTTTATTTTGGAGGCAGGATAACAAAAGCTCTCAAAGCCCCTCGTTGCCAGGTCTGACACAGAGCCAACTGCCTGTGCAGCCACCGTGGAGTCCCTGCACATTGTCTGGGTTTGCTCACTCCCCACCAGCATGTGCAGGGAGGGAATCCCAAATCCCAAATCCCAAATCCCATCCCTCAGGCTCCTTCCCCAGGAGTAACTTGAGGTCTGACAGCCAGTGAGGTCACCCCCAGTCTGGCCAAAGCCTGTATGCCATTACAATGAAGTAATAATGTATTTATAACACACCTAACCACTGATGGCTTCTATTCCTGTGGAGGCTCTTTTTTTTTTATTTTTTTTCCTTCTCCCCCTTGCATTTGCACAGATGTTTTTTTGAGAGCTGGTCTCCAGAAAGGGCCTTGCAGAAAACAAGCTCTGTCTGTTGATTCTGGCTGGCTTTTATAACGATAGTTGTTAGCACGCAGGATTTATGTTTCAAATATCATTTTAATTTCTTGGGCCGCGTTTTTAACCACAAAATGTTAATTCAATGGTGCACTATAAATGCTGCAGCTCCTTTATAGAAATGTAGGACAAGCTGTTTCTAAGGAAGGATTCTGAGAGTCTGATTCATAGAAATACTACTCACATACATTTTCCATGGAATTTGCTCTGAAATATGTGTGGAATACATTCTACAATAAATTATGTACTTTTGTGATTCATTAAAGCCTCTCCCTGCTCACAAGTAGTAAGCTCTTCATTATACACAGAAAAAGGGCAATCAGCCCAAACCAGCAACATTCTTATCATATGTGATGGGTGCTTTGTTTTTGATCTTTAAAAAAAAAAATCTGTAAAGGCATTTAGAGACAGCACATAAATTAAGCTGGCATCCAGCTTTAATTTACACTAAAGCAAATTAAGGATATCTACACCCCTAATTATTTCCATGTTCAATGGAAGGAGTTAGGGCTCAGGATGACTCTCTCAAAAATCACAGGGATTATTAGGAATGGATGACTACTGAAAAAGACATTTCTAGGAATAATTCCTCTCACGTTGTTTTTCTTTTCTATCACTTTGTCCTGGCAATGGTAACACTCCTTTTGTGCTTCCTGCCAGTGTGCAGGTACCTGTGATGTGGTTTCACTGGCATGCACCTTCCTGAACAGAGAGATTGGAGGTGTCACCTGTGACATTATTCATGTGCCATTTCAGCTCACACAGTGCAGATCCAAAGCACTTCCTGGACAGCTGATTAGGGGGCAGGAAAAAAAATATATAATGTGTAGCTTGTGTGGCTGATGACATTTAAACAATTTTAGCCAACTAGCTTGGCTAGCAAAAACCCAGATATCAATCTGCTCACGATCACTTCCATGGGATAAATGACCTACTTTGCCCTTCCTAGGATTCCAGATATGTTGAAAATAGGTATTTCTGCCCTCAGACTTCAGCTTTCCCTTATTCTTTCCCACTTTGCCAATAAAACCATTTTTCTTGAATATCACCAATATCACCAAAGCTTAGTTAAACCATCCCACCTCTTGCTGGGAGTTACATCTCTGAAATATTCCTTTTCTGCCTTTCTACACCCCGCTGCCATTTGCCTCCAAAACCATCACAGGGGGCAGCCCTACTCTGGAGGCCCCTGGGTGTGTTGCCCACAGGCACTGGCCAGGGGAAACTCAGGATCCAGACCTGGGACTCCACCACGAGCTTTGGGTACTGTCTGCAGCAGCAAGACAAAAGGGAAAGAGGGAGGAGTGGACAGTGGGGCTTCTATTTTGAAGGTAAGAACCAGACTGGAAGTACCCCACAATCACACACTTTCTACAGAGAGCCAAGACTCATTCTCCCTGCACAAAGGAAAAAAATAAGAAAATATAATTTCACCATCCTTTTTAAATGTCATGTCCCAGCATATCAAACTCATTTCATCTTCAGATCATCCCACCATGCTCCGTTAGCTACCAGAAGACGCGAGCCAGTGTTGCCACCACAACAAACTCCCAGTACAACCATATAATTTCAATTCTTCACACATTTTCTTCCCGTGCACACAATGCCTTTGGTAGCTCAGTAAAAGTCTCCTCTCTCCAGCCCACTGCCACGGGCTACCAGGCTGAAACAAAGCTCAGTTTCAAAGCTGAGGAATAATGACCAAGCGGGAGGGAAAGAATAAAAGGAATAAACGGCGGTAGCTGTGCCTGTGTCTCCAGAGGTTCTCCTGGCTCAGGATTTGACCCAGGGTGGGCCATCAGCTCTGCTGCCCGCCTTCCCCATCCCTCTTGGATGTATGGCATTGAAAGGCCACCTCTTGAAGAGCCTCATGGTGAAGCCAGGCAGGCTGCCAACCCGAAAAACGTCAACTCGTGAAAACCTCGAGGCCCCCGCAGAGGAGTTTTCTTTTGTCCCATTTTCCCTCTGCTAACACAGGTTGGGAAACAGGCCCGGCTGAATGGAAGATATTCAGGGCAGGAATCATTTTTTGTTTTTGTTCCAGGCTGTGCCCAGTGTATTGGGGTAGTGATGCCTGTGATAGGAACGTTTGCAGCAAAATATGCGGGAGTCATAAAAATAGCAAAGAGCACCAGATATGAGATCTCTGACAGGGCAAGGAGGAATAGCAGTACCCCTGCCAAATAATCTCTGCTGGGCAAAAAAAGAAGCAGGTAGTTCTCCCTGGATGGCATGGAGAAATAATGTCTAGATGAAGAAGGGGTTCAGTAGCCAGAGTGTAAATGTGTTTATAAATAGTGCTCTAACAAAATGAAAAATGGACGAGGAGAAAGAAGGCAGCAAGAGGAAGAGAGAAGGAACATTTTTCCTCCTCTTATTTTTCCCCTTCTGGAGTGAATTTCAATCCAAGAGATCTTTCAGCCAGTTCCCCTTTCCCTTGTGAGTCTGGGCCTGACTTTTCACTCTCCACACCTTGCCTAGTCATTTGCAATCATATGAAGCCAAGCCAGAGATAAATAAAAATGCTCTCAAATTTGGCAGCATTTTACACCTCTGTGGTTAATGCAAAACAGAGCTGCAAAGTTGGCCTTTTTTTTTTTCTTGTGAGAAAAACACACATATCTCACCAGTGTAACCATCTGTTGTGTATCTTACTTGGAAAAAAAAAATGATGGCTAATAAGGAATGTCACTGCTCTGAAAGGGGGAAAAATGGTCTCAGAAAACACCAGGTTGAAGAAAAGAGTCTCCAGCCAGTGTGCCAGAGGTGTCTGTAGGATTTTTCTCTTCTCCCACTCTCCTGATCACTAGCTCTGGGCAGTCATGGCAACAGGGCAATGACCATGTGGGCTTCCCAAAGGAGCTGCTTTCACTGTCCCAAAACAACGCTTAAATTCCTTAAATTCACTGTCCTTAAGGAACCCTTAAATTCCACCCTAAAAAAAAAAAAAAAATTACCAAACTTAGAAAAAAAACTAGAATTTTGTCATTGTGTAGTACCTACTGACACTCTGCAGGGGCTGCATGAGAAGATGTAGCCTCCAACTCCACCATATAAAAAGAACTGGTGTTTTAAAAATTAAAAGAGTAGAAAAAATATATAAAAGAGCCCTTTATAAAAGCACCTGAAAGTATTATGGGCCATGAACCTTCGTTTTTGATTTCATCTTGGAGCAGTGGGTCCAAACAAAGCCACTCTTCCTCTCTTTTTTACTGTCTCCTTTCATTTCACCCCCCCCTCAGAATTCTGCACAATAAAATGAATTATAAAAATTAAATGTAGCAAGGCTAAAACTCTTTTTTACAATACTAAATTGAAAAGACTGGTTTGAGTTTCTACATTTCCTGAGTGCTTACAGGCACCTGCAGAAGAGCATAAGGACTGGCAGAACATGGAACACACTATCCTGAAGTAAGTGCATCGCAATAAAACATGTTTTGATATTGCAGCTCTCACAAGTAATTATCACAACAGGCTTTACAAGGGTAAGTAAGTAGAATTTTGAGGATAAAGTTTTAAGAGAATAAGAGACTCATCAGTATACTCCTGAAAAATGAGAATTTGGAGAGGAAAAGAAAGGAAAAATTCTCTATCAACCTGACCTAGATTTAAGTGTTTGTTTCTTGCAAAGCCAAATACACATAAATTTATTTAGCTTGAAAATGCCATTAGACCTGAAAAAAAAAAATGCTGCAGACACTTGTAAGAAAAATCAAACAACCTAGAGGGTTGGATTTTTCACACCACTGCTGCTGTTTTATTCCATAGTTCAATGAGTAGAGTGATGATGCTTAACCTTTCTATAATCCAAGGTCCAAGTTACATTTCATACGAAACCAAGTAAAGACAGATTTTTTCTCTCCATGAATTCCTTTTTTATTTGCTACTTCTTTGCAGATTTGCACAAATGGATTTAAAAGCCCAATTACAACAGTTTCATGGAGCATGGCATGTTCCCTACAGTCTCCAACCCCCAAATGGGACATCTCCACAGAAAGGATCAATGTTGGCTTCTCTCTCTAAATGAAACAGCCTGGGGATTTAAGCTATTCACCCAGGACCAAACCACACATTCAAAGCCTGACATTACTCTGTTAGAACAGAGTTTTGATCCCAATGTCTCCCACATTCTTGCAAAAAATATCTCAACCCATCGAGCTTTAGGCAGGGTTGCCATAAATTTCTGTTGCTGGGGTTGTCCCATTTTCAGCCATAATTAAACATTCATGGAGTAAGGAAAATATGTGTTTATGGAGGAGGTCATTCATGTGTATTCAGCTCCCTTCAACAAGTCTGAGACAAGTGCTGTAAGCTGCAGTCAAACTTTCATTTTCCCCTTTTTATTTAAAATAATCTAGTCTAAATTTTGTTTCTTTCCTGGCAAGTTGGGAATGAATTTTTTAAATCTTTTCAGAGAAACAGAAATGTAACTAATTAGCCCTCAATGTCTGAAAGCAGTTCAGTTAAGTCTGTTTGGTAATACAGAAAAAAATTGGACCATTAGGTGAGGCAACCCAAAGTATTCTTACTGGCTCAGATATTCAAACTGAAGGAATGCTAAGGGGAAAGAAAAAAAAAAAAAGGTGGAAGAAGTAAATTTTGGATGAATACAAGATAGAGGTGCAAGAAGTGGGGAGCTCTGCAATAAGAGAGATTGAATTGGATGGAGAAACCAGGGAACTTCCAGCAAAACCACTCAGGATGAGAGAAACTGATGAACCAGTCAACATTTCCAAAGGGAAACCAGTTTCCTTTGGTTTAATGCAGAAAGTCTGGAGCAAAACTGAGATTTATTTTTTTTTCTCCTATTCTGTACCTTGCTCCATAAAGCAGCAAAGGCTCCCAAAGGTTTATGAGAAGGGGAAAGGCTTTCCCAAGATGTGGGTTGGGAAATGGGACAGGGGCCAGGCGTGGGAGCATCACCATCTCTGAGGATGCTGCATTTATTGAGCCCCCTCTGAGACTCACAGGGAGCTCCTTGAGCTCTTCCCCAGCAATGCATCTTCGTGTCACCCTCTGGCTGCCAGCCACCACGGAGGTTTCTGTGGTGACAGGAGAAGCCAGGGTGCCACAGGGTTTGGGGGAACGGGGCTGTGGCCCCCATCAGCTCAGCCATTAATCCACCCCCTGGGCAGAAGTGACAAGGGCTGAGTCTGACATAAAAACCCCATTTGCTGGATGAAATGGTAAATGTACTTCATCATGTCCATAGGACACTTCAGCAGAGCTACTTTTCCCCCTCCTAGGTTCTGCCTGAAGTCTGGAAATTCCCTTAAATACACACACAGACAAAATATCCATGGAGAAATTGTGAGGGGTGGTAGATTAAATTTTAGGCAAGCTGGCTAGTAACACAGCAAGCACAGAGCAATACCACAGCCTATAAAGGGCCAGAGATCCTGTGCAGGGACACAAACTTCATAAAATCTACCACACAACTAAAAAGGGTGGAAATTTTGGTCAAAAAAAAAATACAGATGGGGAAGTCACAGATTCCACTACAGGGTGAGAACAAGCATGAGTCAGAAATGTTCAGTGCATTGGGCAGTCAAATGATAGATTGCCATGGAATACCAGCCCAAAGCCTCTTGCCAAACAGATTAAAAAAAAAAAAAAAAAAAGGAAAATTGAAGTGCATAAGGAGAAAAAAGGAAAGGAAGCAGCTATTCTGCAAGATGTAACGAGAAATCATTTCGGTTTCACCAAGTGTTTTAATCTCCTGACACAAACAGGGAATTGAGCAGTTCTGTGCTGATCTTGTGGTTGTAGTAAATGTCCAACATCCCTAAAAAGATAATTTTCTCATGTGATGCTTAGCTGGGCTTTGGTGAACATGAATTCAGTGGGAAAAGGATGTTGTACTGTCAAAGGATTTCAGAGTCTAGATCTTACAGGGCAATTAACTGAGCAGCTCTGCTTCAAGTGCTTCCCAGTTCTGTAATTCTTCTTTTCTCTACCTGATATTTTTTCCCCGAGTACCGAGGACTCAAGAGCAACCAAAAAAAATGCAGATGAGTAAAAAGGTACTTCCCATGAAATCATTACATCAGGATTGCATATCATCACTTGTATTAACTAGAGGGGTAAAGACTGATGCTCTGTGCATGAAAAGTGAGTATCAGTTTCTTGTGGAACACCAAACACCTCACAGAATAAGACCAAAATGCAAACATGAGAGGATCCTCCATGTTATATGGCTCTACTTGCTCCTTTTCTAAGTCTACAGTCAATAGCCATCACCACAGAAAATCACCAGGCTTCACTTCAGAAAGTTCTTTAGCAAAAGCACAGATCATACATCCTATGAATTGTATGGAATTAAATTTTAACTATTTGGCTTAATTAATTTATGCAACTGCCCCTGATGCATATACATGAAGAAGCGACTGCAAACAATTGAGACAACCAATGAGCCCAACAGTGACACAAAATACCCTTACAATCAGGGCAGCAGGTTTTAATAAACACAAAATATAAAAAAATGTCTCCTCTTATCAGAAAGCAATTAAGTCCTTTAAAGAAAGTCATAAAAGGAAATAAATCACAGCAATAATTAATCTAGAGTGAATATCTTTTCAAAGTGGTTTCCACAGAACAAATCCCATTTAGGACAAGAGGACACAGACCAGGAGAAGTTTAGGTTGGACATTATGAGGAATTTCTTCACAGGAAGGGTGGTTTGATATTGGAATGGGCTGCTCAGTGAGGTGGAGGAGTCACTGTGCCTGTAGGTGTTTAAGGAAACACTGGATATCTTTCCTCAAAGGTCTTTCCCAGCCTGATTGATTCTGTGATTATGATTATGATTATGATTATGATTATGATTATTATTGTTGTTGTTGTTGTTGTTGTTGTTGTTGTTGTTGGTTTCCAGATATCTTTGCCTGCTGTTAACTGTGCTACGCCAATAATTGCCAAAAAAAATGCAGGAGAATTGTAAAATTCACAAAAAATTCACATTCAAACTCGTCTTTTCTCTGTTGGTTTGCTTTGTGATTTTTGAGGAGGGTTGTGAGCAAGCATAGAAGATGGTCACTCCTGGGGTATTTCTTTGTCATAGAATCATAAATTTAAGAATGTCACCAAAGACACACTGTTGGTTTTATTTTGTTTTCAAACAATCTGACCTTGTTTTCAGGTGTGGAAATACATCCTGTGTACAACCTCAGAACGGGGGAAAGCTCTTGAAACAAACAGCCCAATATTTCTACAGTCTGAATAACAAAGTACTGTGGATCCAAGAGCTGCCACACTGCACAACAGCAGAGCTGGGTGACAGCAGCTACATTAGGAACTCAGAGGTGTCAGACATTTTACCACTTAGGATTAACCCAAAGCCCACTGACAAACCACAGACATTAGTTGTTGTGTATGTGTGGGGGAAATTAGTTAAAGCTATACTTTAAACTTATACTTTATACTTTAAAGCTGCATTTCTGCTCCATGTCGTGCTTTTCATTGAGAGCATGGTCTGAATCCCACAGAGATTCCTCACTAGTGGCTGGTCTGCAATGGGATTGCAGAGTCCAATCCCATCTTGGACCATAGCAGGTGCCCAGACATGGCTCCTTTCCCATCATATTTGGAAAACCATCATTCCTTTCCCATGATATATGGAAAAATCATCATTATGCTACTTCTAACAGACACCCAGTGAAAGCACAATGTACCCAAGCTAGGGAATGGTAGAGTCTGCTTGCAGATATTACTAAGATTCCTTAACTTTCACAGGATATGTTTTCATGATGGCACGCAGTCAGTGAATCCATTCAGATTTAGATACAATTCTTACCACATTAGTAACAGCACCAGCAGTACCCTATAAAAGGGATTTGAGGCATGAGATTGCAGAGGACTGGCTACAATAGTAAATATTTAAAGTGTTGATTCTTCACCTGGAAGAAATCTGCAGGGTTTCCTGAAAATGTACCAATTTCCTTGCATAGGATCAACCCCCTGGGTTCCAAAGCAAGATTTTTTTGAAGACTGATATCAAGCTAGAAAAATATTATCTGAAATAATCATAGCCTTTGTGTTAGCTTTTAGAGTTCAGCCTTATTACATAGAGCTCCCTAACATTATTTTGCAGCATAAAGCAACTCAACAGTATTTAAATACTAACCTTATTAGGGGTGAAAGGGATAACAGTTTGTAGTTCAACACTTGCTGAATGTATTTTCTGCATCTATAGGTTTTTCTTAATTACTACTACTTCTATTTCTAGTAGTCATAAGTAACATTTACTAATTAATGGGGTATTTGCTGAAGTTCTTTCCCTTTCTTCTTTCCTTTTACTGAAAAAAGGCACAGGGGGGCAAGCAAGGAAGAGCTGAAGACAATGCATATTCCATTTGAAATCCGTGATTAAAAAGCTTAAAAATTCAAATCAACGTAAAAAACTGTTTTATTTTAATACTGTGGAAGGTTTCAGTGAACTCCATTATTTTCACTCACTATTTGCTTGAATAATTTAGGCAAGAAAGCTAAATTATACATAAAGTGTACAGTTAGAAGAAAAAGTTCATGCACAGCCTCGGGCTATAGCCATCCCCTAATGATGTCTGTAGTCAGTGGAAAAGAACTCGTTAGACTGAGAGTAATTTCTCAGGGTTTAAAATTTTTTTCTTAAAGCAATAATGTTCTTATAAAAAATCTGACAAACACACTCAACCAAAAACCACAAAAGAGAGGCCGTCCCTAAAACCACAGCCTTATAACTTTTCATTTAATTTCCCTGGAAATCTGGCTTTTCACATACTATTTATTCTTGTCGGCTGTCCTCAACGATCTGATTAAATGAGGGGAGAAAAGCACGTCTTGATATCATCCAGCTCCTACTTTGTTCAATCAGAGAGACCTAAAGTTTGCAGGGAGTTAAAATAAACGCTGTACAGCTCTCTGAGCAAAACTGAAATCTGCTGTGAAGGAAGGTTGCTTTTACACTCAGCACACAGTCAATTTTTTGCTAGTGGTCGCAGCTTGCCCCGCTATTGTATTCAAGGAACAACTCACACAATTAAACATTTACAGCTCAATTCACTAAAGCCTTCCCTGCCCTTTAAACTTGGCTGGGGAAACGTGCATGCCCAAGTGGACCAGGTTACCAATAAATTGCCTCACCTCTGATCTCACATCTCCTCTCTCAGCTCCTCAAGATCAGATGCTGTGGAGAGCATTGCTCCTGAGAGCAGAGAGCTGGGTTTGAGCTGTGCATGAGCAGGAGTAAGAACAAGAAGCCATTGTATGGAAATTGGCTAATAGTAGGTTTGTTGATCAGGCTTATCTTTTGATCAAAGTAGCTCAACTAGATCAGAGGGAGAGACAAGGAATTTTTATTCATATTACTCCTTAGAATCCTTTGTATAAAATGAATAACTTTCTATAATATTAATGGTTTTACATCACTTTATACTTGTATTATTCTGTCACATTAGTTTAACATTACTACCATGTACAGTGGTTTAGCATTAATGTGATCAGAGGACAAATTACACGTGCACTTCCATATTGTTATATTGAAATCAAGGCCTTCTATGACACTAATACGAAGCAAACTTCAATAAAATATAGACTGTCTAATATAAAGCCATTTTTATATCCTGCTGGAGCAAGGACACGTCTTATTTCTTCTCAAAATCACTTGCAGCGTGGCACCCAAGCAAGGTGAGAGGAATAGTGCTGTATTAAGACAGAAATCAGTGGAGTTCTCCCCAGTCCATGAAGGGATCCCACTCCATGGAGACCCACTCTGCCCCTGGGTTCTCTGGGTGTGACAGGCCAGGGGGGTGTAGCCCAGTGCCCTTGGAGCAGGTGAAAAACTGCTTCCCAAATTTCAGGGATAATGCAGGCCACTGAATGGTGACCAGGATTCCATGACTCTCCAGAAACCCTGGAGCAGACAGGCCAGGGAAGATCCTCCATGACCCACCTCTCTCCTCTACGGCATATGGGGCAGCTCAGAAAGCAGCAAGCTTTGGAATAACCTGGGAAGGAAGGAATTTTGGGGGACATCCCTTCCAGCAGATTGAGGGCAGAACAGCCAGAGCACCCTGAATCCAAGAAGAACCAATGCAGCTGCCTCCCCTTCTGCTTTCCACAGGAATCGTGGCTGAAGGAAAAGGAGCCAAGGAGTGCTTGGGGTAAGATCAGAGTACAGAGTATTTGACCAAGAGATGGGTAGAAAGTAGGAACTTTCTTGCAGACACAGCTGGGACTGAGTTAGAAAGAGCACAGGCTTTGTAGGCAGCTGTGAGATGCCCCCAACCTCTCCTGCACAAAAGCTGGATGCAGTGAAGGGCAGTGCCTAGCAAATCCACATGGGCATTTAGGATGTCTCATGTTACAAGTACAAAACTTCACTGTTCAAAGCAATTTGCTGGGCTTGTTGTACTCTACCTTTTTGGAGGATGAGGATATTAAAGATAGAGCAATGAGTTCATGAAAAACAAAACAAAAAGAAAAGCAGTACTGATGAATTAAAAGTCCTAAATGGGTGACTTCCACCAAGCATAGAGGTATGTCCTGCTCCTGGACCATCCAATGGTAAAGAGTTCTCACCAAACACACCTTGATAAAAAGTCATGTAAGTCCGTGCTGGAATAACAGGAAATGCCCCAGAAGCACCCAGGCAGAGCATACACCTGACAAAGTGCCTCTGTGTGAGGACAGGCAGTTCTGAACCTCTGGACCCACCATCTGGCACATGAGCCTCCTTCTCCCCAAAGAAACAGCTGAATTAGGTAAGTGTTGACTTCAGTTTCCCCACACAGCCATGAAAAGCACCAGTCATCCCTCCTTCATCCTCAATCCCACAATGCTATCCCTAACCCCAAGAGCTCATTACTATATTTTCTCCTCTTTAGAAGAGAAACCCTTATTTATGGAGGTTGTTGCTCTGTGCATTTGCTACAGCTGCTATATTCCCTGATATCTTAAGAACAGCACCATGATCTTTCCACAGTTTCTCCAGCAGGAATTTTTACAGAATTAATAGCAATGGAACTGAATCTCCAAGTCTTAAGTGAGAAAATAGTTTTAAACATGGAAACCAGCAATTGACAGGTAATGACTTTACAGAAAGCAATAGGAAAACCACACTTAACAGAATCTTTTTTTAAATTGTTTTTTTAAATGATAGCAGCTCCCTCATCCCAAAATCCAGTTTATCCATGTCAAACTGCTTCACCATTGTTATGAAAAAGTCCCTCTTCTTGCTCTCCAAGGTGCACTCATCAGTTCTACAAGCTAAATGGTTACCTACCTCCACATTGCATTCTCCACCTCCCCAAGAATTTTCTCCCTGGCTCTTTTCCACACCATCATCATCAGGAGATCCCAGAAGAGCACGTCTGCTCAGGACCTCTGAGCTTTGCACATATTTCAGTCACTGAAGCTTTTCAGGCAAGGGCAGGGTAGGGAAAAATTCCTCTTTTGAAGCACAAGGCCATGATTACAGTTGCTGGTTTGTTCATATAACCATTGACCATTCAAAATCCCCCTGCCACACCAGGGGAGTTCATAGCAGGACAAAAAGAGTTACAAGGAGGAATCCAACTTTGGATCCACCAAATAATGCAGACAGAGACTGGTCAGGCTTGAATCCCTAATCATGCCCATCATGACCATTTGCTGTTATCCAGGAAAGCTCCCTTCCACTTTCTTCCTAACTCTCCCCAGAGTAAAACACTTCGTCCAGAAGCACAAAAGCTTGCTTATCAAGCTGAATTTTTCACAGAATCATTGAAAGGCTTGAGCTGAAAGTGACCTTAGAAATCATCTTCTTTCAACCCCCTGCCATGGGCAGGGACACTTTCTGCTAGACCAGGTTGTTCAGAGGTTCATCCAGCCTTTCCTTGAACACTTCCAAGGATGGGGCATCCACAGCTTCTCTGGGCAACCTGTGCCACAGCCTCACCACCCTCACAGGGAAGAATTCCTTCCTGTTATTATCTCACTCACGAAGCAGTAAATATTGATCGAGTTGGGTGGATCAAAATATCAACCACTGAAAGTAGGAAAATGCTTCTGAGACACATGGAAGTATTTCTGCACCCACCAAGAAGCAGCACTGCAATTTCTGCCTTCACACCCTTCACCCTCTTCCACCACTGAGCAGAAGAGATTTTGCAAGCATGCAAAATGCTCAACTCCTTCATCTGGGTGGGAAAATCAGGGGAAGGGGAAGAGCTTTTGATATTCCAGCTGTGAAGCAGCAGGGAACATGAGCCAGACTGAAACCCTGCAGATGACTATCTCCACTTTCTCAGCTGAGATTGTAGTGGCACAATGAGCTGGGACTGACTGACCACAGCTTGTCAGGGATAAATATGAAATTATCCTCAAGATAGATGTTGGGCTTTTTATCCTGCCAATGGTGTTTATTCCAAGTAGCACTTTAAGCACAGACACTGGAAAGGAATTCTATTCAAAAATGAAATGTGAATTTATTATGTTTTTGAGCCCCCAAGGTTCCATTTTGGTACTTAAAACTGTGACCAGATTTTCTGAGTAAGGGGAACTCTTGCTGTTCAGGGTGCTTTTGAAATCTGGCTGCTGCCATTTTACAGAATATTCTGAGTTGAAAGGGACCCACAAGGATCATCAAGTCCACCTCTTAAGTGAATGGTCTATACAGGGATCAAACCCACAGCCATGATGTAATTAGTACCATGCTCTAACCCTGAATTTACTTCAGTGTTAAGAACCTTTACAGTTTTCTCCCTAATTATGGCTGCTGAAAAAAAAAAAAATCCTCTGAAAATTTTAAAAACATGCTCCTAATTATATAAGTCATTAGATTGCTCTTCTGTTATAAAATTAACAGCCCATCTTGAGAAGAGAGGGGGGAGAAAAAAAAATGGTATTCATCTTTATTTAGATGCTGACGCAAATGAGAGGCAAACTGCTGAGCACGTTCAGGCTGGGGCTCAGTCAGTGAGCACCAGACCACAACGCCATCGATTATGCAGCCAGCAGGGACAAACATGCTCAGCTGGCACAGCCACAGCCTTTCTGAGGGCTGGTTCCTGGGAAAGATCTCTCTCAGAAAACTTGACATCTCCTTTTGAACATCTTTCATGAGGAACAACACGTTGCCTTTCCCTCTCAGCCCTTGGGAAGTTCATGATCTTCATCCCGCTATGTTTTGAAGCTGAGTGGGTCCAGCTCCACCAGAAACTGGGCATGAGGGGACAGTGTGGGGGACAATGGAATGACAGTCTGGGAAGTCTCTCAGAACCCCTTCTGAGGCTGAGTGGGTCCAGCTCTACCAAACATTGTTTGGGCATGAGGGGACAGAGTGGGTGACAGGCTGGGAAATCTCTCAGAACTCCTTCTGAGGCTGAGTGGGTCCAGCTCCACCAGAAATTGTTTGGGCATGAGGGGATAGAGTGGGGGACATTGGGATGACAGGCTGGGAAGTCTCCCAGAACCCCTTCTGAGGAGGGATCTGGCAGATTTAACAGGGACTCTGTGCTCCCCCTGAATGTTGCCCCAGCAGGTGGTGGAGTCTCCCATAATCCTCAAGCTGACAAGGCTGGGATTTCTTTACTTTTCATAGTAAATCAGGTTTCTCTTAGTCCTTCTTTAGTCATTCTTGTTTTCCTTTCCTTTAGTCATCCTTGTGGGGTCCCTGATGCTCACTCCTCTGTCCTTGTGGAGCCCATACACCAGAACTGTTGAAACTCTGGCAATTAGTCACCCCAAACCAACCAGCTTTGGCATTTATTTGCTTATTCAGACACCCTTTCCATCAGTCTTTATGACTTTTGGACCCTCACACACCAGGACCTCCTTACTTCAGACAAGTCCACCCATCCAGCAACCAGCACAGGAAAATCTCTGCAAGGCTGCTGCTGCAGGATGGATCCCACAAGCAGCCCTAAAACACTGCACCTCAAATCTCAATTTCCCACTTAAAATCAATGCAGCTTCCTAATCTGTTAATGTTTTTTAAAAATTCCAGTTATTCCTGAAGGAAGCTTTTTCCAGTCTCACACTTCAGATGGTTCAGATGGCACTTTGTTTCTCATCTCCAGCATAAAGGTATTCATGGCAAACCTACAGCCATTTGTTCTCATTTACAGCCATTTGTCCCTGCTCTGATGCAGCATTGCAGGGCAGCATTTGCCTGCCACAAAGGACACTGAGGACACTGGGATTCTCACCATTGACTCTGGAATGGGTCATTGCAGCATGAGTGGGGGAGGAGAGAAGGGATAATCTTCCTGCAGAATACAGAAATATGAAAATAATCATATTCAAGGAGCTACTTTATTCTGATTTGTTTATACATTATCCGAGCATTTTATTTTATTATGTGTTTTAATAATGCAAGGGCTTAAAAGCTGAAAATGAGCATATTCCACGAGCTCAATATATTTCAGTTTGTACATCATCAATTGTTTTTCCTTGCGATTATGCAGTTTTACTTTATCATCCCTTTGATAACAATTCCTGCATAAAACCTGACTTTATATTTCATTTTTCCCGTCTGTTATCTTAGCAAAATACATCCAAAACACCCTTTGTATTGCTGTACTAATATAACAGATCAGGAGAAGCTGTGGCATAAGAAATCAAAACCATAATAATGTCTTTGGGTTTTGCATTTTAAATACTGCATTCATTGTTGCACTGAGGTTTGAGATCCCTTTTCAGACATTACTGAGATTACCTTTGGTAATGCCTATTTCATTGTACTTTGATATAAAATAATGTATGTCATAAATCATCTAAGTGACTGTCATTAGAGTGAAAAGCACCTACTTATGATATGTAACAATTTGCTTTTCTAATTTGAAGAGGATTGAGGTATTTTAATTATATAAGGTCTAAAGCCCTTTGTGAATGAAATTGCAATTCAATGTAAAATCACTTTCTGCACAGAGCTGTAACTTAGGAAATGATAACAGCTATACTCATCAATTTGTACTTTTTGCCTGGACTAAATACAGGAACAAATAGAAAAACTCTCAATGGGAAAAGATTCACCATTTCAGTAACTAAAACCCTGAGAAAACCCTTCATACTTTTAACTTTAAAAAAGAATCTTTTATTATAGTAGACAAAAATCATCTTTACAGATTATAAGCAGATTTTTTTTTCATTATAATTAAAACACTGAAACTCTGAGATGTATGAACTTCATGGAAGCATGGGCAGGGTTGGGCAGAGGGGTTTATTTAAAAATTATTGGTATGCTTCACATTTCCAAGACTGCTTCCATTTGGGAGTGAAATGGGGATTCAGAGCCTTTTCTGTGCAGAACAATTTAAAGTTTCTGGAGCACTTCACTTTGAAGGTGATCAGGGCTCTGAACGTGTACATTGTAGAGGGATTTAGAATTACGAGAGCTTTTCAGATTGTTTAAAACATTGATTTTTTTATAAAATTGATTTTTCAACGTTTTATTTCTTCAGTGGCTGGGTAATTACAGTAGACCAGAAGCTGTGGTGCTCCTCTCTGAAACCTGGACTCACAATCAGCCTCTCTCCCTTCTCATTCTCTCTTTTCTTTCCCCTTCCCTTCTCCCTTAATAAGTTTTCTGTTTTCCCTGGCTGCTGGGACAGACACGTCACACTTTGTCCTTGCTCATAAATCTCTCTCTGACCAAGCAACCAGGAAGTTATTAGAGGTGAGGAGAAGGTCAGGTTGAAAATGCAGCTTGATCAGACCCGTTCTGGCAAAACAGCACTATACCCACCTCAAGAGTAATGCCAAACACAACTGGGATGGGGCTTTTAACCAACGCTCCAGCCACAGGCACCCTCCCACATATCTCTCAGAGGAGGTTACAAGGACTCCAAAGGATTAAGGAGTAAAACCATTAAGCTGGGGTTTGGTTACATGCACAGTTTTCCCCAAAATTCTTTTTCCTCTTGCTAAACACAAACAACAATAGAGAAAACCCCGTGGACTCATTCACAAGATTCAGGTGTGCAGCATTTAAAAACCTCCCCCAAGATTTTCCTTCAATCAGACACAGGGATGATGCACATAAAATTTGCATCCTTTCCCATATTTATAGATTATGGTTTTGGGAGGGTTGGGAGGGTGTGGGGTCATTGTTGATTTGGAATTTTTTTGTTTGTCTCTAAATAGAAATACAAGCACCAACCCTGAAGGCTAAAGAAGAAGTCTTCTTATACAGACTATATTTAGGATGCCATGGATGTTTTGGGGCAGAACAGCCACATATCAGTTACGTCTTAATTCATGTAAAGCAGCAAAGATCAGCATGGACCACTAGAACCAGGAGGTTTTACTCTGCTAGAAATTCCTCTGAACAGATCACTTTACTTATGGCTATTGGACTGCCATTACAATGAGTAATTAATCAAGATATTTCTAAGGAATGTATATATATAATGTGTGTGCTATATATAATCTATAATCTATAATCTATAATCTATAATCTATAATCTATAATCTAGGTTATATATGTTATATATGTTATATATGTCATATATGTCATATATGTTATATATGTTATATATGTTATATATGTTATATATTATGCATTATACATGTTTCTATATATTTAAATATATGATCTATATTATATATATAAGAAGTTTGCAATTTGCCTCAGTGTTATCATTCTTGGAAAATAAGAGCCCAAAATATTTTACTGATGCTCCAGAAAGTGCATCTCAACAGAGAAGCTTTAATTGTAGGGAATAATAATAAGTAACTTCTTAAGGAAAAATCTCATTACTATATTTTTAAATAAACACAAACACATGTACATATGCAAGTTGATTGTTAATTTCTCCTAGTCCAGAAGATGCCCCATTTGCCTGTTTTTAAAATAAAACTACATTGCCAAGGTTTGAATCAGAGTTTTTAATGCATTTTTGTAAAAAGGCAGTATCAAAGCAAAATGAACATATTACTGAATTTTTGTCAGCTTGAAATAACACCTGCCACACACAAGGTCTTTAGCCTTTCATGCACATCATAACTTCAGCCTAAATTTAAAGGAACAGGGAAAGCAATAGAGCAAAGCTACCCAGATGTTGTACGGTCTGTGCAATTGTAAATTTAAAAGTACCAGCTTTCCATCCAGATTTTAACACAGCAGAAACAATATGAAAATTCCAAGCCACGCCGGATTATTGAAATGTCTGGCCATTTTGAAATGAATTTTGGAACAGATGTACAGAGGTAGGCAATAAAGCTGTGATAATAAGGAACATTTCTACATCATCTCACAAAACTACTAATCTATAATGAGGACCAAAACTATTCATGGGAGGGGATGGTTTTCATTATTTTCTTTTTCAGCTTCAGTTTGAGTATTTGGATTCCTTTACTCTCCTGCTAGATTCTGATATTTTTGTAAAGCATTTGGTAGCTATTTGACTTTATCACTTCTAATCTACAACACAGGCAAGTGTCTAAGTAACTTCATTTCTTCTTCCTCTTCTTCTCTGAAGGCAAGCAGCACAGAGGAAAAACAACTTAACTAATTTATTGTCCGTTATCTTATCACAATTAACTCCTAAATCTGTACTTTTCAATAGTGGTTACTGACTTTAAACATCTCCTTTGGATACACAAGTTCTGACATCACAAGAGGCTCTGATTTTAAGACAACACAGAATACATACAGCACAGGGCAAATGGCCAGTAAAGAAAATCTGGGTACCCCAAAATCTAACCCCTTCCCACCAAGCCCAGCTGTTCTGAATTTTTTCCTGTTAACACAGAATAACATTTGAAAGAAAGAAATTATTATACTCTTGGGTGGATAAGGCAGTCTATAGACATCATGTAGACAAGGTAGAATAAATCCTTCATAAGACTAAGCAGAAAAGATTGAGAGAGCAGGCAAGCATTAAGCTCCCAACTGTTTCCACAGGTCAGCTAAAAGCAAAGGTGACGCCTCCTTTTCAGCTTTCAGGTGGTCTGCAGAAGGGCTTATGTGCCTGAAACCTTGTCTAATACTACTAATAGATAGGCAGCTAAATTACTTTGTCTACTAAAAGATATCATCACTTCCAACAAACCTTGTCATGCTGACATAAAGCAGATTAGTCAGGCAAGTTGGGTGCTGTGCCAGATTAAGCTGCATACCAAAGGCTTGAGTTTACACATATTACTCACTGCATTTTTCAGCCTATCTGTTCAGTTCATCCTGTTCTGAAAAAAACACATACACACACATTATTTTGGGTCAGTCTTAATTTTAAAGTTTCTAGATTTAAGCCTTTTTTCTCCCCCTGCAGGGATGTGAAATTTCCGTCTGTATCTGAACATCCCCCAAGTTGTGCAAAGCCACCTCATTTTTCCAACAGCAGCACAAAGAAGGAGCAAAAGACTGAGGGAGGAGGGAAGAACATCCAGTTCCAAGAAAAGAGCAATGATATCTTTATTTAGGCGAGTTATCCCCTGGAGTTTGGCCAGCTCCCTGAAGCATTAACCTGAACGTAGGTGACTGACAGCTCTGCCCTGACAGTCAACAGATACCCAGCTTCTAAATCTCTGCCAAAAACTGGCAATCAGGCAGCTAGGAGCAACTGCTGGGCTGATTCCAGGAAAGCCACTGACTTCTGAGCTACCATTCCCCACTCTTCTTTCCCTTTTTCTTGGAAGTTTTCTATCCCCCAAACCTGCTTTAACGATTATGAAACAGGACAGGAACACAACCCAAGATAATTTTGCTTTGGTATGCACCTGCTCATTCACTCCAACCCCACCCAACAACTGCAGTGGTTTTTAGATGTTTTCCAGCTTTGTTTTAGCTTCAGGTGTATGTACAACACTCCCTGTGCCTCACACAGGTCACCGGAGGATGAGAGAATGTCACAGAACGAGTTTGCTGTTTTCTTAACCTGAAGAAAGGCCTTACTAAGCTCACTCTTTCACACCCACATATGTCTCTGAGATAGCACATATTTCTCCCTGAACAAGCTCCTGTGATTAAAAGCATGGTGGGGGAAGGAGAGAAAAAAAAAAAATTGCTGAGTAGAAATTTTCATCAGATCTTTGGAGTTTAAATTACCTGGGGGAAGAGAGAGCTGGGAAAAACAAAAAGGAGAGCAGCAAAGAGAAGGGACCCAAGAGTGTCAGGAGCAGTGCTGATATCCCACGTTGGCTGCAGCTCCAGCTTCCCATGATGGCACTTCCCAAAGAGCACAGCTGGCCTCCGTGTCCCAAGCCAAGGATCCTGGCAGGAGTCACACCAAGGGCTGAGGTGACAAGTGTCAGATACATCACAAAGGTGCAGGGAGGCAGCAATGTGGCACTTCTTGACGTGACACCTCATGGGTCGAGCCTGATGCAAGACTGGTTCCCATCCATTTGGCCACATCTCCCCAGCTCTGGTGTGAAATCATCATTTTCCAGTTAGTCACACCAGTGGTTCCAGCTCCGTGTTCCAGCAGAGCGAAGAGAGGTTTAATTTAAAAGCAAAATGGTTAAAGGCCTAAGTGATGACACTTGTTATGTTGAAGAGAACAACTTGGAAATTTAAAAACAGCCTTGTAATTAGGGATTTGAGTGAGATATCACAAAGTTCAGGCTTGGATCCATGCTCTGCCTCGGTTTTTTCAGTATTATTTTTGGACAGTCTCTTAGTTCTGTGTGATTCAGTTCCCCATCTGTACAGTAAATGCTTCTTTCCCTTTTTTGTATCTTGAATTACATGCATTTAACTGTAGTGAAATCCAGATTTCATCTGGGACTTTGAAGAATCGAATAAAGGAAATTACTGTGATTATTTAGACACAGAGGTGCATGCACACATAATGAACCATTCAAATGACTGCTCCAAGCTCACTCACTATTCCAAAGTGCAGAAAAATTGTCTCCTCTTCATAACTGCTGTCCCAAGCAGTAAACTGCCTGTCCATTCTGAAGGCATAAAAGCCAAGAAAATGCTTGAGTATGTAAAGAAAACAGTATTTCCAAAGATGATTAAAATTGGGGAAATTTACAAGTTTTCAAAGGCTTTCATGTGATAAATTAAGGAATGTAATTTGGCATCTGTCTTATAACTGTGACCTCTCTCCCAGCCTTCTCTTTCAAAACACTGCAAAGCATTTTCCAGATGTGTGCTGATGGAGAAGATTCTATCTTCAGGATTCTATCTTCACATCACAGGGGAAAAAGCAGATTTTGGGGTCCTCCATCCTACCTGCCTACCCTTCACTTGTAGTTTTATGCAGAGGTAACAGCTGTAGAAGGGATGTGATAAGAGAACAAGGAGCTTGGCATATTACTCTAGATGTGTTTAATACAGGAAAAAAATATAATTTTATTAATATAATTTTATTTCCTATATTTAACAGTGAAAATATTGCCAGATTCTAGTCCAGGATCCTCTTTAGAATGTTGCAGTGTGATTGGGAATAAAGCTTCATAGAAAACAGCCATGCATTTGAACAGCAGGTATCCCTGTGTACACAACTAAGCTGCTCTCAGAAGGTCCTGATCCTGACCTAGCTACTCACAGAGAGTCTAGAAATAATTAAACTAATTACCTGCAAAGATTAAAATAGTAGTATAAATATCCAGTTGAGTAACAGCTGCCCCTGGATACTACTCCAGTAGTACTGTGTTGATTATTCTCAAATCCCCAGGCCAAAAAAAGACCCCAAGAAATCCTCAGTCATCCAACAAGACAGGGGATTATTAACATTAATGTCACTGCTCTTTTCTTAGCTGTTTCTACTGACCACCAATAAAAGAAACTACATGGCCCCACCAGGCAATCTGCTCTAACCCAATGCTACCATTATTTCTGGGGAAATTTTCCTAGCATCTAATCTGGAACTCTCCTGCTGTGATTTTGGCCTCAATGCAAACTTGTAAAAGAGGTAACAACCTGAATTTTTTTTCTGAAGTCTTTAATGTACTTAGAGAGTATTTATGCCTGACTTCAGTGTCCCTTAGAAGACAAGAAAACTGTAGTTTTTCCAATTTCTCCTCCTGAGCCATTTTCCCCAGGCCAATAAATATTCCCAGTGTTTATTCAAAACCTTTCCAACTTTGAAGAATAGTAGCAAACCCAGTCGACACCTTATCAGTGCCAAGTGACATAACAGTGTCTTGAGAGGTAAATGTCTACTAAGTTCCAATTACAAGGTCTGCCTTTCTCTGGAATACTGTGATGTACCTGGTTTTAGGGTTAAATTTGCATTCATCTTGTGATCTAACTATAATTCACCAAAACTTTTCTAAAGTGTTGTCACCTGCACATTATCCATCCCATGCTCATGGAGTCAATTACTTGTGAGCTTAGTCACCAGTTGAATTTTACACCTTCTTTGTTTGTTTGGTTGGTTTTTTTTACCAGTTCCTCAATTTCTGTATGCCTTTTTAAATTCCTAATCCTGTCCCCTAGTACATATGCAGGCTCTTTATAACTTGGTGTTGTCTGCAAATTTAATAAGCATATTCTGTGCTGCACTGTGCAAGTCATTAATGAGAACACTGAACAGAGCTGGAAGCAGGACAGATAGCTGTGGAATATTACACATCACATTCTTCCAGTTGGATAGGGGAATGCTGATAACAATACTCAGGATACAGTTAACTCAGAGGAGCCTCATCTGGTTTAATCTCTTTTCCTTTCTCCATGTATTCCATCTGCCCTTTTCCAGTCTGTTTTCAGTGCATTCTAGAAAAAACTCAACCAAAAAGGACCAACCAAAACCCCCAAAAATTAGTGGTTCAGGAATGGAATCTAAAGCTACAATTCCTCAGACCCTACACAAGCAGGCAAGGTCCATTCTGTCTAGATGCTTCTTATTCCCCTTGTCTAGGTTGAGATCTAACATCCTCACTGATGCTATATCAAATTTATTTATTTATTAATTAAAATATTCCAATTCGGACTGCATGTTAATTATCAAAGATGTCAGAGAATCTAGTTGTGCACCCAGCACTTAAGCCTGGCAATTTGAGAAGGACTCAAAGACCTTCTACCTCGTGGCTTCTCTTGAAATTAGAGCCTTGATTGCTCAAGAAAAAGGTCAGATGTACCTGAAATGCAAGTCCCAGCTCCAGTAATAACTTTGGAAGTGAACTGCACAGGCTGAATGGATGGCAAGGTTAGATTAGATTATACAAATTCTTTGTTCCTCATCCCAATGGGCTCAAAACTGGGGATGTTGCAGAAGTACTGTGCCCATCCCAGAATGTGATGGCATTAGTTACTAGGAGAACTTAGGAGAACTAAGCACTTCTGTCTCTCTGGGGACAGCCAAGAAAAGTAATCCAAATTAATTTTAAAGAAGGATTAGTTAAATCAGCTAATTAGCTAATTATATCTCAGCAAGAAAATTCTTACTGAGACCTAGGGTGGACACTAAATCCATTTTCGAAGCCAAGCCAACTTCAGGCAGCTTTCATTTTGCACAAGGGTGTCTACACAGCTCATACACTGCAAATTCACACCTAATCCAAACAAACTTCCTGAGTGTCCCTCTTGGGGGAAAACTAACACGGAAAGGAGCGAGCATGGATTTTGAGGAAAAAAATAAAACACCACTTTTTAAAAAATTAATAGCTTGATGATTCACACTTGGACTAAAATCTATTTCCTATGTGTTACTTAATCAGACAGTTTCACTTGAGCAAGTGAAGAGCCAAAAATAGAGTTGTGCAAAAGCACTCTGAGGAACAGGGAGCTCCATCCCTGTTCTCAGGCCTCCCTGGCTTCCCAAGCCTTTGGATGGCTGGGGACAAGCTGATGAGCTCTATAAGGTTTCAGGAGGATGTGGTGCTGGTAGGAAAGCCTGGCTGAAATATAGGTTTGCTTCAAAAATCACGTAGCAAAAAAGAAGAGAAAGGACGTAAACTAATTTAATGGCATTTTCACAGCAGAGAAGAGAGAAAGTTGTTGGTCCTGAATATGTCTGCCATGAGAAAACAGAGGACAACTCATTTCTGATTCTTCCCCACCCCCAAAGTGTTTTTTGTGTAACTGGTGAAGCAGCACTTTCCACTGACCTTTTGGAAGTAGTTAAGAGGAAGATATTTTTGAATTTCTACCTAAAAAGAGACTCATAAAAACAGGCAAAGATGGGCCAGCCTTACCCACTAAACTAGACAGCTGCTCTCTTGCAACCAAAAAAGGAGATTTTAAGATGTTTTTATGGCCTCCAGTGCAATGCAAAAGCTCATACCAAATTCCCTGGCATCTAGTTGCACATCAAGGAAAAGATCATTTACAAGTGACACTGGAAAGTTGCCATTTCATATAGGACACGTAGAGAGAGTGGAAATTCTGCATTTCCCTCCAGATCATTCACACCATTTTCTCAGGCAAAACCCAGTTTTATGGGAGAGCACTCAAGCAACCTCTGAACAGACTCAGAAAACTTCCTGCCAGTCTTTCTGAATGATCACAGGCTCTAGCACCTTCCCTGGGCACAAGATCAACCTTATGGCACAAGTTTTCCTGTCGGCCTGGTGGTGTGGCCTGGCCTGGTGGTGTAGCCTGGCCTCGTGGCACAAAACACGTTTGTTCCCAGAACCAGGGAACTTCATCACCGAAGTATTGTTCATTTTTAGGGGAAACAATGAAACTATATGGTCTGGAGAAACTGTGAGGGCTTCAGATCTCTTTGATCCTTCTGTGCCTCCACAAGGACTGTAGCTCCAAGGATCAATGACAGACTCCTTTAGCTGTCTCCTCAAACTTACACCACTAAACCAGATTAGTCTGGGGTTAAGGCTCTCCTCAGTGAGTTTCAGGAGAAGCAGACAGCTCCAGACATCTTGTTTGAACACATTGTGACTTCAAGTACATCTGAAGGGGCTCCAACTCAGCCAGAACTGAACCTGCTGCTTAAACAGCCGTTAACACATCAGCAGCTCCAAAGACACTCATTAGCTCTATCACTAGATGTTATCAGAACAGAAACTGGGGTAATTGACTTTCAAAATAGCTAAAAATCAGTGGGCCAAACAGAGAATAAAGAAAGGCTTTGTCAACTAATCATCCCATCCCAACTACATAGGTCCTTTGCTTCGAGGCTGCTCTCAACCTTCCCCATGTTCATGAGCTGCAGCAAACTCTCAGGCCTAGAAATCACCTCCTGCTCTTGCTAAGATTAAAGTCCATCTAAACATCAATAAAAATGTGTTGCAAGGTCTAGAGCACCTCTTGTGTTGTTTGCAAACCTTAGTGGAGTTTGAGGACTTACAGACCGTTTTTGGCATTTTGCAAAATCAAGTACTGCCTTAACCTGTATTAAAAGAGCATCTCAACCAGATAGGAAAGCTGTTGAGTGGACAGATATTGGTAAAGATAATTTCAATAAAGAAATTACTTCAGTGCCTTGAAATGCCTGAACCTGTACTTTTAGTAATTTGGGGACCTGACTTCATGGCTATGTATGAGCCCCCAAAGCAAAGCAAAAATGATCTGTCAAACTCAGAAGACATATTTTTTTTTTTAATTTCAGTAATTCCTTAAATGAATAAATGTCTTCTATAGGGGTATTCTTTTCTCAGGCACTTAGAATTTTTTTTTCCCTTCTTGGAAAGACAGTGGAGAAAAATGGGAAGTATTACACACACATACATAACGAGATGGTTAAGGAGTGGATGGAACTATTGGCTCTTTTCTCCATCATCTGGGTATTTACCTTTTGTTCAAACCACTGAGACATTGGTAATTGCATCTTCGTGACAAGGACAGGTTCCTGCTGTAGAATTTGTATTTCAGCAAGGAGTGATTATCTTGTGACACAGTTTTATTACATAGTCCTCCCACTGACTAATTTTTCTTGGTGTTTCTGAAGCACTCGAGTGGGGTTTTTTTTCTTTCTTCCTTCCTTGTGCCTCAGAACAGCAGAATGACTGTGTGAATAACCTGAAAATGAAGAGTCCTATTTATCCAAATTAGTCCTCTGGTGCCTTCTTGCACCTAGGTTGATTAATAAAAATACAAACAAGTGAAAATTTCTTCCTCTGCCAGCAATTAAAGGATGCAGTTGCAAATAAAACACACCTTCACTTGGAGACCCTTTAATGCAAAAAACTCCTCAGAAGTAAATGTATTTCTAGAGCTTATGGGTAAATTCCTTCCCACAGAGGAGTTTCCCCAAACCTATCATCTTGGCAATCACAACCAAAATGATAAATGGACACAGGCAAAGTTCTTGCTTTACCTGAGGGTAAGTCCCAAATCACTCTCTATATGAAGCTGAAGGTAACACATGGCTGTGCTTTCCTAGGAGATGAGACCTCTCCCAGAGAGAAGATGGTGCAATTTCCACCTGCTATAGCAAGCAACTCAACATTGAGCCCCTGGTGATGGATTTCACACAAAAAGAAAATTATATTCACTGTCAGCTTCCATGGCCAGGCTGACCAAAGTCTGACATTGCCATAGTCTAATTTGAGGTGGCAGGGACAGGAATGACAAGAGCAAGTCCTAAAATGAAAGTTTCCTGAAGGTCAGTCTGTCAGAAACCAGGAAAAAGCCACCTGGAATGGTGATGGCTTGGTGCTCGGCTGGGAGCCCACCAACCCAAATAACAGGCTCACCCCCACCATAAAGCAGATCACAGTCCTTGTCATCACCACAGTCCTGAGCTCGTCCAAGGGCTCTTTTGACAGGGGTATTTAAGTCACTGAGCACTCTCAGGCTCAGTGGAGCCCTCGGTGCCAGCCAAGTGACAGAACTCGGGGTCACAGACGAATGCAGTGTCACACTGCTCCTGCCTTGGGTCTCCTCCAGCACACACCAACAACACTGCCCAGCTTCCAACCAGCCCTTCCCTTCTGGATGGGAGGGAAACCCTACAGAACACTGCAGTGGCAATAATGGCACACAGGAGAACCCCCTGTGCAGGTTTCAGTGACAGAAGCAAAGCCCTTTGTCCGATTAAGGCACGGGAAGGTGCTTTATTCATCAGTGACACTGATGGCTGTTAAAAGCATTAGAGATTTTCCAGCTGTCACCACCCCTGCATAGGTAGAAGCTCTAGTTCTGGAATTAAATGCAGCTGCTCAGTGTGCTTTAGGTCAGTAACATGGACTTCAGGTCCTTCCCAGACTAATTCTGCTCTCCTCCCAGCCCTTGCAAGCATTAAGCTCTAACCATGACAAAGGTGGTGGCTCTGAAGTTGCTAATACATTCCTAGGAAAAGAGGAGAGCCCCAAATTCCTTCCAGGGCAGAAGCCCAACCACTTTACAAATTAAAGGGAAAGAGAAACCTGAACAAGCCTGAAAAAGATCAGGGAAACTTTCACCAAACCTGAAACCTGCTTGTCAGTCTGAGCCTACACACACAGAAGCCCAACCACTTTACGAATTGAAGGGAAAGAGAAATCAAACAAAACCTAAAAAAGATCAGGGAAATTTTCACCAAATCTGAAACCTGCTTGTCAGTCTGAGCCTACTCATATAGTTTTGCCATCCATCCAGCTTGACAGATACAACATGAAACAACAGTGCATCTGAATGTGACAAAACCCAGCTGAAAATAGAGAAGGCTAACAGAGGAATTGCACAAAGACACAGCAGGCACAGCCTGTCACTGCCCCCTGAACCTGCCAGAGCACCTCCAGTTATTCTGTCCTCAACAATGTCCATTTATCCAGGACTAAATATGAGATTTCTAAGCTGGATTTGCAAATTCCTGCAGAGGCTTTGATTTAGCTCCTGACATGCTGCAGGGGAGGCATAACCAGAGTCAAGAGTTACATGCCACGCTGGCTTAACCTCCTCTGCAAAATGGTGCAAATAGGAGATCCCCATTAAAAAAAAAGAAAACAAAAACCAAAACAAAACCAAACAAAACCAAAACAAAACAAAAAAAAAACCCACACCAGAAAAAAAAACAAACAAAAACAAACAAACAAACAAAAGTAAAGAGCAACAGCAAAAGCACCTTCTTGTGTTGGGGAGAGACTTGTGGAAGACACTTTCTGCCACACAGCTAATTACCTTGGGTCCTCTTATCAAACAAATGGGCTGGGATGATGAGCCAATAACAGGAGGAAGGATCTAATTGGGGGAGACCAGGGGTTAACACAGATCGTCTTGTTAAACTAAATTTGTTAATCTAGTGTATATGAGAAAAGGGCAAATGGGAGGGAGAATTCGTCCTTGTTAAACATTTACCAAATGTTGGGTTATTTGAGCCCTGGGGAGAAGTAAATGTATTCACTACTTAAAGGCTGCAGCATTTGGTCTTCTCAGTTGGAATTTATCCCTGATCTGAAAGGAACATTTTTTTTTCCCCACTTGGAAAGGTTTGCAGTCTTTGTCTGTGCGAGTGATTTAATATAATGGACCATGATTATTGTTGGATTATTATAATGGCACATTGGCACAGTTATAGTTAAAGTTTTGGCAGGGTTTGTCTCATAAACTGCTATTTTACAACTCGGCTGTAAAAGTTTACTTCGGTCTGAAACTTGAGATACAAGATCTCAGTCCAGGAGGAGTCTTTTTTACTTTTTTTTTTTAAGTCAAATTAAAGGGAAAAAAATGCTTAAAATTCTCTTGGCCAACGTTTAAGCTATGCAAGTATTAAATACAAATTGAAATCTACTGGCTGAAGACACTTGACAGCCTTTGCTTGCTCCTGAATGCCTTTGAGTTAAATCAAAAATAGTTTCAAGCACTTTTATGTAGAAACATGGTTTTCTCGCTTTCAGTATTTTGAAGAAAAATGTGGACTAGTAAAACAGCTGGGATATTAAATAGAAAAATGGAAAGTGTCCCACAAGCATTTTTTTCAACAAAATTACTGCCATATATTTGTGATTAAGAAAATAATTGATTTTTATTTTGTATATGTAAATACCCAATCATTAGTTTTAAACCCAAAGTTTGTGAAAGTTTTCAGAATGTAAATGTAAATGAGGAAAAATTCAGCTTGTTTTAAGAGCCCCTGTGGCCTCTGTAGAGTAAGACTACAGGACAAGCTAAGTCCAGCACTGGATCATCTGCACAAAGCATCCAAATTTCTCAGTTCTTAAAGGCACAGTAGCCAAGTGACCACATCAGTTCTCATATCTGCTTCCCCAAAGAACTCTAAAGGAATTCAAACACCAGACTATGAAAACACTGCTTCCTGGTACTGTTAACTCTACCATTTATATCCACCTGGTGCCAGAGACATTGCAGTTGGCAAACATACAATCAATCCCAGCAAAAAAGAAAAAAAAAATGGTTTGCAGGAAATATAGGGCAGTAAGTACTTTCTGGACTCAAGCTGCAGCAACTGTAAAGAATAGAATCATTCAAGATAAAGTTAAACACAATAAGCTGGGGAAGAGCCAAAATAGCTTTTTTTTTAGGAGAATGTCACAATTTGGATTTGGGGATGTGAAGAAGGAACAAAGATACATCCAATACAAGCCCTGGCCAGTTCCAGGTGCCTTTAGCCAGCAAAGTTATGGCCTGAAGCAATACCACCAGAAAGTTACTGTTTTGGCACAAATGCAAGTTTCCAAACTCATAACATTTCTGCCCAATATTTTGAGGTTAATCTCTGTGGTTTTTTTGAAGCCTCTCTTTCCCTGTTGAGACATTTATATGCAGGGGGTTGATGCAAACAGCCAGAATCATGAATCTTTGGGCACTTTTGAGGAGAGGTGTGGGAGTATATGCCTCCCTGCCATATGGTAGGTCTTGGAAAATGCTGGTGACTCACCAGTGAAGACTTATCCATCCAGTTTTCTACATAGCAAACAAAAAACTCTTTCCCCCCCAAAATGTCCTTACAGACAAGTTTTATCACCCGATCCCTGTGGTTTGTGCTCTTGCTGTACAGAGCACAAAAAAAAAATAACTGGAAGTTATTTTTCCCTGTTAGAGTGTGGCCCACCAGCACACATGGAGACTAGTCTAAGAGACCTCAAGGTCAAAAAACTCAAAATTAAAGCTGATCTGCTATCTGCCTAATCAGAGTTAACATTTTTCACAAGGTGAAAGGCATTAAAGGCAGTCTATAGCTTTCATTATTGAGTCAAATTAATTTTTTACTTTCAAATCCCACTTGCAGCACAGTTTGTAACATTCCAAGTCATATTTATCTTTTGCATATTAAAATATGATGCCTTTCTATAAATAGCTACAGGTTTCTTGGCAGCGTTGGTGTGACAGAGGATTAATTAAACTGGAAAGCAGGGAGTGTAGGGACCAGATTTATATAATGAAAACAATATATCTGCTAACACCAGAGAAGTGCTGACACTGTAATAATGCTGATATTAATATTTGGTGCAGAACATTGTAGAGCACATTAATACAGTGGTTAAATCTGGTGGGCTGAGAAACGATCAGAAATTACCAGAAGAAAATAAGGCTGTTACTTTGCTACTAATATTACAAGTCTCACTCCCATTCAGAAAGATTCACTGGTATCTTGGATTTTAATACCCAGAGCCCGAAAAGAAGTCCACTGAACTCCCACCTGAGCTCCACAGCAGCTGTAAGAATATTTGGAAGTTTGATGGATTTTGTCCCTAGATAACATCACAGCAATCTGCAGTCAAATGAGGATTAGAGAAATCAATAAGAAAAAAAAAAAAAAAAGAATTAAAATCTATCCCCTCCTCCAGTCTATCAGCTAGTTAATACAACCAGCTTGTTACATGGTTTTATGTTAACATAGCCTCATTTACTTCAAAAACAATGAGAGAATGAACATCCAAACACCACATCAAAACAACTCATTTAACCTTATGGACATTTTCCAGGATTTCACAGAAAGTCACAAGCAAAAAAATTACCTTTGAAGTTTATACAAAACAGGGGAGAAAAAAACCCCAGAAAATACACAAAGAAACTAATAAAAAAATTTCCTTCTAAATACAAGATGCCCCAGGGCATTTAAATATTCAAGAATATTAAAACACATTCAAACTTTACTTCACTACTTTTGGAAAACAAAAGGCACCACCTAGTAATTTCCACTTGATTCCTTCTTCCACCATTCCAACTTCCACCTCATCCCAGGACATTACACATGATGAAAACAAGTACTGAAACTATGTTATTTATTAAAACTATAGAAGAAAATGTCAGAGTAAAGATATATATGCACGTCGGAGGTCCAAATAAATTAGGGTCATTTTCATCAGTAGATGACAATTTTTACATTTATTACAATATTTTCCCCATAACTATTCTGTCTGGTGACATTTTTGCACGTATATTAAATATATGTGACAGTATATAAAGTATAGCTAGATATTTGACCATTGCTAAACGCTGCAGTATTTTGAATACATTTGCAGACTGTCAAATATTTTAGACTTTCAAGTGATGCATTTTAAAACACAGTAAAATGAAGATAATTTACAGAGGAAGAGACAGATTCTGCTCTTGGCTACTAATAAGAAAACTAAGCCTCCTGACAGGCTTGAGAGTACCAGACCACATCTTTATTATCTTTAAAGGCATAAGCCATGTCAGGAAATAACAGAGGTGGGGAGATGCTTATAGGACCAGGCTGTCTATATAAATCTGTAGGAAGCTCTTGATGAAGTTAAACCAGGTGTCACCAGCTGAGAACCTGGTCAAATAACTTCAATTCTAGCTCCTGAAGACTAGGTGCTGACACAGGAAAAGGAACATGATCAAAGGCAGGGGTGTTTCAATTTGGGGGGCAGACTTTTATCCTGGCCCTTGTCATTTTTATTTAGCACATTTAAGCCTGGAATGAGCACGGGTGAAGTTTATAGTGAGAGAATAACAGAAGTCTCACCTACTTCAACCCAGCTCTTGTCTCTGTTCTCTCCCCAGCCAGCTCTCAACCCTTCAAACCTGTGCGCCTTAATTCACAACTCAGTCTCTTCTCCTGACCTCATCCCTCATCTTTCTGGCCACAGTCCAAGCTCTTGGCCCTTTGTCAAGTCCTCACTGACTCTTTGTTCCTCCCCTCCCACCTTCCTAATCCTCCACCTTTCCAAAAAAGCTCCAGGCTTCTGCTCTCAGGTCGCCTTTCCCCGCCACTCCTCTCATCTACATTCAGATCTGGAAAGCCCTCAAGGCTGCTCTGGCAAAAAAAAAAAAAAAAAACAACCAACAAAATAAACCAAATAATCCTACAGAGATGTAGGGTTGCTAACACAAGGGCTTGCCATCCTCTAAAAACCCTGAGAAAACTGGAATTTGTATCTTCACCTTCCAGCCTGCAGTGCTCCCCGGCTCTCTTTGGGCAGAGGCTGCTGAAATCCAACTCCTGGCTGCTGAATATGCATGAACCAAGATCGTTAAGAGCTTGACAGCTTTGCCAAATTTGTGTGGATTCTGACAAAAACTGCAAAAGGCAGATCCCTGAAACAAAAGTCGGTTTGTTGCCAGCTTTTGTGCCTCTGCTCCAAAACAGGAGTGTGCCATACAGTTTTAAAGAAAATATCACCAGAATTGAGTGTTTGTCTCTTTTTTTCTCCCATCTACTATTGGAATACACTGTTCCAGCCTTCTGCCTGCACTGCTCCACCCCACCAACCCTATTTTTTTGGGATTGCTTCCCAAAAAGCTGAAATTTAGTTGTCTAAAGGAGATAGCTGGACTGGAAAGCACGTCACACAAATGATTAAACTTAGCAAAGACACACAAACCCAGGATCTCCTAAAGGTCCACTGATTGTGAAGTGCTCTTCCAGTTCTAGTTTCCCAAAATTTAGATCATACAGAGATCTAAGACCTCCACCTTCTTTCACAGCTAAATCCACAGGCCACTGCACCCTTCAGCACCCTTCAGGGAGCTGCAGGTTTCTGCTGATGTGCCAAGGTGTTTGGCTTTTTGTAGGAAAAAGACTTTTCACTAAAAATCAGTTCCAGGGAAAAAAAAGAAAAAAAAAAAAAAGGATGAACCAAAGTACAGAAGATGTGCATCTACCATTTGTTAATGGCTTGTTTTAAAAATTTGTGAGGTGCTTTAAATTCAGGGTGGGTTGCAGACACACTGAATAAAGAAAAGCAGTATTTCCTCTCTGCCACGACTGGGATATAAGTAACAACTGACAAGCCTAGGGAAGGAAACAGATGTAGAAACTTTTATAGGCAATTCCTTGGATTCACTAGGAGCACTGGTTCAGCCTTAAAAAGAGAAAGAGCTCAACATAAACAGTCTTTTACGTGCATCTAAAACTGACTTGAGCCAAGAGCCAAGCCAGCCTCCAAGCAATTGGAGATACCATCCATTTCTCCAGGGGAAAACTAACCAGGCAGCACCTGTCCAAGGGCTGTGCTGCATCCCAAAAGGCAGCACAGCACCGTCTGTGCTCCTCATCTATTTATTATAAGCCCTGGAAGCTCCAGCTTCTGTCAGTTGTAGCCACTGGTGGATTTGACACCTCCATGCAACGCAAGATGCAGTATTGCAGCAGAAAAATCACTCGAATCTGTCTGGCTCTCATTTCATGGATAAATTTACCTTCTGAAGATCTAAGAAAGCCCCCAGTATGGCTTTCTACTTCTGAACTGAGAGAATTCAAACTATTCAGAGTAAAGTTTCTTCTCAGCCAAAACCAAAATAGGCTGCATGGCTCAGGAGGAGAGGAACCTGGCATTATCAAAAATGATGGAAAGCCATGCAAACATTTTCCTTCAGAGTGTATTGCAGAAAGCTCTGCCTGCAGGTATTGTACATGGCCAGGCATGAAGCTTTACATCTATTAATGACAACACAAAAAAATAAATAGAATCCACTGAAACACTCAGCTCCAGTTTTGGAGGTTCTGGGTGATGCCCCAAATTCCCCAGTAAGTGCCTTTCCCAGTTTGGGGAAAAAAACCCTAATTTCCCTACAGACCTGGAGAAATTCTTTGATCCTCAACCTTTGTACCAAGACAGGAGCTCAATTAGATGAGACTCAGCAGGTGATGGGATGTATATCAATTCCAGCATCCCACCAAAATCCTTCCCCTTGAGAGTCAGTGTAGTTTCAGGCCAGGTAGAACTGCCAGAACTTCCCTCTGTCAAAGCCCCTTCAAGGTTCACACATGAATTTAAACCTTTCTCTTTAGAAATGGTTTCATCCAGAGCACCCAAAATGAAGGTTTTGACTACAGGCTCAGCTTTGTCATGTACTAAACACCTCCTCCTTGCTTGATGACCACCAAGTGATAGCCCTGAAAGCCAAAATCCCATCTCTACCTTGTGGCAAGCTGAACAGGAAAACCAGAATGAACCAGCCCTGACTCATTTATGACCCCTTACAGGTCAGTGAGGTTTCACTTGCAGGAAAACTGTACCAAAAGCAGAATTTCCCATCAATAGGGCACAACCCTGATAGTCAGGAATTGATACATCAGCTTCCCTTTCTTGTTAGGACACCAGTTCAGTGCTACTGAAAGAAACATTTCCTTTAAACTCATCGACTCAAAATTCCTCTGCTGACAAACATCTGCACACACACACAGTAAGAGGAATAGTAATTATTTCCCCAGAGAAAAACAATTTTTCTATAAATTTCAGCAGCTGCTTGATTTAACAGATGAAGCTAAGAGCTAAGGACACTAAATGCAGTTAACTTCTTTGAAGCTGGTGGAATCAGAAATTATTTGCAACGTCCCTTTAAACACTTCCACTTTTGAAAGGATGAATACAGGGCTCTTGACAAAATTGCTGGTTTAGGTTTTTAAGGGGGCAAGGAATTAAAACTGACTCTAGAGGAACATCTTTCCAACTAATAAATTACAGGTGCATTTCTCTTCCTGACACTTTTTAGAACTTCCTACATGAATTAACTGATAGAACTAGAATAGAAAATATCAATAGAAGCATCCCATTCAGAGCATTTGAATTTTTTCTTTCATTATTCAAACTTTGGGGGTTTTTCCACGTATTAAATTACATTTTTCACTTCTTCCTATTACTTGGCACGGGGAGGTTCTTGCTATTTTATAACTGCCTTATGAAAGACAACAAATTGCCAAAAAAAATGGCAAAAAGTACAGTTTTCTTTAAGGAAAACAGTAGGAGTGTCCTGCTGTCATACAGCCTGGACATTACAACTGTTCAAGGATTTCTGTGCAGTTGAGACGGCTTCTGCTCAAATGTCTTTTTTTTTTTTTTTCCTTCTTTTGGTGACATAGGGAGGAACATATAAAACTCTTAAAAGATCCTTTCCTCTGTGAATTGCTCCTTCTCCCTCTGCTGTGATAAATGCCATCTCAGAGATGGTGACACACATAAACTACGAGGATTTATTGCACATTTCCAACACTAATATTAAACACATCCTTTAAACTTCTTCTTTGGAAAGATTTCGATTTTTTCCCCCTCCTTTAGTATCGTTTAATGGCTGTTAAGTCACCTTCAAAGAATTTGCAAAACCTTTGAAGTGCAATGCAAAAAAATAGACTCCAACATCTTCCCAACAGTTGCAGGTAATGTGCAGGAGTTTTTTTACAATTTTACACATCAATTTTACAAACATGCTTTTGTTCCATTCCCTCACACTACAGAGCCATTGGGGATGAATGACACAGATTGCTGGTTTGTTGTTTCGGTTTTATTTTTTTTCTTTTTGGATAACTTGTATTTTATTTTTAGAGAGGAGATTCTTTTCCAATTCCTTTGGAGCAGGGTAGGGTTTGTGGGTTCTTGCTTTCCCTCCTTGAAGACAAGGGATATCTTTGCTGCCTAATTTCTTACTCCAGATCTCATTTGGTCAATAAGAGGGAGGATTACTGCCTACCTGTCATAGATTTTTCCATTTTGTTACCACATGTCCATGGATTGCCAAGAATAAACTTTTAGGAAAGGCTTAGGAAATTTTTAGAACAAAGATTTCCAATTTTAACTCACTCCAAACTCCCTTAACATGCATGTGGCCAAGCGATGCTATTGCCCAACCACATGAAAACAAAGATTTCTAGCATATGAAAAAATAATTATGTGTACTTTAAAAGTTCAGAGTGCAGAAGTTCTGCATAATTAAAACATTTTCTGAATCTTGCTAGTGGCCCAAAGGTTAAATACTTTTCTTTGCTAGCATAGACCACATAATTCAGAGGAAGCAAGGGAGTTTATTCTTTGAAAGGCCATAAAAAAAAAAACCCAAAAAACTACCACAAGTTTATTTGTACTCACAAATCCTTTCAGGTCTAAAGAACCAGCAAGATAATAAATTGTTTTTGCTGAAAACAGGAAGTTTGGCAGAGATGCAAAAGGACAGCTAAACTTTGGCCAAACAGCCCAAATCTCTGCCTGAATTCTGCTTTGAGAGTATTTACAAAATAAAAAAACAATAATTAAAAAAGGGAAAAAAAAAAAAAAAAAGAAATAAAGAAAACCTAAGTGCCTCAAATCCATAGAAAGCTGAAGGAGCAGCAAAGGCATCTGGCAGTGGTAATTTGTTGCCAGATTCGTGGTTGTCTTGTGCTGGCTTTCCAGGCTGGTTTGCCAGTTTGCAGTAACTTCCATCAAGCACAGCTGAAACCCACATATATTAAAGCCTCAAATGCTGTCAAAACTAGATAAGTCTCAAGCATTCCTTCCTTCCTTCCTTCCTTCCTTCCTTCCTTCCTTCCTTCCTTCCTTCCTTCCTTCCTTCCTTCTTTTCATTTGACCAAGACCAAAACAAATAAATAAATAAGCACCATTCATAACATTCTGGTGTGTAAAGGGAGACAACAGGATTTTGGGTCTCAGGACTAAATCCCCACCAGGTTTTTCCATGTAGAACTCAACAAGGATAGGACAATTCCTTATTTAGAAATGTTCTGTCACCTCATTGCCACTCCTATCCCATCCTCAGGCCCCCAGCAGGACCTTCTGGCAAGAGAAATCATCTTTCAGCACAAAAGCTACTTGAGTGCAACAGTTTTTAAGAAATGTGGTCTCTTTAAAATAAGTTTATGTTCAAAACCCATCCATCCTGCACACAACCTGAACAGTGGCAGGTCACGTGCAGGAATTTTTGATGAGATGGAGCTGTCTAATGCCAAGGTACCACCTCCCACCCCACAGCCCTACTCCTGCCAACATCAATTTTACAAACGTGCTTCTGTTCCACTGCCTCACACTACAGAGGAATTATTAGCAAAGTTGAGGAATTATTAGCAAAGTTAAGGTGTTAAAGATTCCCTTCCTCACATGAATGCATTCATATGAATATTAAATTGGGAGGGACACTTTGCATCCTTTGCTAGATTTGTGTTGTGGATTTGTTCTCCATTCCTTTGGGCAAAGGGCTAGAATTTCCCTTGATTAATCTGAGGCTTTCCTCTCCCAAAATTCTGGGGGAGGGGGGTTTCCACCCTCTTTTTTTCATTCTTTCTTTCCTCCCTTCCCACTCACATTTATTATGAAAATGCAGATCTTCAAAGGATCTATCACAAAGCACCACTGAACCTTTTGGGCCATCCAAAATATAAATATAATCAACAGCATAAATATTATCTTCTGAAACACACAACCTTAAAATACAGGTGATTTTTTTATTTTTTATAAAATCCATTACTATTGTTATGCAGTCTTAACACCCAGCTTATCAGCAAGAGATCATCCTCACTTTATCTGGGTTTTTTTTATTCCTGAATCATGACCTCATAACAAAGTCCAAAAATAGAGTGCACAAAAAAGTGAGCTCAAATCTTCAAACTTTTTTCCTCAGTACAATTATTTGCCCAATTTAATTGCAGAATCCCTCACTTACACCTTCAGGAGCAACAGTCAAGACAAAAGCAACACACTGGTATACTGTGAAGATGGAAAATGCAGAAAGCTGAAATAGAAAGGTTCTTGGAAGTTGTAATAACTACAAAATGATAACAAAAAGGAGAGGAAAAAAAGAAAACCCAAATCAGCAAACCACTACTTTTGCTTTACAGTGTTCACCATGGGACTCTTAAAAATCAAGCTTTTAGAAGAACTTCAGTTAGAACCCTGATATTCTCAGTCCCACTGGAAACCCAGAGCATGTATTTCACATTAAGCCTTCCCAGCATCTGCTTTTGAATAGTTGCAATGACAATGATACCAAGAACACCCACACCTCACACAACACAGCACTTTTCATCTGCTGGAAATAAAACACTCCCCAAAGGAGGCAAAGAATTATCATTCCTTGCTTAGAAACAGAAATTCAGCTATGGAGAAACTGAAACCACTTGCCCAGGACCATTCAGCTGGAGCAGCAGCAGAGCCAGGTGAAGAAGCCAGAGCCTCTGTGCAGATTTCCAATGTGAGATGTTTAACACTTGGCACCACACCTCCAACTTCAGCAGAGCAGGTGATGTTATACTTTCTCTCAGATCTGAGATGAGCTTTAGGTACAACCTGGAAGCCCTTCAAAAGCTGTGGATTAAAAAGCCCTGTGTAAATGCAAAGTGTGATCATAATTCAACCAATATTGGAAAAATTACAGCAGTTTATATTTGTTTTTCTGTATTTGTAGAATTTGTGTTGTTTCAACACTTGAACAGCTTTTGATAATGACACCATCTGTTAATTCTCACCCCTCGCTAAATTAGAACAAGTGGTGGAAATTGTTAGACTGCAGTTTTACAGATCCCAGTTTATCAAACAAACCTGAACCCAGGGTCAGTGAGAGGCATCACCAGCAACAGGAGGCAGCAAACACTCAGGTACAATTTCCAGGCCAAGCAGGAGAAAAGGATAGGACAACCAGGAATTCACCTCTCAGCAACTCCTCTGGGGCAGCTCTTTGTTAGTTTGCTTCCTTCCCCAGCCCTGCCAGATGAACAGTATTTACTCCAAGGCTGCTCAGGTTGGTGGGACAGCTGTGGGTGGGGCATTCTTGCAAGGATCTGAGATCACTGCCAGGTGGAAACTGTACCTGGGTACAAGTTTAACACTCTCCAATTGCAACAAGTGGGCAGAGCTCTGAGTGGCTCTCTTAAATTAAGGTTGTGTGCAGATTAGTGTCCAAACTGGTGTAAATTACTGTAATTTTGCTTTACCTGCAAAAATACTGACTGGGAAGCGTGAGGAGACATTGGTAATACATTTGAAAGCAAAATTGAAGTTGATAACCAGCCTTTTGGTTACACTCTCCTCCCCATTTCGCTAAATATTCATTTCCTTCCCTCTGCTCTTCCTCTGTTTTCAGGTTATATGAGAATTTGTTTAATGCAGTTGTATCAGCAAAAGGGTCAGATTGTGTCACATGCAGATCAAACTGAAAATACACTGCTCCTGGTCTCTAGACTACTTTTTGCATACCTTGTTAAACACCCCTTAGTTCTTCTCTGAACCTTTTAGTTCTCTCTTTCTGAATTTGTGTCAACAGTTTCATTCTTTTCTTAGATAGTGAACCAAATCCCCAGTAGCTGTAATCTTCTATCTCACAAAGACTTTTTAGCAGAGGGAAGGACTTTTAGTAAAGACACAAGCGTGATACATCACTGCACAAGGAGCAGGGAGTTTGCTCATTTTATTTTTGAATGTTCAGGACACAGCTTTGGAAGCCTCAGACCTTGCTGCTCCTGATTATGCAGGAGTTAGGCACAAGACTGCAGTTACACTTGTCTAGGAAGAGCCTTGGTGATGCTCTTCAAATAAAGCACATTTGGTCTTCAGCACTGTGGTTATGCCTAATTACACATCTAGGAATGAAAAAGGTTTCCCACCTTTCATTAACACAATTCCCTGTCACCTTTAGTGGGATTCTAAGAAAGTTGCCCAGAGAAGTTGTGGGTGCCCCATCTCTGGAACTGTTCAAGGCCAGGTTGTTTGGAGCTCTGAGCATCCTGCTCTAGGGAAAGGGGTCAATATATGAGACCAGACTGACAATGAACCTTCTGGTAGCCCCAAGAAAGGCAGATAAAGGACCTGAACCCAAAAGCTGTTGATGCTGCTATAGTGGGGTGAGAAAGATGTCCAAAGGTGCAAAATCTGCCTGACAAAAACTCTTTGGTCCTCAGTTCTACTCATTGTGAGCACATATTCATCAGCTCACAGGGGACACCAAGGGACCTAAATTCACTTGTTGCTGTCATTAGGGGGTAATTATTCCTAGAAAAGAAGAAGAATGAGACATTTTCTGGGCATTATAGGCACACAGTTGACATCACTAGGACCCAATCCAGACCCCTGAGTTCAGGCCAGCTTTCTAAAACCCTTTATGTCATTGTTTTACAAAAGGTATTTGATGCCACTGCTGCCTTCTCAGATGTGATCTCATCCTTGACCCTGAGTGGCAGTTGTAGGAATAGCTCCCTCAGGTTTACTTTTATCAGATCATAAAGTACATCATATTCCCTTGCCTATGAGATGTGCTAAGACTTGTATCATTTGTAACTGGAAATCCTATAAAGCTGCCTGATATTTTTTTGCCCACAAAAAAATTGAAGTTGAAGTTGGAATGGATGAAAAAGAAGCTTCCAAGATTAAAAGAGTGCTTGTTTGGTGTAGAAAACTATAACCTGGTGCACTTTTCCATGAATACACTAACAGCTAAAATTTTTTGTAGTGACAGCAGGGCTGTATCCCTTCTAGGAGTAATAAACACATGGTCCTTGACTGACTTGCTCTGCTAATGTTACAAAAATGTGATATATTCTATATTAAATACATTCAGTTCTTCTACAGAGAAAGCGGAGTGGTGCACAAATATCCAGCACCACATCTTCAAGCATCCAAATCAGAGCTCAAAAAGTCAGGACTCTTGGAGTAATCCTTTATTTTGCAGATCTGCAGAGTAAGACTGAGGGATTAGAAGACTTGCCCAAGGTCTCTGAGCAAGGCAGATGCCCAGTCAAATTTTCACGGTCGAAGATAAGCACCAGGCCAGCAAAACAGCAGGAATCTAAACAAGTAGACAGGTTGGAGGATGTCAGCAAAAGGGGCCAGGAAGACTTGAGTCACAGCTGGCACAGGTCAGCATCTAAGTCCAGGGGGCAGAGAATAAGCTGAAGCTAAATATACTCCAACTCCTCGTAGAGTCAGTGCTGGCAGGAGGCCAGGCTGCAGCAGCAAGGGCTGGGGTAGGTTTAAAGCACTCTCTCCCCTGCCAGCTACTCAGCCCTGCCTTAAATTAACCCAGCTGACTTTAGGCTGAAACAGATGATGGTTCCTCATAAACTCAATTACACCAGCTCAGCCATGAGTGGAGAAGGCTCCAGATGAAATGTGGTGCTTTACCAATATCTTGGATCTCCACTGCCTTTCCCTGCAGTAACTGTTGACAGTGACTTAAATTCTTTAAATCCATCTGAAAGACAAAGCTCCAGGTTAAGCAACATCACTTTCAGGGGCCTCTGCCTAAGGTTGCTGTAGAGATGATGAAAGGAGGATTTCTGAGACCATTTCTCCTCTGGATGTCAACGTGTAGCAATGAATTCACTCAAGATGCTCCTGTGGATTTCTCTGCTCCTAGGGTCATCCATTTCTGTGGATTTCTTTTTGCTACAGTCTCTGATCTTTCCAACTGCAAGAAACCACAATAACTGCTTTACTGGAGAGCGTTTAGGTCCTGATATAAAATTATGCTCATATAACAATTCCACTGCAATCCAACAATTGACTTATATTAGTTAGGATAAAATAAAACCCTGGGGTCTGTAAAAGCATGTATATGTGCACAGATATAGACATAGTTTGACTGCTAAACTTACATGCTGAGCCTACATTTTCTGTAATAAAATATTTAAGACGTTTCAACTCCACAGTTGAATTTTTTTTAAAACTCTGAGATAGCAAAAGACATCAGTGCAGGACAGTATCCACTGGACACAATCAGTGAATTGAATGAGTAATAAAATTAGTATCTTCGTTATGGACTGACAAGGGCCAATACAGATTTTCCCAGAGAGAAACAACCTCCATACTACCACCTCATGCCACCATAAACTAAGCTCAAGTCTTCATTTTAAGATGCATTTCTAATTTAAATTTAAGCTAGCATTTAAATATCAGAAAAGTCTGATAAAGAACTGTCTGAGGTTGATCCAAAGCAGAGTAAATGGCAAGACTGTAGTAACACAGAAATTTGTGGAGGCTTTGGAGAGCAGTTAATCACTTCTGTGGAATTTAGAAAGAGCTTAATTTTTGTGACACCTATTTTTTTTTTCTCTGCTTCTTCAGAAATTAGGCTGTCCTGAAAAGTTACCTTTGAGGATGGTTTTGTCATAGCCAGGGCTGGACTAGTGGCAGGAGTTGCTTGAGCTGAGTCCTGGTAGTTCAAGTAGAAGCTCTCCCACTTGTCATCACAGAATATATGACCTTATTACTCCTCCCTCAGTTCTGGCGCTGGTTGTTAATGCTGTTTGCAGCCAGTGAAGTTTCCTCAGTGCTCTCTGCTGCCGTCTCTCCCAGCCCCTTCTGCTTTTGTTTCCCAGTTGCAGCAAAAAAAAATATGTGAATCCAATTTTCTGCCAACACCTAGATGAACCGGCTCCAGAAAAATAACGTGGAAGACAGAAAAGCAGGAAGATTTGTGTCAGAGTCATGCTACTAGCTAAGAACACATTGAAAATTCCAGGAATTTATCTGTATATCAATGACACAATGCCACTTCCTACTGAGGGACCTGAACAAATTAGCTACCAAAGTCCAGCCCTCAACAGCTCAGATTTATCTCAGATTTTACTGGCAGGGAGAATGAGAGTCAGTGGCAGGACAAGCCCACGATTGTGAAGAAAGACAGCAGCAGATCCAGATCTGCTGGCTCACTTCCCTGGACATTTGACTTTCCACAAGCTTCCTGTTAGCCAGGGGTATTGCAGAGAGCTGGAGAACCTGACTGTTCTGGGCAAAGCTTTTCCACTGGCACTGAGAAGGTCACCAGGCAGGACTGGAGAGATGTCAGGGCTGCAGCTGACTCCTCTCTGGCTGGGAGCAGTCCCTCTGTCAGAGCATGAGCTCCCCTTGCTCTCTCACAGCCCTATCCAAAAAGGCATTGTCTGGAAGCAATTAGAGATTTTAAAATTTTTTTTCTTTTTTTCTTTCTTTCTTTTTCCATCGTTGCCTGACAACTTCAGCAGACGCACATGTAGCCATCCCCCCACGCTTCTAAAGAACTTTGCTTACTGTTAACTATTTAAATGTTGAAAGTATTAAAGCTAATTGGACTCACTCCTCAGAGAACCAAGTCTGAGGTCAGCTGTCATTGATGGTGACACTGTTGTGGTAAAAGAAGTTTTGGGGTAGTTTAGAAATCTTTAGCAAAGCGTTCATGCCTATCCACATACTTGTCAGTCCTACCTGTCACTGCTGATGTTGGGAGGGTGTTTTGGGTTAGGGAAACAGATGGAGCTGCTTTGAGGAACTCCTGGAGGAATGGCTGTGGTTAGTGCTGGAAGTGGTGACAGGAGAGGATACTCAGCTGGCCAGATTTTAAGCACCTTGCTTCAGGTGCTTAATCTGGCAGAGCGTGTATGGTCCAGTGAGGGGCAAAGGGATGACAGTGGAAGGGGAGAATAAAAGATAGTCTCTTCCACAGAGCAATTCAGATTCATATTGAAATACTCTAATTGCCAAACTGATTGTCTCCTTGTCAATGTTACTGGAAACCTGGACAAATCCTCCTGTATATGTTGATATTGTGAATCTGCTCTTACTGTCATACTGCAAAGGAGTTTCAGATGTTAAATGAGAAAAATTCTCTTGACTTCAAAAGTGTTACTGTTTACTTTCATGCTGCTGAGAAGTCAGCCCAGTATTTTTAAAATGCTGATGCTCCTTGGCCCCTGTGGGAACAAGTTTATTCTGACTGCCATACTTTTTCTGTGTGTGAGAAAAAAGGAAAGGAAGAAGTAGCTGGTGGCTGCTCATGGTACAGCAGCAACAGATGACTTGTCCCTAAAGGGATCCTTGCCTGCTGTAAATCCAGAGCAAGGGACACATCAGGATCAGACCTGTAGAGCAAAGATGTTCATAACATTATGAGAGCATCTTCTACCTGCACAAATAGACTGTCTTCCATAACCCTGAAATGGTAGATTTGAGGGAACAAAGTCTCCTCCTCCTACCTGGAAAAAGCAACCTGCTAGAAATAAACAGCAGGTTATGGTGATTTTATAGAAGGGTGAGTTGTCTTTAAAGAATGCTGTGGAATGTGAACATTCCACATATCCAGACAATCCAAGGAAGAAAAAAATATAAAAATGAACACATCGAGGAAGGCTCAGCTCTTTCTCATCTTCCAGGTCTGAGGCCAGTGGACAGGCAATTGTGTTTTGTAGGAGGAAAGTCTGTTGGAAGCTTGGTTCTGGAAGGCTGTAAGGAGACACTGCTGTTGGAGAGGTCATGGGACCAGAGGCAGCCAAGTTCTGAAGCATAGCTGCAGTTATGGTTTGTCTGCATTGTCTTGTCATTAATTCTCTAGCCAGCCTTCTGGGGGATAACAGGAAACTTCCAGATGGCAAAAGCCATGCCATAGACACATTCATATCCTTTCACATCTGTGACCATGGCCTTGCAAAGAACAACATTTGAGATTAGACCACACTTTGAACTACAGGCAAGAGGCTTAGATCCCCAGCAGCCCAGGGAACAGTCATAGACAACTCGGTCTTACCTACACCACAGCCAGTCAAACTTTGTAATCTGTACAAAACAATGAATTACTATCAAAAGAATATGATCAGCCCAAAGCAGCTGCAGGGGGAAAGCAAGAGGCTTGCATTTGTCTTCCACTTATATCAGAACAGGAACAACCTGATGACCTAAGAAGTTGGAGTCATTTTTAATACCTGCTCTTTCCTCCCAGTACCTGGAGGGGTAGAGCCCTGCATGCCTCATCTCACTGGTTATCATTATTATGTCATCCAGATCAATCATTTCGAGCTCACTGGGTTGTAAATGCAGCTTTGATCATTCGTTACACTTTGTTAGTATTTATCAGAGCCAGGGCTCTGTTAATCCAAAACAGCAGCGCTCAAACAGCGAGGAAACCTAGAGAGCAAGTTGGAGGGGTGGCGTTGGGTTTTGTTTGTTTTCCAAATTATTCACTTCTAAAAACTTCCCAACTGCTGCAGGGTTAAGGCAGCTGACTCTTTGCAATCCCTTCAGTCACTCTGAAAGGCAGGGGAAACCTGAAAGGCAAAGTTCTTCCAGCCTGTTGCTGTGAGCCCATCGCTGCTCCGGAGGATCGGAAACAGGCACAGGAGAGGGAGGGATTCCTGTGAGGGCAAAAAAACCCTCTTTTATGTCAAAGCAGGCTCCTGGGACTGATCCACAGAGCACTGAAGTCATCCAAACAGAGAGGCCTGACTCATAAAAGTGCTCCAGAGGGGGTCTCTCACTACTTTGGGCTCCTCGTAAGCACCAGAGGCGGGTGATGCCGCACGTAGGGCAGGGCAAAAGCGCCTCTAATTTTAATTCAAGTCCAGGAACCGAAGGGAGGATTGGGCTGGCTCGGAATGGTCTCCCCGGCGATGACAAGCGCAAATTCTTTAGCACCATCTAGCTAACAGCGAAGGTAACCCACACCGACACTCCTGCCTGCAGAGGCTCCCAAAACCAGCGGCGGAGTGAGCATTTCACACACACCCAGATGGAGCACAGACTGATCAAAAAACATTTATATAAATGGTCATGGGAAGGACAAGTGCAAATTTTATGAAACAAACCAAATGGTGCCTTGTCCAACAATCTGAGAAAAGGTGAGTGCAGAACGTGGATGAGAATACCTTTTTTTTTTTTTTGGCTGGGATGTCACAGGGAAAACGAATGAGGAAAAATGCTGTGGAAGCAAAACTGAGTGCAGAAAGTTTAACGAAGGGCTAAAAAAATTAATGGAAGGTGCCCAGAAAACTTTGAGAGAATAATCAGGTAGTAAATCAAAATATTGAAAAATTTCATGAGATATTTGCTGAAATGTTCCTGTAGATATTAAAAAAAATACAGTAGGGTGAACATTTCAAAAGAGTACAGTGTTTTGAGGTGAAAGATCTGGGATTTTCTTTTTTGAAACCAAATTATTTCTTGATATTTTATAAGGCTGTATTATTATATAAAAGAATTGTACAAAATTATATAAATTATATACAATTATATGCAACTAGTATATACAATCATATTATTATATAAAATGTAAAAACAAATCACCAAAAATGAAGTTAGTAATATGCATTGTAATTTTATAAAGGGAACATTTCCAAGTCCCTTTTTTTCCCAGCTGGTGAAAAAATTTGAAACTGATGGACAATGCATTTCTGAATGATGCCAAATATTAAAAAACTTAAAGAAAGTATTTTTCTCCTTAAGAGTTTCATGAAAAATTTTCAGAACTTCGTTTTCCTCCCTTAAAATTCTGATGACAAGTCAGTTAAGCTGATATTGGAACTGCCGGAAGGATAAGGAACAATATTTAAAGAACTATTTGTCTGGGGAACATCCCCAAAAAATTGCTAGTAAAATATGTATTTACCTAAATTATTGTCTCACACAGGACTAAATAATTTTCAGAAAAGACTACATCTTCAACTTCCATGGCTTTGTCAAGGAATAAAGAATTAAAATACGCAAAAATAGCAAGTATTTTGATTTAGCACTGCCCCAATTATCTATTTATATTTAGGCCTTCAGAAAAATCCAACTGAGTTTTATTTTCACAACCAACTAAGCCAGTATTTTAATTTTTGATCTCTACTTTTCACCTAAATTATTTTGAACCACTCACTAGGCATTCTTAGGCTTCCTCCCACAATGTGTTTATTTTTTTGGTTGGTTGGGGTTTTATTCTTTTAAGAAACTACCTAAAACACTCACAGAGCATATTTCCATATTTCCACAAGGAAGACCATGGGCCAACTGATGTCTTTTTATTTCTTTTTTTTTTTTTTTTTTAAGCCCTTGTACCCTATTTTTAGACTACAAAGACACAAATTCAAGCTCTGGGCTAACTTGTGGGCCAGTGTGAAAAGTAGTTTGCATGGACAGCCTTACACACACACCTGTGCTCAGAAGGAGGAGGTGTACAGAGAAAGGTTTATGTTTTTCTTGGGGCTTGGTCACTGTTTGTGAGCTTAGGTGCCCCAGCAGAGTAGGCTGGCAGAGGCTCCTCACTCCTGAGAAAACAGACATTACCCTATAACGAGGGCTGCTCAAACAGACAACACTCTTCACAAAGGAGAGGCCCAAAGAAGGTCCAGATTTTGGAACTTGTGTGGGCACAGAAAGACACAAGAACTGCAGTGGAGCACAACAGGTCCAGATTTTGGGGGAAGTACTTGTGTGGGGACAGAAGGATGCAGAACTGCAGTGGAGCACCACTTCTTCCATAGCAATGTGGGGAACTTCTGCCAAGCTGTGTTACACTCAGCAACACAAAAAGTGGTCAAAAAGTGGAGGAAAAGCTGCTCAAAGTCTGACAAAATCAATACCCATGTTGCTGAGTGGTGGAGTTACTGGTGCCAAGGAAATGGGAGCCAACACTTGGTCCTCCAAGCCACCCAGCATGTGCCCAGCTCAGCTGGTATGGCAGTGCTCTCAAGGATTTGGAAACAGCCCCTGTTTGGTTGGATCTGCTTACCTAAGGAGAGAGTGTAGAGATGAGCTTTTGTTTGCTTTCCTTTTCTCCTTGCCTGCATTACTTGGTTCTCTTATAATTGGGCTTGTACAAAATATTCTGTCAAGATTGGTGTGGTGGAATTGCCTCTGAGACTCTGAACACATGCTGGTCCCACGCCCTCTCACACCCTGTAATAAGCTTTTTATTCTACTGTAATTAACAGAGAGGAACCAGCCCCTCTTTGCTTAAAATCACAAACAGCCCTACACTTAATATTTTGTGCTGCTTTTGTTTTACTTGCTAATAATCCTTTCTCCTCCCTGAATTGCTTTTGTATACTCACTGCCTGTCCAGTCACTACATGCTGAATTTGAAATCCTTGATTGCTTAATTAACTAATTTTTACCTAAATGAATCTTAAATCTATTTACCTAAATGGTATGAATCTTATTTCATACCATAAGAATCCATGCCTGTGAAATTAAGGAATACTTTCTGCAAATACATATTTTAAGGAGATGGACCACTGGGCTAAATACAGATTTTAGACATATCCACAAGTTGCTTCCTGGATGTTTTCCAGGTCCTCTTATTTCATACTTCTAAATTTCAGAGTAATATTTTGTCATGCAAAATACTGTATGTGCCAGCACATACAATTTTATTCCTCCAGAAGACAGGTGATTGCCCTGTCTTCTGTGGCAAATGTGGCCCCAAATAAGCAAGGCACTCATGTCTTCCCTAGGAGAACTTGCATAGGAAATTAGAAATCTTAGATTCATTGAAAAACTAATGAAAATAAGGTAAAATTAGGAATTTTAACCTAGTTCCCATAGACCATTTACAGTATTTTACGGGGTTTATCATGAAATAAAGGTTGCACATAAGACACCCCTGCTTGAATTTATGTCAGCTTAAACAGAAAAGGTGTTCAACAGCAGCGATTCAAGTTACTAATAATTATTGGTAATTTTAAAGGATAAAAAAATGTAGTGCTCACACAGGAATAGGATCCAAACCCCTCCTGCAGTTGGTGGACTTCCCATTTAATATGACAGGCATTAGATCAGGCTGACATGGGGACAGAAACCAACTCTTTTGGCTTCATAAAAGCAAATGTCTTTTTTATCCGAATAATTATTATTATCGTTGAAGTAAAATGTATATTTTCTCAGCTTTTTATTTACAATGTAAAGTGCTTTCCACAGTAAATCAACAAATATGAGTATTCATGTCACCAAAAGCTGATGATTAAAAATAATTACTTTAATGGTAGCTGGCCTGATGCCAAACATGATTAGCTTTCGCATTTCAAGCATGATAGTAGATAATTTACATCTCCTTTCACACCAATACCAAACTACTCCTAATGGATTCTATTTTAGTTTTTTTATGAATTAATAGAAATTTAGTGTCCAATTCACTATGTTAGAGACACCATTTGCTCTCAAAACCAAGAATTGTTTCAAAAAAAGGGCAGAAAGTAACCAAATCACAGGATGGGAAGCCAATAAACTTGGCTTCCCTGCTGACAGCATCCTTGCCTGTGCCCTTAGAGCTGTCAAAGGCAGAGTGAGAAGAAAACTTTTTCCAACAGGCCAGAAATTCCTGTCAGGAGGGAAAACCCATAGAAGTGCCCAGACTGTCTCTACCAGGACACATGCAGATTGAAGCCCTTCCCTCCTAAGGACCAAGGAAAACCTCCCACCCACCTCCCTAGTGGACAGGACTTTGCACTGGGGACAGCTAAGGAAATTGAACATTTGCCTTTTGAAAACATCACAAGCTGCTCAAGGACCTGATGGGTCAAAACAGAAAATATATTTACATTCTTCTAAAGGAGTTTTAAAACCAGTTGCCTTTTACCTACCCACTGGGCCCTGAGCATATCCTGTGGGGATAAACACTGACACACACAGGATGGCCCTCACCCACCTCAGCTCAGGGTGTCAAAAGCACCCAAACCCTCTTTGTGGGAGGAAAAGGAAGAGCAAAGACTTTCCATCTTCATCTGGTTTGGAAGTCTGTGCCCGTAGGAAATGTGGAAATTCAAAACACATAGAGAAGACATAGTCAGAAGGACAGAGAAGGTGAGAAGGACAACCTCAGCTTTCAAACATGGGATCATTGCTTCTTGGCTGGAGAGTACAGGAATACCAAGACAAAAAACACCAGGGGTGCTCATGTGGGGAAGGACTCACTGGGCATATGAGGCAGGAACGATGGGTAAGATAACATCTTCCATATAACCTTTCATGAAGATAATAACTTTCAGCAGGCTGGAAGAGGATGGTTTAAGCTACCACAAAGAATAAACCACCTTGGTGATTTGGTTTCCTTTTATTCCCAGATCTCCACCTCCAACAGCCCCAACAAAGCTCCAAGCTTTGCCTGACTTGCACCAGGACCAGGGTCTGCAAAGTGCAACTACTTTTGGTGGCCACAGGAAGTTGGAACCAGTGTTTTCAAAGAAAAAATTGGTGACAATATCCAAAAAATGCATAGCTAAAAAGAAGCAAAGAAGAGCGCCCTCCCTTTGCCAGTCTATCCCATGTCCCTCAGTGCTACAGGAGACAATTGCTGCTGCCTGTGATTCCCTAAGACTGCTCAGGGCTGCAATAATGAGCCCAGCCCAAGCTAATGTGTTTCACAGGACCTGTAAACATCCATTTTCTTTTGCTGGTCACTGATTAAAAGAAAATACATTAGTCAAGTTTAAGCCTTCACCTTTCAGCCTACTGCTGGCACAGCACATAAACACTTCTTGTGAAACCCTTCTAATTTACATTTCAATGGACCACAGCCCTGATCCACACTGGCATTAAAACGTCCAGCACTGGCAGCTTCAAACATACAGAATAGATGTGGTGCCAGCATCCCTCATGCTTCTTCTGACCTTCTATAGGCTCCTGGAGGGGCTGCCAGGAAACCAAAGCTTCAACATCACATCAGTGCTTGGTTTGTGTGGATAGTCTCAGCCCCAGCAGCAATTAATGCTGGTGGTAAAGCTGTTCCTTTTTTTACTGGACAGCCAGTGCAGTTTTCCTACAGAGGTCACTCACATCAGTTCCCAGAGCAGACAAAACTGGTGGGCTCTACCAGTTGTAGCAAATTTGGAACTGCTTACTAAGGGATAAAATTCGGTATCACAACAGGAAATCCCAAGGCCTGTTCCTGTCCCCTAGGCTAATTGCTGTTGGTCTGGCAGTGCACCCCTGTTGCTGAGCCATCCCTTCTCACTAGAAAGAGCTCCCAACAGCTCCCCCCCTCCTTGTGCTTTGGCAGAAATCCGAGTGTATCCTCGGATCTAAAGCAAACCGCCGTGTCATCGCCCCGGCACAAAAACACACAAACACCCTCCCACCTTCAGAAAGCAGCAAAACATTAAGCTTTATGGGTACAGCAACTAATATAAAATAAAACTAAAAAAAAAAAAAAAAGCCTGACTATTTAATGCAATGTTGTGGTTGAGAATTTAACCACACGAAAGGCAGAAAATTCAAACGTACAATTCCCACAGAAACCATAACTTGGCCACGTTTCACATGCGCGCGTCAAGGCAGAGACTTTAACAGCGCGTTCCCCCGTCTGAATTATTGCATTTGCAGAAGAGGTACAACTCTCCCTTCCCACTGGTTCTCCCTTCTCCTCCTCCTCCATTCACTTCTTTCACCTCGTTTTTTTCTCATATACAAATCCCCAGTGGCAGCATTTATGAAAAATTAGGGAAAGGAGATGCCGGGGGGGGAGAGAGGGGGAGGGAGAGTGACTTTGGGTAAACACACACACACTGGACAGGGTTGAAAAGCAGACCTTAGCCTCCAGACTGCTTCCAACTTCAGCTGGTTTGTGTTCAGGCCCCCGGGCTTAAGCTCTTTCCTGGGGCAATCGCTGAAGTCTGCACCATAACTTAAGCCTGATCACACAACCCCCTGCAGACTTAACCCTGGAGGGTGCTGCCCCACAGACAACCTTCCAAGTCTCAGTTCCTTTCTTAGCTCTGCAACAAGAATTTCAATTTGGCTAAAGATCTACCCAAATCCACTTTGGCCACCACACTCCTGTTTCCCTAGGCAATTTTACATAGGCAAATGAGGTGGTTTTAATTCACCCCTTAGTGCCAACAAACTTCTTTACAAGGGCAGGCTGAGTGAGATCAGCCTTTGCACCGGTCTGGAGAGAGGGGTTACCTTCACCCCTCTACCACTACAGATAAAACAATGCCAGTACTGCACAAAACCCAGGAAATCCAAGCTCCTCTGCTCAGCTTTTAGAGCAGTAATCACTGGTATTGAATAGGCAGGCAGTAAACTTTCCTCCATCTCCCAATCCCTTCCTACCTGCTTCAGAGAAGGAGGTACAGCAAGGAATACACATTTTTCTTCCTCAATTTCCATCCCCAAGTTTGGAGTCTTGGACTTTGCTTGAGTATCTTTACTCATATAAGCAAATAGGCATTTGTACCCGGAGGGAAGATGTGGTTCCAGCCGTTGATCTGGACTGCCTGCCTCACTTGGCCCCGGGCAGTCACAGAGGCCAGTGTGGAATATGTTATACTTAATGTGCTGTGCTGCATCGTTTTTGGCTCCGAGGAGCCTGTCCTAAGTGGCCCAAGCAGTTGGAAATCTGAATTCCTTGGCACTAGTGAATTTCAGCTTGTAGAGAGGAGAAAAACGAGGTAACTTGCCTATTCATTTTACAACAATTAAGAGCATAAAAATAGATGAGCCATTCTGAGTCACTGATGGCCCATCCAACCCAGTATCTCATTTTCCCCAGCGGGGAGCGATGGGTTCTTCAGAAGCAAATATAAGCAGCATGGCAATTACAGTGATCCCTCCTCTGGTATAACCCCTCAGATTCCAGCAATCAGCAGTCTGGGGACTTCCTGAGCCAGAGGTTGCATCTGGACCATCATGTTTAATAGCTCCCAGTAGACTTCTCCTCCATGAATTTGTCTAATCCCTTCTTGAACCCATTTATACCGTTGGCTTCTACAACATCCTGTGACAAGGAGTTTCACGCTGCAAGTGCACACTGAGGGTGTTGGGGAAGCGGGGGGGGGAGGAAAACTTCCTTTTTACTGATTTCAACTCGCTGCCTAATTGTTTCAGGGAGTGCCCTCCAGTTCCAGTAGTACAAACAGTAGTAAAAAGTCATTGTTTCAGAGCTTGCTTCCCACCATCCAGACCATTATCAGGTTCATCCTAGCTTCACTTTTATGGGCTAATCAGTATCTCATACAGTCTATTTATATGTCTCTCATAGCAATGTAATTCCATGTATTCACCTCTTCTCTCAGTGCTTTTGTTTTCACTATAACCCTTCTGATACAAGAATTTTTTCTTTGGTAACTGACCATCCTGATAACTAACATGAGTGTATTTACCAGAAGAGTATTGAAACCAGATTATTTACCCTGAAAATACAGGCACAGTTATAGCAAAAAAGAATAGGGAAAACTAATTTTGCACTTTGGTGGCTTCATTGACTTCAATTCAGCAACTGAGCTTTACTCAGATTTATGTCCAACCTTCTCTCATCCGCACAATATATCTCCTGAGCTCCTACATACACCTATATATAATAATACAATCATATTATAGCATAATGATATATTATTTTTCAATAATTACTATAATTGAATTATGTAATAACTCATAATTATGCAGTAAAATGCTATGATGATATAAGCATAACACACACATATATATTTAACTTTTTTATACATAGGCATACACGCGTGTTATACATAACATAAACAATACAAGTTATAACACATTAATTTGAAACATTAATCCTACTTATTTAAGGTAATTTTAGAAGACTAAAGCTAAAATGGAGTTTATAAAATTTTTCTGCAGTGAAAAGGAAAGAAAATGATATTAAATTGAAAGCAATACTTTACATTTACTACATCTAGAGCTTTAGTTAAAATCCCTTTTTTTCCCCATCCATATATTTAACAAATTTTAACAAAAATAAGTAAAAGGATGCCATAAAGCCAAAATTGGATAGTTCTCCTTTTGGTGAAGAAGAGAAGGAGTAATAGTTCAATCTTGGCCAAGAGAAGTTTTGAGAACCAGTTACTACCTGCCAGCAATTAAAGGTGCACTTAACCAAACACCACATCAAATGACAACACCATCCACCCATGTTACCATGGACATACCTTCGTGCAAGTGCAGAAATAAACATTTAAGAGCAATTAAATCTTAGTCAGATGCCTAGAAATAAAGAAATGTGATTTGCTTTGCTGTTCTCATGGAAAACATCTCACCAAAAGTTATGGAGCCCAATGCCTGGTGAGATTCCTGAGGCTTCTCTTTAACCTTTCATTGTGCTGGTTTGTTACTTCTTTCTTTGGGGCAGGCACATACACACAGGCCTCTCTAAACATATTGATGTGTGTGTATTAAATAAAAACATCCATTCTGCTTGAAAAGATTTTATGAGGGCTATTTAATGTCTGCACATCATAAAGAAGACTGAAAGGCACTCTGCATACACACTGCATCACTCTTATTGCACCTACCAGTCACTCACATGGTATCAAGACAGGGAGAAGTGAAAAGGGGAAAACTCCACTTGGTGCAATGTAAAGAGGAAAAATCCATGCCAGGCAGAAAATAATCTTTGTTGGCACCTGGCCCCTCTCTGTCCCCTCATAAACAAAACAAAGCACATCAATAATCTCTGTTAAATGCAAAAGTCAGCTTGTGTTCCTGCATGGGCTGCAAGATCTGGTGGTGCACAGGCAGAAATTCAGCCTGCTTTGCTCTGGGAGGGATAAAACTCCACAGAGAGGATGCTGGGCAATGAAACCGTGCAACCTCATCATGTGGGTTTTTTTAAAAGGATTGCAAGCAAAACATCCACACATCTGTGGGGAGATTTCCTGCTGGGCTAGAAACACCTGCACATTTTAGAATCATCAAGTCATTAAGGCTGGAAAAGATCATCAAGTCCAACCATCAACCCAGCACCATCACCATGTCCACCACTAAACTCTGTCAGACTCCCCATTCACACATTTTTTAAGCACTTCCAAAGATGGTGACTCCAAGCAGTGTGCTCCAATGCTTTACAACCCTTCCCATGCCTTGCACGTTCAGCTTACGGACATTTTGACTTGCATGGACCCAGGACAGCACCAGAATGACAGATTGTGGAAGGCAGACATCATATCCCATACCTTGGAGGGACTTCCAGTAACCACCATACAGACCATGGTCCTTTCAGGCAGGACTAGCCACACTTCAGTCTTCCTAAACACAGGTTTGTATATCCTCTTCCTAAGGATGCCCATGGCAGACACGTGCTGGGCTCCCCAGCAACCTAATCAAGGATTCCACCAAACTGCATCATCAAGGATGTGTCTGTGTGCCTGTCTGTGTGTCTTCCTACTGTCTGACACCATCTTGCATCACAGGGAAGGGGGCAGGGAAGAAAAATGAAGAGAAAACAGTCTATCCAGCCTTCATTAGCAGAAATGTTCTTGGGTGTCTTCTTGGTCGACCTTGTCTACGAAGACGTACTGAGAGATAATAACAATAATAATTAGCACTTACACAGCACTTAATCCTCAAAGCACTTTACAAACATTAGCTAATTAACTAAAAGGCAGATTATATATGTCTCTGTACATATAAATAAATAAATATAAAAGATCTGGGAAGCCTGCCACATTCATCCTCGCAGAAGTAAGGCCCTGCAAGCTGCCTGTGCTACAGAAATCTTACTGCTTTCAGTGCCACGTCATGCCAGCTTGGTTCAAAGCCCACAGATCAGCTTATGAGTGTGTGCTCTGCCACTCATGTAGGGAAATTTCTTTAGGACAACCATGAGATGGTATTAATTAAGCAGTCTGACTTAATTTAATACTCAATAGGCTTATTTTCCAACATGAGGAGTTGCTAACCACTGTAAATACTTGCATTATAGTTGCTAGCCACTTTAAGTAATTACTAGATACCAATTAAACTCACAGAAAAAGAAACAAGGTCAGGGAAACTGTGGCATTTTTAATCTCCCACTATCTTACACAATTCCTGCGTATTTCTTTTCCTTTGAACTCAAATACATAAAATCTTATGGACGAGCTCATTTTAGGAAAGGTTTCTCCTTAAACTGAGCTGCTTCACGTGACAAGGAGGGGGCTTTTTTAATGACTTTTGTCGTATCCATGAATATGGTGGTGGTGGGACCATAGGTTGTGTCAAAAGGGAGGTCAAGACCCCTTGGGTTGACATGGGGACAGGAAGGCTGAAAGACTGTATGGAACACCCCATTCAGCATCTCCTCATGTTCTATCTACTTATCTCTGTGCTTTGACACAGTTGTGGGGCTGTCCTGGAGACACCAAGCCCAGCAGCAGTGGTTAGTGCTCTCCTTGCTGGCAATTCTGGCTGCTCTCATCTATCTCATGGAGTTGGTAACAGCATTTTGTACTTGCCTCTACCTTTACCTCCCCCTATTCTGCATCTTCTGACGTTGTGGCTGAGCTTGAAACTCTGATCCATTCCAGGCTAATAGCCTGTGGCTGGTGATGAAACTCCAGCAAGACAAAAACAAACAAACAAACAAACAAACAAAACCCCAAACGAAACAAAAACAAAACAAAAAAAACCCCCCAGCAAATTAAATAATGAGACTGTATGAAGTGTAAATGGAAAGCTACCTTCCTGACTTGTCATACAGTGAGATCAAATTCATGCTGCATGTGCCTCCCTTAAAGAAAAAAAGTCAAATTTAAATTGCTATTCTCCTAGAAATGTCACTTGGCTGCAAATTTTTTGCTGTGAAATCCCTCCCTGCTCTCAGGTTTTGCTTTCCCCAGCACAGGTATGCATGTGTACATGCAGCAGACACAAGGTGCCGCACAACAACACCCGTATCAAATCAGGAAGATTTAAACATCTGTGAGAGAAAAAAAAACACAGACATCTAAACTCTACAGATCCTCCTGTACAGTGGCATGGGCCAGGCTCAGTTTTCCTACAGGGTTAGAGCAACATCTCTTTCAATATTCTGGATCCCTTCCTCAGAGAGAAGATCTCTGCCTTAAAAACCAGTTCTCACTCTGAATTTTCTTTCAAGTTGTAAAAAAAAAAAAGAAAAAAAATGCAAAAAATACCCACAAAACAACAAAAAATGTAAAATAAGTGACATTCAAAAGCTGAACATTGCCTATTTTCAAGTGAACTCCAGCTCCTTCTGCAATAGGGCATGGAAAAGACAAGGTTGCACCACTGCAGCTCCATGCTGTCACCCCCAGGTTCAGATCATTATACCTGACAGCAGTAACAAGATTTGTTAAATTGAAAGGGGGAACAAGAACCTGTTTCCTGCTGTACAGGTATAATGTCCACAAAAAGCAACAGGAATCATGCCAGGCAGATGGGAACAGGATTTAATGCTTTATATTGTAATTTATTCTTTTTTAAGAAAGGAATCAAACTTGAACACAAGCCTGAAATGTGCTTGCCTAACATCTTAAATATTCCCACCACCAAAACAAAAGCAGCAGGTATGTTGCTTTTTTATTTTACTGTGTTTATTTTTCTACTTGCAGTGGAGTCCCTCCCTCTCTGGATACAGCTGGACCATCTCTGCCAGAGGACATACCTGGGGCTCAGAAAAACACTTCTAAAGAGCTTCTGTTTTTTTTTTTTTTTGCATTTAGAATGCAGTAGATTATATCAAGTGTCAGATATTTTCAAAACACTTCCCAAGGGACAGTACTCCTATAAATTCTTCACACAAACACTTCTTAACTTTCCACACTCTAAGTGCAGTGTTGTCCACAGACGTGCTGATGTTACCACAGGAATCAGGGTAAAGATTTGCACTGGATGCAAATTGGACAAAGCTCCCAGTGCCTTTTAGGATTGTGCACAAGAGAAAGCAGGCTGTATTTAAATACAGAAACCCATAGGAGAGCAACTTTTTCACTTCTGTGAATGCATAAGTTAAAGGAATGTTATTGTTGTTGAAATTACTAATTTAGAGGTTGACAGATCTTTCAAAAAAAAAAAAACCAAACCAAAAAAAAAACCTGAGAAAAACTATTACTTTCCTTCTGGCTTGGTGATCACGTAATATAGTTTTGATATCTGCACATTTTCTCAGAATTAACACACTCAACAGATGTCCAGACAGAAAAGAAATAATTTTGCCCACAAAGAAGCACACTGTACAAATGGTGAACCAACGTTAGAAAACTAAATCCACCTACATGTACTCAAACTTAATATGGTTTATGCACATATTTGAAAACATCTGTGTATAAGTTTAATTGTATTACAGAAAACCCTGGAGAAGATTCTGCTATGTGCCCAGGGTCTTCAGATGAGTTATTTGTATCTAGAGAGCCCATGAAATGAACTTGTAGATCCACTGGCCTTGTTAAACAGCATTTCCAATGTTTGAAGGGAACTAAGGCCAACATGGGACTTGAAGGCAGAGAAGGGCTGGAAATGGAAGCACTCAGAGCACACTTGTTTTATCTTGTTTGGTTTTTTCTTCAAGAGGAGAGTGTTGGAGACACTCTCGTGTTGTGGGGTGCTCATAGTCACAGAATCACAGAAAATGCTGAGATCCATGAGGAACATCAAGCCCAGCTCCTGGCCCTGCACAGGACACCCCAAGAGTGACACTCTCTGCCTAAAAACATTGTCCAAACACTTCTTGAGCTCTACCATGCTTGGTTCTGTGACCTCTTTCCCTGGGGATCCTGTTCCAGTGCCCAAACACCTTCTGGGTGAAGAACCTTTTCCTAATATCCAACATAAACTTCCCTGACCCAAATTTATGCCATTCCCTGCCACTGGTAACCACACCAGTGTCCATTAATCTGGAAACGAGGTGAAGAGGGAGTTGATAAGAAAAGGAGAGCCAAAGGGGAAGGCAAAATGTTTGAAGACACTGCACTGATATGCCAACATCATTTTGTTTCCTTGCTCCATGCCCTGTTGGAGGAGTGGCTCAGAGCCTGAGGAGCCCTTCCTCACCCTGGGCCAATGCAGGAATGGGTGCAAACTCAGTCCCCTGTGCCTTCAGAGCCAGGGCAGGAAGGCAGGGAGGGCACACAATAGTCAGGGAGGGCACACAATGGAGGGAGTCACTCCTACAGCCAGGAAGAGGAAGGAGAGCAGAAGAGGACTCACCTTAAAATCCTCCTTGGCGTGTTCCCACAAGCCAGAGAAACACCCACCTGCCCCTGGCAGGGAGATGATGTGTTCAGAGATAAACACTCTACCCTGCCCACAGGCCTTCCAACACCCACAGCTACTGAGCTCTGCCCACACCTAATCCTCCCTTTCTGTAATTCCCTTGAAATCAGGCATTAACTAACTTTCTTTCCACCTGTCACAACCCACAGGGAAATCCTGGGCCAGATCCAGCCCACCCAGCCAGCTGGGACATGAAAAGGTTGCAAGTGCACTGCAGCCTCATCAGAACCAGCCCCTCATAAACTATTTGAAAAAGAGAACAAGCAGAAGAGCTTCTCCCAAAAGATTCAAATCTTTCCTTTACTGTGTGAACTACTCTATGAAACCAATGTGCTATTTATGTCTAAAAAATGAAAGGCAATAAAAAAAAGAGATGTTTTATGTTGCTCAGCAAGCAATAGCACTCCTACATAACCCAACTCTTTAGAGTAAGGGGCTTTGCACACCAGTCTAACATTCCTTTGACTCCAACAAAGTGGAATAAAATCTATTTCAAATATATTATTTGATGAAAGCAGATGTCAGCAGATACTGCCTATGTAATTGATATTTGATTTATTCAAGATTTATGCATGCTGTGCCTTAGATTTATTAATGATAATCCCCTGCTCTTGTGTTTAATATAGTGGAACCAAAACATAATTTGCTGGGATCAGTCAGAAATGCATCAAAGTGATTAACTCTACATGCAAACCATTATCCAGTGACATCCCTACTGTGCATAGTGCAAAAGGAGGCAATAATACAGTAATTGGCTTCACTTAAGCAAGTCAGATATTTGCTGTGATTGCTGGTAAAATTTGGTCCCTTTAATCTCAATGGTGCTACTTCTTCACGTCCTTCATCTTCCCTTGATACATCCCTGTTTGCAAAAGAGTCAGAAACTTAAAATAATAATAATAATAACAACTTTAAAAAAATAAAAAGCGGCACAGCTAAAATTCCTCCAACCACCTGGCAATTTAAACATAAGGAAATCATCAGAATCACAGTCAGCACAGCAGTGAAACTCAGCTCTGCTCCTGAAAGCAACCAAGAGGGTCTCTCCCCTCTCTGTACTTGTGCTATTTGCAGGTTGTTCATGGCATCCCTCTCACGGCAGGGATGGAACAGAGAGCAGCACAGCAAGAATAGCTTGAAAAGACCTCAAAGGAGGGATTAAGTTCAATGGGGAGGAGAAACTGTGACTCTGTGAGTAATCACAGGGGTTAGAAGGGCACATCCTCGACTTCAGCTCCTCCTCAATTTTTGGGTGCTAGTCCTTTATCCAGGAGTCCCTTAGTTCCTGGGGCCAGAGACTTCAGTGAAGAGGCAGAGGGCAAAAAAGGCACAGAAAACCCCAGTCCACACAGGCAGAAGGAGGAAAGCTGCTGGAAAAAGGCAGCCTGTGAATTTTCTCACTGGAATCATGACAGGCAAAGTCTCCATTTAGCCTAATTAATTTGTTCCACTCTTGAACAATACAATTTCGGTTACATGTCTTACGAGTTGTTACATTTCCAGGCAGATCCATTGCCACTGCAAGAGCAGCCATGTGTTTCCATGTTGTGGAACTAATTTTTTATCTCCTGGACCTGCACAGTCATTCCTCTCCTGATGACTGGCTGACCTGCAGGACTGGCTGGATTCCTTTTTGCAAAATTCAGAAAGCACCTTTACCTCTGAGTCCCTTAAGCACAAGTCCTGAAGCTCTCTGGGCCCCTAACAAACAGTAAATGTGGTGTTCTGACATTCAGTCTAATCAGAAAGGAGGTGTCCTGAGAGAGGAGAGGTTTTTAAACGAGATGTTAAAATCCACCATCGTTATCACTTATGAAAAGAACATGTGCTTAACAGGATTTTCTCTTTCTTTCCACCTGAAATGACAAAATGTAACAAAAAACCCACAAAGGTTTGTTTCTCCTAGATACAAGGGTGATGTGCTATGATGCAGAATTTCCTCACTAGAAAAAGTTCATCCTGCATTGAGGGTGCTGGCTGAAGAGCATGATGCATGCAAGCCCTGACAAATTTGACAGAAAATACAGATTTGCAGCAGCTAGAATGGGACACTGGGCCTGCCTTGCCACAGACAAGCTTTGTGACCTTCCAAATTGAAAAGAAAGACCCTCTGGATGGCTTGCTAGAGCAGATGCTTCTGCATTCTCCTCTCTTGTTCTTCCTCTTCTTCTGAGAGGAAGAACAAGAGAGAGCTGAGCAGTTCTTTTTCTCTCGTCTTCTTGTCTTCCAAGAAGACAGAGCTAGGAGGCACCAAAATCAAGCAAGTCCCAGCCACACAAAAGAAAAAAAAAAAAAAGAAAAAAGGAAGAGATAATCTACTTCATTAGAAGAGAAAAGGAATTCTAGATTTAGAGTAATCAGTCTTGTTCTTTTTTTTGGTCCCCTCCTACCAAAACAGGCCAGCCTCCTTCCTGTGTCTTTCTCCCCCTTTATACCAGGACAGGAGAGTCTCTGCTTGTCCAGCATATGACTCAATTCACCAATATTCATGGTTTTCACTTTCCTACAACTACTTCTACACAGTACAAAACTACTTCTACACAGTACAAAAATTCTGATGACTTCCTCTCGTGGAGGAGAACTGTCCAATTCTCCCAACATGGAGTTTGTGCTCTGATCAACTTCAGCAAGTCTTTCTCTTTTCTACCTGGATATTTAAAGGAAAAAAAGTTGCCCTGCATTTCCAAATGACTCAGGTAACAAGCTGAGGTTAGGACATCAATCTTCTCTGGAAGGAAGGGTCTACAATTCTCTACTGAGTTTATTGTAGAACAAAATGAAAAAAAATTGACAGTTTCAATTAAAAGAGAATTCATATCACATGTAATTTAAAAACACAAAATCTTCATTAATATATTTTTTTCCCAGATTGAGAATAATCATAGCCATCTGGAGATCAAATTATAAAATGGAGACTTGTGCTGTAAGAAGGAATCTTGTCACTCAAACCTTGTACTGCTTTTTCTTTTAAAAATATTGTTAACATTGATTTTATAGTGCTCTGCTTCATCCTTCTTCCAGACTGCTTTATCCTTAAAGTTGTTCCAGAACACTCCTGGTGTTCCCATGGAATACCTGAGACAGGAGCAGCTCCTGATCACATCATTTCACTGCCAAGACAATGAAAGAAAGGAGGAGAATTGCCAGGAGTAGAGGAAATACACATTAGGAAAGTGAACACCAAAACCCAGACAAACAGCCTAATTGTCCCCACAGGTTCAGAAAAGTCCCAGAGACAGCTGCTGCTTCCCAAGCCCCACAAGCTCCAGATGGGAACCCTCCCCTCCAGAAGGCAAATTCCAGAGAAGGAACCTCACAGAGGAATTGTAGACACTACCAAGGGAGAGGCTTCTGGACACCAAACACTCCTTCCCCCACCAGAGCTGCTTGACAATCTTCACCTCCACCTTATACCTTCCTTTCTTCTGCCCCCTCCTCTCTTACCTTTTCCCTTGAAGAAAAACTGATTTCTTTTTCACAAAATCCAGCTCATTCCCCCACACTGGGGAATTGAAAGGGCCTCAGGCTGCTCCCTGAGGGCACCTTCCACCCACCCTGGGTGTGCTCCCTCTCCTGTTTCCAATGGAATATCTCTGAAGATGAGACACCTACAGCTCCATGTTCATGCAGCAAAGGTTGTTTGTTTTGACCCGAAATGTCCCACAGTAATGAACACAATTCATGACAACTCCCACTTTCAAAGCTCAATGGAACAACCCTTTGCATTTCAGTGACACTGATTAAGCTCCTTTAGAATACAAAACCAGAACACTTCAAACCATTTGTGGTTAAATGGTTAAAAACTTAAAACTTAACCCCATTCAGTACTCTAAGTTTCACTGTCCATTCCCTAACACACACACGCACACACACACACACACACCCCACAAGAAAGCAAATTTGCAGCCTCTTGCATCTCAGAATCATAGGGCAGTCACCCAGAAATCATAGGATAAGCTGAGAATGAAGGATATGCTGAAAATACTCTACTTCAAAACTCATTTTTTACGCCTCCATGGATGTGATACTCTCTAATGGCCACATCTTCACGGTCTTTTCCTTAGACAGAAGGCCTGGCTCTTTAAGGGAAAACTGAGGATTTCCTCTGAATGCATTGCCTTCAGGAATTGCAAGATGAAGGGAAAAATGAAAGCAAATGCAAAACATCAAGTATCAGAAGAGTCATGGTTAGAGAAGAGGGATGAGCTGACAATGAGGACAGAAGGTCAGTTCATTTGGGAAGCTCTGATATAAAACACAGGAAATTTCTCTCAAGAAAAGCAGGAAAATACCAGCTTTGATTAAACTACATATTATTTGGGGTGTTTAAAAAGAGATGCCCTTCTTTAAGAAGTGGTTAAAGTATATAAATGGCGAATCACATGAGCAACATTAATTCCCTGCCACCTCTTCTGCTCTGTAATATTGTTACTGGGCCAAATATCACCCTAGTGAAAACCCTTTCCATCACTTCATACCACAAGAGGCTTGGACACACAGAAATATTTCTTGTCTCTGTATCCAGAACACAGACCTTTGTAAAGCTCAGCGCAAAGCAAGAAATGGGCTGGCAGAACTGGCACCCCACAACTGAGCCAGCCTTGAAATCAGCTGAAATTTTCATGCCCTTGAAAGCTTTTAGATGAGCTGATGGAGGACAGCAACGGTGGGAAAGAATGACAAGCTGATAAGAATTAATCTGTTTAAACTCACTGCAAACTCAAATTCCTGGAAAGTTGTCCCATGTTCCACACACACTGGGAGAAAATGTGAAATACCATTTTCAGCACTGACATAACTCAGCTTTGACAAGCCTCTTAACTAGAGTTTCCCAGGGAAAACCATCTCTCTGGGTCCCTTCACTCATGAGATTGCTGATGTCATTTGTACCATCCATTTCCTTGGTAGTTTCCAAGTTGGTTTTGGTGGTTCTTCCTCCACTGCACACATCCCTGAGCCCAACAGCAGCTGAGCAGCTCTTCACTTAGAAGCCAAACATTTTGTACAAAACAGGAGGGAATGGTGGCTCTGGAGCCCTCCTCACTTCTTGCCCTGTGAACAGTGCCCTAGGAAAAGGACTGACCATAAGCAGGCCATGAGTTACAGGACAAGGATAAAATCCATGAGCTACCTGGGGAAGGAAAAGGGCCACCTGGCACTGCATGGGCTGGTGCTAATGAGCAGGACTAGTCCCTGCAATAAATCCACATCTAAAGGCTGCACCTCTGAATAAAAACATTTTAGGGATACGAGGATGTTAACAGGATTTGGCATCCATGATTTAAGACAGTAAGTGTCTCCTTTGAGCTGAGTATCCTTGCCTTGGCAGAGAGATGATGGCATGCTGGAAATATTAAACTAGCAACCTCCGTGGAGATGCATAGCTGCAAGTAAGAACAGAATTTGAAACCCTGTCGTCAGGATAAGTCATCAAACAGATCCTCCTAAACAGCAGCCAAATATATATCCGCATCTACTGTTGTAGGTGTTAATGGAACAGCTCCCAAATATGAATGCTGAAATAACATCCTGATCTCCTGTAACCAGAGCTAAGAGGATTTGCCATTGATATACCAGCTCTGAGCTGGATTTACTTCAAAATTCTCCAAAGCCCCTGCAATGGCATAAAGCACGTTTTTGTGTCGGAGGAATCCGGAGGAGTGCTTCACATGGAGCACTGGGCAATACGTAATGAATTCCACATTCTAGCTTTGTCCCCAGAGGAGGCTTCCACGGATTCCACAATGGAACAAGAGGTTTATTGAACAGGACAATGTGGAGAGGAAATCTATTTTACAACTCCGAGCAAGCTCCTGTCCGCAGAGGATGAACGAAATTTGTTGCTGAAAAGAAAACTAACACTAAGCAAAAGAGCCTAGATAGGAAAGGAACAAAATGTCATTTTTTTTCTGTAGTTCTTCACCCATGTATTTTGTTGTGTGTGTGCACCCTGCCCTCCACATGTCTCTATGTAGCATGTATACACAGATGTTGTGCAGAAGCACCCTCCAAACACAAAGGAGCTAAAAACGACATAATCCTGTCCTCTGGAAGTTCTCGGTGTGGGAACAGTAATTAGATAATTCTACATTCGAATGTAGTACAGTTAATCAGAGCTTTCCCAGGGGCATTTTAGAATTAGGAGGAATGCTATTAAGGAATACAAATGTTTTATTTCCTAAACTGCCAATAAAAGGAGACGATGAACTCAAAAAAAAAAAAAAAAAGGCAAAAATAGTAGTGGAACTAGGTTGCTTTTAAAAAAAGAAAATCAGACCAATTCATTCTAATGTCATGAACCTAAAGAGAATGTGGTTGTGCCAGGGAATTAATTGGATTGTAAATAAAAGTGAAACTGATCAGTAAGTTTTTATTGCTTGTGATGAGTGAAACACAAGGACTGTGCAAAAAAGCATAAATGATGAAAGTTGAATTTGTTCTGAAAAAACTTCTTTCAGTTTGAATAATCTGCAGGGTATTAATGGCACTGGTAAGAATTTTTATTATAAACATATGAGGACAGTGTGAATCAGGAATAAGTCTATTTAAACCAATGGGATTGCACTGAGGACACATTTTTGAGGGCTGCAGAATGGAAACTAACTGAGATCTAAATACCCTTTTGATGAGAGCAGAATGGGGGCCACAGTTCTCTTTTTATTTTCCTCCTTGCTCCACACTTGCTTATGTGCTCTTACAGAAAACTCTTTTCTTGAACTGCTGGACCTCAAGGTGAGCCCAGGTCTGGGTGCTCATGTGGTGACAACACCCAACTCTGTGGTGACAACATCAGACTGTGGTGACAACATCCCTCTCACCTAAAACAAAGCCAGCTACCAGTGAAGCCAGCCAGCTGGAATGCAGGACTCACTGAACTGAAGGCTGCCAAGAAAAATGCAAAATAATGCAATTCCAAACCTTTCCAAGAGGTGACCTGGGTGAGACAGAGGCACTGAGGAGGTGAGGAACTGGTGGCAATGTCCCTAAGGAGAAGACACGTGAAGTCAAGGATCACAAAATAGGAGAATCAGTGATTCTTCCCTCCCTTTGTATTTTTGCCAGGATCTTGTGCCTCCTTTTTCAAGGAGCAGAAAAGAGTAGATGCTCAGGAGGTGTGTGTGAACAGACAACTTGCTGGAGGTCATACCTCATGAATGGAGGTGAAGAACATGGACTCACACTTCAGCAGTCCATCCTAACTGTGAAAGGGAGAAAGTCCTGCCAGCTTCAGATGGTAAAGAATGGAGGGGGAAGCCCTGAGGGATTAGAGTCCTAACTGAGCCACATGAGTTAGAAGATGTAAATATATATCCTCCTCTCATCTTGCATCTCCCCGTTATATAGAGACTTAAAAGGGCTCACAAAACCTGCATGTAGCATTATTAATACCCAAAGTAGATCAATTTAAATTAAATTGAGTAGAGCTACGTAGAGTCATCACACAATAAAAGTGTGATTGCTATCTGAAACCTGCTGGGGTAGAACCCCAAGGAAAGAGAACACCTTCTCACATTAACAGATAACAATGGCACAAAGCTGTGAGTTTATTTAGGCTTGGAAGAAGCACCAAACCCCTAACTAGAAGAGCAATTAGATCTTGGGATGATCACCTAAGAGGAACCACAGCAGTGCTCAGGCCTCCTGAGGACTTCCCTTATGGAAAACTGCATTTCTTGACTTTCTTGCTGCAAACCTGGGTTTCTGCACAACATGGGACAGCTTATTAGTCTTTCCTACACAGCCCAAAAGGGTTTTAGGAGATCGGTAATGAGGGTTTCAGGAACTAAAACTCAATTTGTTTGTCCCATGTCTTAGGGAAACAGCTCAAGGAAAAGCAAAACAGGGACAGGGGAAGAGCACATGCGCAGAGGAGATGGACTCCCCTAGAACAACATAGCATACTAATTCATTCTGATCTTGCTATTTAGTACCTGCAAAGTCTACCATTATGCATTATTAAATTCATGTATTATTGAATCACAATCCTTGTTGCCTGGTAAGAAATGTGGATGATTTCTTAGCTTAAATTAAAGCACTGCTTCCCTTATTTGAATAAAACTGCATTACTGGCTGCCTCGCATGGTAATCAGAAAACTGCATTAGTCAGGTAGTACTGTATGAATTAAAAAATAATGAAACAAGACTTTTCAGTCAGACATTGTTCCCTAGCCTGCTTTTCATGACAGCAGATTCCCTACTCTGAGTTGATAAGACAACAGCAAATGAAGATAACAACATGAGAGCAAAATCATTCACTCTAATAGGCTCCACCTGTGCAGGCTCCAGCTCATTTACATGACTGCAGAAAAATTAGAAGTCATGCAGCAATTAGTCTCTTCTAGATTATGCACTGTGTCAACTGATACCACTCTGGAGAGCACTAGTGCTAAAATGGTTTCAAAAGATAAATCTACTAGCCTGTGCAAACATTTTTAATTACCTGGAAAACTGGATTGCCTGTTTAGAAAACTCTGCTGTAAATGAGGCTGCCCACACAGCCCTGGAATCAAATGTCACCAGCTTCAAATGTTTACATAACTGACTTTTATAATGTTTGATGGCTTGGTGAAACAGAACCACAGATCTGCTTTTGCTGCTGTGTAGCTGAAGGAGCATCTCTTTAGAGGGAGGTAATGGAATTGAGGTAAAAGGAATTTTTCTTTCTCTTTTTTTTTTTTTTTTTTTTTTTGTGTTAGCAGGTATCGATTCCTTTAGTCTCAGATCTCATCATCCACTCTGGTCATCCATTGCAAAACGATGATCATTCACAGCACTGAGCAAAACCAGCAGCTATTTACAGGATAAAAAAATTAAGGGCTGCATTGTGACCCCTGCAACTCTCCCCAGCAAGGAGCTCTTCACCTAAGAGGCCCAGTGAAGTCAATTTAACTGCTGACGAGTAGCTGTTCATCCTTGTGAGGAAGCAGTTCACAATCTGGGCTTCAATTCTCTGCCAGGGTTAGCATATGTGCTGGTGGAAAGGGAAGTCTGCACATCCAGCTGGTGCAAATCTGCAGCTCTCCCAAACTCACAGAAGCTCTGCAGATTTGCACTGAGCACTGATCTGGACCCCTCACACATGAATCATGTGCTCTCCACGTCTTGGCTGTTGCTAATGAGGTTTGGAAATCACCTGTTGGAATCTGAAAACGGTGCTTCTTTGGTGGATTTAAATCTTTCTCAAAGAAAAAAAATAAATTAGAGTGATTGGAGAGGAAGAGAGAAACGAAAGTGTCGTAATTTTGAGAGTTACAGAGTTTAATTCAGAGGCAGGTCCTTTCTATTTATCTGACTCGTTCTCTTAAGAATTCCAGAGCAAGGAAATACCTAGCTGTGAAGACTGAAACCTCTAGGACTGCTCTTGGGTTCATATTCTGTATCTGATATTTCCACAGAGTGTAATAATGTGGCTTTATAATTAGAACTGGATGAACTCATGAGGGGCCACCTTAATGGCACAGTCACAGCTTTGGTTATGTAAACTGTTCCTGCAGGCTGAATTTAAATGCAGGCTCCAACCCTTGAAATTTTTCTTTCCCTCCTTAAAATACTGCCCATGTCTTTTTGTGTCACACAGAATAAATTCTACAGTTCATACAAGCAGGTTTGGTGAGGGCCACCCCCACAAGGTATTTACACAGCTCATTTCTGATGTAGCACCATGTTTGCATTACTCTCAATTCAGAGCCACTGAATTATCCCTCTTTACTTATCAAGACTTCTTGTCACAGCTTTTTTAGTTTTGAAACCCTTAGCTGAGCATCTTCAGCACTTCCAGCTACAAATTAGAGACCTTACCTTTGCTCTCAATGCTAGGTCCTTATAACTTGGACCACTTCCCTTGGTCACACCTGGGAAATGTAGGTGCCATGGAAACACAGCCTCCCAAAAAGCCAGAGACCCTTCAGAGCTGTCAGGTGTATCTGGAGCTGCAGTGCTGTGACAGGGCTTAGCTGAACTAGAGAATGCCTTGCCACAGGAGGATCTGAATATTAAAAAGTTAGTGTGGAACCAAAAAAAAAAAAAAAAAAAAAAAGAAAAAAAGACTGGAAAGGATGAGGGGGCTGAGTGCAGCTGTCCTGATATATGTCTTAAAAGATACCTTATTCTTCCCCTAAGCAGCCCACAAGCTCTGTGGGCTGATACCCGTGAGGGGGACATCACCCTCATTATCCTTAATTTCTGTTTCCTGCTTGCTAAACATTTTAAACTTCATTTCTGTGCAATGTATGAACAATTGAGAGGCAAAAGGTAGGTTGAGTTTGTCCTTCTATCCAACACAGAACTCATGCAGAGAAGGACCCACCATCCAGGTAAATGGCCAGAAGACCCAGGGCAATCCTGTTCTTCTCATCCTTTATGCAGGATTAGGTGTCCCCATCCCTACATAGTTCTGTGATCACAGCCTCCGTGGAGGGAGCAGCCCAGGGTCCTCTGGCACAAATCACACAAACAGCATTTTCACCCCTGCAGCACTTCCTCTGGTCTCTGCACTGGACAGACTCCCTCAGGCTGCCCTCATGCTCTAGTTTTGGGCAGGGAGAACCATCATGCACAGCTTTGCTGCTGCTGTTTTGATTTTAACTCCAAACCCAGTGCAGTTTAACCATTTGGAGGTTAATGCACACATGCTGTGGACAGCTCTATAACCAGCCACACTATAGCACTGCACAGGAAAATAATTGGAGGACAGGGCCCTTCAGATGCCTGGGGACAGCTGGACCAACAGAATGCAACAACCCTCCTTGAAATATGGGCAGAATGCAAGAAAGAGGTTCTGGACATGCTGCATGGAGATCTGCATTTTGAGCATCTATCCTACTGCAAGCCAGTTCATCAGAGCTTTAAAAGGAAGGACCAGCAAGGAGAGCCTCCTAGCAGTCTTAATTTATTCCTTGATGATGCCACAGTTGGTGGTACTGACTAGGATTCGAATATAAAATGGAATTTATGGAGAAATTTATGAGTTTAATGGGGAAATCTGTTAAGAGCCTTGAAAGCCCTTGTATAGCTAACGAGGTGTTTCAAGTCCCCCAGCAAATTCTGTGCTTGCCTGATGAGGTTCAAGTTTCATGGTTTAACCAGACAGCAAGGGGAAAGAATGACATTATATGTGGCAGAGCCATAACACTGACCAGGGGCTGCTCATTTGGAAGCATCTTGGAAGACAGGTTGTGAGGAATGCTCATCTGTCATTATTAATGACTGAAGTCAAATAATTAACTGGGTAAGCCTGATCTGAGGTTGTTGTGTCCAATCTAAGACTTGTGGACTTGGCAACGTGCACAGAGACTGCAAAACAATGCACTGGATTTCCAAATTTGCAGTACCTTAAAAGCAACAAGGATAAACAGTGGAAAAAAAGGGGGGTTCACACTTGCCTCACTTGTTGGGATTGCCTTAAGGATTTATGGGCAAGTTGAACACTGTAGAATGCAGGAGTTGCCACAAGATGGGACATTCAGCTCACAAATGTGAAAGTTGCTGGCAGAATGCTGAACTTTACATCTAATGAGTAAAGCTGGCTTTATAAATGGTCACTTACAGGAGATAATCCTTTGCCCTCTGTGAAACACCTGCCAACAGGCTCCTGATGAAAACCTCTATCTGGGGGAATTTTGACATTGGTGACAGTCACTGTTCAATTCTGGCTTATTTGTAACCAACTGGTGAAAACTGGGAACTGGAAATTTCATCCTGCAGAAGGTGTCCTAAATGTCTGTTGTTTGTTTTCCTTCAATTATGTTAATGAGACACATCTACAGCTGTAAAGTCAACTGGCCTAGTGATGCCTCCACTGGGGAAACCTCTGCAGCTTCCTCCTTCAAAGTAATCCACTCTTCTTCCACAATTTAATGTGTATTTTCCAATGCTGTGGCCAAGCTTCCCACATCCAGGCTACACAGTGAGCAAACAAGCAAGCAGGCTGAGCAAAATTAATCTCTGCTGCAGACAGCAAGAGTGAATTAGGAGAGCAAACGTGGTTTTAGAAGACAACATAATAAATTCTAAATAACTGTTTTCCCGTCTGCTCTTTGGCCAGTTTTTGGGGGGCTTTTTGTTTGATTTTTTGGAGGTTTTTTGGGTTTTTTTCTTGGGGGGTTGTAAGGTTTGGGTTTTTTGGGTTTTTTTTGGTGGTAATTGGAGTTCAAGTCCTAAAGTCAATGCAAACTTCTGAATAAAGTTGTTCTGGATAAAAGGTGATGGATGGAAATGCAGCTCTTGTGATGTGTGCCACAACGAAAGGAAGGAAATCACTTCAATAACTTGTCTAACACACCACAAGGAGATAGAAGCAAGGAAAGAGTGGCTGCTGGAAGTTAATGTAAAAAACACTAACCACAAATCCAGCACAGGGCCAGGCTCCAAAATGTGACTGGAAGTGGCCTAGAAAACCCACACGAAGCCAGTAATTTAGAAGTGAAGGTTCTATGCTTCTGGAAAATAAGGAAGAGAATAAAAAAGTGCCTGTACTGGTAATCTAGGATCTGGAGCAGAGTAACTAAACCTATTGGGTTTAGACTGCCTGAAGGCATAACATTAAACTGGGGAGAGACTTTTAGTTTAATCTCCAGCATGACAGATATCCTTAAGGGGATTCCATGTAAATATGCAGTGCATTGTTTTTGCCTTCTTAAAAAAAAGCTGGATGAGTTGAAGCACCACTCTCTTATCTGATGGGATGGATATTTTTCTCTGCCTTGAACAAGATGTGGTTAAGTTTAAGAGCCTCCTCATGATTGCAGTTCACCCCTTTCCCTGGGCCAATGTAAATCAGCTGCTTTACAGGGATGTTTTAAGTAACCCTCAGCATGATGTGCCAGCTGTATTCTGTCTATGCACCCCAGGAACAACTGAAGTGGTCTTAACAGCAGCATCTCTGACTCCTCAGCTGAATATTTAAATAAATAAATAAATAAAAAGGTAGATTATAACAGGCAAAGAGAGAGGAGAGAGAAGACAGAACGGGGCCCATATTATATTCCCTGCAGTAGATAATAAAACAGTTTTTGAGAGGCTAATCTGGGCAAAAAATGTTATCTTTTGGCAGATTTTAAACTGCATCCTAATTAGACAACATCTCACAATATTCCTGTTCCTGCCTGATATCACAGAATTAGACTTGAATGAGTTAAGCTCACAAACAGGGTATCGGGCCAAATGGGTCTGGTAAGAATTCTTTTTAAAACCCCTGCTTTCAAAATAAATAATGCAGACAAACACTTAGGGAGAAGTCTGAGAATTTTCCAAAACAGCCACTGAAGCAGATGAACATACGGATTCACCTGAAAGACAGGAAAGAAGTTGGTGTGTGTCAGCCTGCAGCTTGACAAACATGTGGTGCATGCAACCTCCAGAGTGACTGAAATGCTGAAAGCTTCTCTAATCCAAAACTAAGCTGATTTTACACTACAACCACAATTATTTTCTTTCTAAAATCAAGCGTGCCACTGCCAGCTCTGTAGCAGGTGCAAATCAGCACAGGCTTCAAGGGAGTAGTCTGATCTACAGCAGCTGAGGATCTGGTGTAAAATGAGATCATCTGCTGAAAAATTAAGAGAAAGGCATTTCTATTTGTCATCTGCCACCTCTTATAATTGCTCAGTAATTTCTATCTCACCCTCCTAGAAATCCAAGTGATTGACTCGTGTAGTGCACTGGTTGTTCCCCTCCATCAGCAAGCTCTGAGTACTAATGCCTTGTCTCCAGGGATCCTCCCCCACAAGACACTTATTCCCAAAGGATTTTGGCTGGCTTTTCTTCCAGATAGAACCCATAAAGCTGTATCCCAGCTTTACCTACACTGAAAAAACCACTGCATAGCCTGCATCACCATGTTCCAGACCGAAAATGACAAAGAAAAATATTCTTTGTTTCACCAGGAAGGTTTGCATCCTAAAAAAAAAAACCAACAAGAGCAGCAGATCTGAGAGAAGTCCTTCCAGTGAGGCAGGTTGTTTCAGAGAACAAAAAATTTGCTCCAAAAACATAAAACTGCCACTGTCCTCTCTGCTGATGGCCCCGGCGCTGCACCGTCCACCCGCGCTCCAATAACGGCGCCGGGAGGAAACGGGGCACCAAGGCAACAACATCAAGAGTGTTTAAGACACCACGGAGGTTTAAACCTCTCTAACTGGGTGGATGCCCAGCGTGAGGGAGCTTTATGGATTAGTTAATGCTGGCATCTTTCTCCTGTAGAGAGAAAAAAAAAAAAGAGGCTGGCAGGAACCATCTGTGTCACGGTGCATGGCCAGCTGCCATGTGACACACGGCCCAGAGCGTTTACAGAGCATCTATTCTGGGCAACTCTGTAAGCCCTGAGCAAGATGATGATCCCAAGAGTGTGGAACAAACCTAAACAGCATTAGGTTTTCTTTCCACATCTAATGCATCCAAGTGTGCCAAAGGAAGAGAGCGGAACGGAACGAGGGAATCACCAAAACCTAGTTGAGAGAAAATGTCTAGATGGACCTTGACAGTCCCCATTCCAGAGCCCAAGAAGGTATGGAGAATGTAAGAACAAATTTGTGTTATTGTTCTTACATTGTGAATGTAAGAGTTGCTGCTTTTCTTAGCTCCTTAATATGAATTTTATAGGTGAGACATCTCAATGACCATTCTCAGCTCACTATCTGCATTAGAATTACTTGTTTCCACCCCTGGCAAATTTCTACTCATTTAGAAGAGAAGGAAATACCCCAGAGATCAAATTCTATGAATATGAGAAACAAAAAAAAAAGTATTTCCTAGCCTGCTTATTGCACACAGTGCAAAATCCCAACCCCAGCAACAGTGATTACCCGTTTTTATCTCCATTCATCAAGCTTGCCTTTCACAACACATCAGTTGTAACTCCTACCTTGCTTACAAAAACTATGACAGCCAGAGAAGATCATTGCTTTCTACAACCAGGAGAAAAATTCCTGCCAAACTTTCTGAAGGCCCACACAGCCCCAGATCTCCAGGACTTGCTGCAGCTGAATTTGACCTACTGTTTTCTAACAAAGACTTTATTCACTGTTGTAAGTGGCAGCTCACGTCGCATTCAAAATGTCCTTTTACAACCACCTTGTTATATATCATGCAACTCCTCCAGATTCGTAAATGGGAATGCAATGTTTGGGAAATGGGTCCAGTTGGCAAAGATGCCCCCTCTTCATTTGCATAATTATAGGCTGAGTTTTACTACTACTTATGGTTAAGGGTGCCTGACACTTTCCATTAAGAAATTCGGATTTCATTTACTAAAGACATTGCCAAACTCTCTATGCTTGGTATTATATTTTCCTAGCCAGTGTCCCTGTCTTGGGCTGAGTTATTTGGGAAAGTTTCAGTTAAAACAGTTCAGCTGTCTCCCAGAATGAAGTGAGGGGGAAAAACAATTTGTCTGTATAGAAAAAAAAATGCAATAACCATTTAATGGAGAAGTTCTCACAACCATATTCTCTGAAGCAAGAATTTATAGCATTGGGGAAGGATTGCCTGTATCAGGCCTGTTGCTGCCTCCTCCCTTTCCCTTTAGGCCAATTTTTTTTTTCCTTTTGGGGGACCTCTAACTCTGTAGAAGACCCTCAGCTCAGGCTTATTTTCTGGGCACTCATTCCAGCAAAATTCTCCCAAGATAAGTCTGCTCTGAATATGCTCCAGATTCACAGAGCTCTCACAGATATCATCCCAGGAGCATCCCTGCCAGGCAACTGCCTATCCCAGGCACAAGAGTCATTTCCCAGAAGTCCAATTTATTTCCTTTCTTCTTCTCCCCAAATAATGCTAAAACCAAGGAGATCAGAAGAGAGGGAAAGACATGAGGAGTCCTTCCCTTTCCTGCCATATAGTTTTTCCTATCTGCTCCTTGTCCCTTCAGAGACAGAGAAGACTGGCTGACATGGTTTCTTTGGGGATGGAAAGTTGGTAACCTTCCCCTGGAGAACCTCCTTCTCTTCAGCACAAGGAAGTCCTAAACCAGGCTGGGAGTTACACTCTCTGGTTCAGAAACCCTAAAGTCATCCATTTATTCAGCAAAAGGAACAATGATAGGGAGCTCTCTTCTAGAGGGCATCAACCAGGAAAGGGATGAACTGAGAAAATATAACACTCCTCCTTCAACAGCAATCAAAAAAAAGTCCCATGCAAGAACCCCAAATTCCACATATTCTCATACATCACTAAAAATCATTTTCCCTCTGGAAGTATCATGCTTGTTCTCCATATGAATAAGCACAGGATACAGTGTGCTGAGAAGAAGAAATGCTGCCTAGGAGTTAAACCACAAAGTCAAAAGATTCCAATTCCACTCCTGGCAAATACCCAACACCAGCATTTGCAAACCAAACGCCTGAAGCAAGGCACCAACATCCATATTCAGGCACTTAAACACAGAGTCTTGTGTGCAGCAGCCTTGCAAGGCCAGTATCAGTTACCCATGCTCCAAAAAATCTCTGCCTTAACTGTTTGGTGTCTTGGTGTCCAGTTAACAGTGTTCAAACTTGTGGAAATATGTGGGGAGGAAAAAAATGGACAAAAAACCAATTAGTCTCTCTATGTCTTCTTCTTACTGGCCAAAGGTTTCCTCCTCACTTAACACGTGGCCATGGAAAGAGCCAACATCCTATTTGACAGCTGTGGTGGGGCAGAAACCTGCCAGTGTGCAGCACATCCCTGAGTTAAGAGTTCTCAGACACATATCCCCACCTTCATGGCACACACAGTGATTGCTAGAGGAGGAATCAGATGTTTCAGGTGCTGGTTAGCAATAGCTCCACACAGGAGCACTTCTCCTCCAGTATCATCCTTGGAGTCCCACCAATCACCAATCCAATTTAATTTGGATTAAAAGCAAGAGAAATTGCTACCTGTCATGATCTGGGAATCATTGGCTGGTCTCTCCTATTTAATCATCAGAACAAAACAACTTGTTGTTTCAGGTTCCCAAATGAAAGAGTTCAGCAAAAATAATCTGCAATTAAACCCTTGTCCTAAATGTTCAGAAATAACTTTTGTCTTTTCAAAGAATCATAGCATCACTAAGGTTGGAGAAGACCCCCAAGGTCATCAAGTCCAAACTGATCTGAGGAAAAACAAGAAACAAATCTCCCAGGCAGAGCTTCATCTAAGCTCTATATGCACAGAATCTTTCATAAGTATTAGGTTTATATATTTATAATAAATATATCATTAAAGGCATGTTATCTGTTGATAACAGAAGACTGAGCTCTGCCCTCAAATTCCTTTGAAACAAACAGATGTTGAAGCCAGCCAGTGCCTGACAATCGTGAGGTGGAGCTTACCAAAAAAAGACATCCTTGCAATCCTTCCAGCAGATGCTGCTCCTCAAAGAGGAACTGAAGGGTTCCCTTCATAGCCTGGTAAGCACAGTGCCTGTAAGGAGGGAAGGAAGGCAGGGGTCTACTTTGGAAAAGCTGTGACTTACCAAAATAGGCTGTGTCCTGACATGAAATATCTGCATTTTAATGCATTACTTGCCAGTCCCAACCACTCCTAGTACCACAGATTAAGGCTATTTCTTCTATTTCTTCTCTATTTCTATTTCTTATTTTTCTATTTCTTCATTAAAGCTGTGCTAAAACCCCAGTCAGAGCAGGAACCCAGCCCAGCCAGCAGCACCACCCTCACACAGCAGGCAATGGTGACTGAAGGAGGTCAAGTTCTTAGGAGAGCTTAGGGCAAGATGGCAAAAAACAAGCCCTAGTGAGTTCTGCCTGTATGTGAATACAGCTTTAAATTTCGACTTCTTTCATAAATGCTTGATCCTATTTGTTTGACACTGTTTTACACTACAATGACACAGACTCTGAATTTTAAAAGGCTGAAAATGACTCTTTTATTTTTGGGATGTGTCTTTTTTATACACTATTTTACACAGACCAATTCAATTGGTGAAACAAAGACAAATTTCTTCAATCACATTGGTCACAGCAGAAGGACATCAAGAAGAAGTCCCTCCTAGGAAGAGGAATGAAAACATAGTATAGTTACAAAAACACTTCTCTTCTTTACAGAAAATTGCTTGGGAAAAGCATTTCAGAAAACCAAAACATCACAGGTACGAAACCAGGGCTACATTTGTTTACTGGTCATAGGATGCTGCTACATTCCTTTGCATCTTACTAGAGAGAATTCCCCTTTTTTCCTGAAGAAATAAATAAAGTGAATGCATGCTAAATGCCTAACAGATGAGGCCATAACAAGCTGTTGCAAAGCACATAACTTGTAGATATTGTTAAAACAATGCCTACGCCTGTTAAACACTGAAACATTAAATGTTATTATTAGGTGTGTTTTAAAATCCACCATAATTTAATAAATAATATTAAAGTATTTATGGATGGACCCTTCTTTGCTAAGCAACTGGTTACTACTCTAACAAACATGCAATGCCAAATCTATCATTTTTAACTTCCCTGAAGTGTTTTTCCCCCCTCCTATGAAAAAGCAGATGTTCTAAAAGAACTGCAACTGCAAACTTCCAGTATGCACTCAAAGGCTGAAATCTAATATTTAAAATGAGCTGTTCTGGTACAAAATGTCTCTGTGGTGACCCTGGGTAGCTGGGTGAGAACTAAATTTGGATTTGGCAGTGAGTCCAAGGGGATGCAGCTCCTGATGGTGGCACTGACCAAGGATCCATTGGGCTCCAAACCAGGCCAAGGTGTCAAGTACTGCTCCACACTCTCCCCAAGAGGAACTAAAGAGGTTTTCAGCAAACTGCTTCCATCCAAGCAAAGAGTCAACATGCTCATCTTATCGTGAATTAGTAGTTTATGTCATGAGGTCAGGCTTTATAACAGGGTTTAACCCTAATAGTCAATCTTACTGCTACCTGCAAACCTGTAAATAACCAGTTTTTCTAGTGAAGTGCCCACAGAGTTAAGGATATGAAATCCTTAATTGCTTAAATATCCACATACCTGTGCACTGTTAAAATGAACTTGTTTGCTTTGTTTTTTAAATTGGGGAGTTGAGATAACTCAAGCATCAAAAAAGTGTACGAGACGTCAACAACTAAACACTACCAACAATTTTAACAAAATATTTAAGCATCACAGGGTATCTTAGAATTGGAAGAAAACAAATTCTCTGCTTCATGCAAAAAACCCAAACCCTGGAGTTCTCCCAAATTGCCCTGTTTTTTAGTTTTAACTGTAGAGGAAAAAAAGCACTAGGATAAAAATTCAGTTTTCCTTCTCAATCCAGAATGTCTCTCCTGATGAAAGCTGGATTAATGCCAGTGGAGCTGACAGCAGTCCTTGCCTCCTGATGGGGAACACCAGAAAAATTATTGTTACTGAAAATTCAAAACCCTCCATAATCTGGTTAAGATTTCAGAACAAGTAATGTTTTCTCTAATAACAGTTTTCATAACAGAGCCTTTCTCCCGTGATGTATTTTTCTTACAAGCAGGATGACATTGGCCAGGGACTGCGGATGGTTGCCAATCAACCTGAAGTACTCAACACCCTCCAGGAGATGGTGAGTGCACAGGACTGGTCCTTATATTGTATATAAGCTAGAGAGGAGCATGGAGCTTGAATGAAATTCAGCTGTGGGGCTGGACTTTAAAGCTGAAGGAGTTCATTAAAGCCCACCTGGGAGGGGAAGTAGGTTGTATAAAACAAATTCTCAACCTGCTGAAGGTCTATAAGCCCAGGTGGTTTGAAGGAAGTAAACACGATTTTAAAAGCTAGTCCTTTCTTCTGCTTCCTTTACAGACTTTAGCAAATCTCAGCAGGGTGAGAAGCACTAAAGAATATACTGTATTTGGCCAAAAGAGTCAGGTAAAATCTTTCTTGGGACTATTTGCAACAATATTTTAATTTCAGGTACAAGGCAATGGATCTGTACAAACCCTGCTGATTTCAGATGCAAGGTGTGACAGATTTACCCCTAGGGATCAGACCCAGGAAAGGAAAATTTCTGTGGCTGAAGTTTTCCTTCTCTCTGGGACTTTCCCTCCTAATTCTTTGCAGCACACACACACCAAGAAAAAAAAATCATCTTTCAAGCAAGGCACAATGTAGTGATCTCCCCACAAGGTTTCATTTCAGCAGAAGTTTTTTATTTCATACTTATGAAAAAAAACCCCATTGTAATTTGGGAACAGTTGAACATTTTAGTCACCAACATCCCAGGCTGAATAAAACTCCATGTGCCAAGGAGCTCAGCCTCACTGCTGGTCAAGATGTGCACATCTCAGCTGCAGTTTGGACAGCAACAATCTTGGCTTGAGCAGACAAGCAGGCAGGTCCAAGACAGAAATCTGCCAACTAAAACAGACATCCCAGGCTCAAATTCCCATCCCCACCATGCACAAGTTCCGTCCCAGCTCCCATCCCTATCATCACCTTGAAAAGAGATGGCTCAGATCCAGAAACTATTTCAGGACCAGGGAGTGAATGAAAGCTGGAGCAGCAACTCTGGCTTGCAAAGTCTCAAAGGACAAATGAGGCAGCATCTTTCAAAGCAGGAGGCAAGTCCTGTTCCATTTATGGCTAAGATTAGGGCTGGGAGAAGGAAAAAAAAAAGAAATTCAGAGATCAGCCAGTACAGGAGCTTTGGCTACAAGTACTCAAGGAAGAGACCATGTCTAATAACAAACTGCCACATCCTGAACCAGATCCGCTTCCCCGCTGGATTGTAAGACGTAGCCCTGTATTTATTTTTGCACAGATCAAGCATACGTGTATTTATATTGCTTGGACAAAGAAGGCTGACCAGAAATGAGCAAACAAAACCCACCTTCCTGTTCTCTGCCCTCTGGCTCAGGTGGTCCCATTGACATCATAATCTCTCAGCTGAAACTGCAGATACAGAGTGCCAGGAATTTTTCTGATCCTCACAAAGGACACTGCTCAGGCTAAAAGCATTAGCTATCCCAGAGCTCTTCTAGGTGATCCCAGTCTACTCCTGTTTCTTTTTGACTACAGAACAGTAACTTTGGGCCACAGTGAAACATGTACAGTGAAGAAAACACTGTACTGGACAGGCACAACCTCAGCACAGGCCTCCCAAGGTGGGTTTTCTCCAGATAACTCAAAAATACCTCCTGCATCCTCAGTCCATGTCAGGAAATACAGACCCACGTGCAGAGATGACCAGCATGATGGTGTCTGGTAAAACAGGGACGAGCAGAGAGAAGTGAGCTGCAAAAACAAAGTTCTAAGACAATAAACCAACATGTACCCTTGGACAAGCACCCTGTCAGGCACACACATTCTCCTGCAGATTACAGAAAACACCTCTGGGTGCTGGTGATTCAGGTCTATGCACCTGAAAGCTGAAGAAGACATCATCACTACCTCTAAACTTTTCTCATGGATGCAATATTTTCACTTCAGTACAAAGAAGAGGACTCTGGGGGTTTTTTTCATTATAAAGCTGAAGAGCTGCTTGGTTTTTTTCATTATAAAGCTGAAGAGCTGCTTGGTTTTTTCATTATAAAGATGAAGAGCTGCTTGGACTGGGTCTCCCAGTCCAGGTAACTCTTGGTTGACTTTGCTCCTTGGCTCTTTTCCCCAGTGAAGAAGCTGTCCTGCCTTGCTGCTCCAGAGCTGCTCCCAGCACTTATGTCACCTCTCAGCCTGGTCAGTTCAGTTTGCTGCATCTTTCAAACTTAGGTGATGAACTTTCCACGATTTTAGACTTCAAAAGGTCCCCAGCCTGTCAGAGTGGCAAGTCAGGACACAGTATTCTAACATAAATAAAGATGCAGACCTTTGTTTTTACTCTTCACCAAAAAATATCCAAGAATAGATACAATGTCAAAGAATTAATTCAATGCCAGAACACACTCCCCTCTCTAAGTCGTTCCTTCCTTCCTTTAAGCACTGTTGGTTAATCTCTGTCATATTTGGATGTGTTAAACTGCACCCTCCATAATAAGCATGAAAATGAAATGGTGCAATGCAATTCAGAAAAGGGGAAAAGGTAAAGGATGAGGGCTCAGACACAGCTGTGTCAGGGCAGCTTAAAAACTTATCCAAGCTCTTTCGCACACACCACTGTGATGAAATGCTACTTTACTTCAAACACTGGTGAAAAAGGAGGCTTCACTACCAAAGCCTGCCCTCTAACAGTCCCTCTAACATTTTATTTATGGAAATAAAATTAACTCTACCCCAGCTGAAACCAGTACATGTGGCTTCAGCTGCATGAGCCCTGCAAGGGATGAACAGCACTTCCAGGAATGCTAAAAATTTGAGATTGCCTCTCTTGGTCTATTTTTCCTCTTTTTCTAAGGCAAACAAATCCAGATAAATAGGGAAAAACCAAACAGGTAGTTAAGTATACATCAGCTCTAGGTATATCACAAAAGTAATACTTGATGTATAGAGGAAAGTGATTAGAGTACATTCTTCATTTTAGAATAACAGGATCTGGAAAAAGTTACAAATATGTGCTACACATTAACTTTTAGGATTGGTTTAAGGTTTTTCTCCCCTTGGGATATAATAAAGGAGAGGGGGAAAAAGGAAAGGACAAAAAAATCACTGATTTTGACGTGTAAATCAAAATGAAATCTACAGTATAAAATTTAGTTTATGAAGAAGTAGTGACTATTTGGGATAGAAAGAAAAAGTCATGTTTCAGGAGAAAAATTAACTTGCTATTCTTGTGTACATGCTAATTATAACTTCACTAACACAGTATTAAGGACTAAAAATAAAATTTGGCTTATAACAGATAATTGCCAAATGATGTAAACATTGACAAAATAACTTCACTCAAAATGTATTTGTTAGCTTAGACAGAAATTCTGAAGTATGGCAGTAATAATGTCACCTTATATAGTATTCTGATGGTGTTTTTTACTGTTCCCAGGGAACACAAAAAACCAGTTTAAACACAAGTTTTTCTTCCATATTTTTTCAATTTTTTTTAAGGTTTCTGGAATAAAAGAAAACAGTATGACAAAGTTAAAAGAAAAACGGGCACTTTTTTCGTGTTTGCCCACAAACTGTTTGACTCACTGCTGTTGCCCAACACAATATCAGAGTCAGTGGAGAAAAAAAACCCTTGAAATCAGTGTAAGGAGTCATCAAGACATGCACAGGCTCAATTTTTGGAAGCTGCTCTCCTGAGTCAGTTATTGCAGCTAAATGAAAGGGCATGATTGGGAGGCATGAAAGGATTGGGGTTTGCTGCCTTATTCACAGTCAGGGAGCTGCTGAGACTTTCATGTTAAACTGTCTCCTCACAAGGGCAGGCTTTGGCCCAAAAAGACATTTCAAAAACAATTCAAACAGATGGTAGCACTTAATATATCCACCAGAAGTGTTTCTCCCTCCCATGCAAGCCCTGTGAGTGCTCAGCTGGGCAGAGCAGAGAAATCTCTCTCTTTCAAGTCGTGTTTGTATTTTTTCATGGGCATATAGAGTTCTATAATGGGGGGGGAAATTGGTGAAAACTATCCAGCATCACTCTGCAACAGGTCAAATTGAAGAGAGGAAAGGAGTCATTGAAGGCTCTGAGTGCATGTCCATGTGCACAACTTTCCTTGAAGGCAATTTGTGCAGTTCCCATTAAGTCAAATCCTCATATTTTGCAGTAGCTATTTATTACACCATGAAACAAATGTGCCTTGTTCAGGGAATTTAATTCCTAATGATGAATGTGAAATAGTTTTGTCAAGTGACTCTTTTCTCAAATAACAATTTGTTATTGAACGTTAAAATCCCATTTTATCCTTATTCTCACACAGGCTACAAGTATGATGAACTTCAAAGTGAGTATTCCTTTAATCAACAATTCTGCAGGAGGATTTTCAAAGGTTTTTTGTTCATTTGAGGCCTCAAGAGAGCTGCCATCTTTCTTAAAGCACAAAATCCTGGATTCATGCAGATTATGAGATTATTTAATCTGCAAGGCAGTTTCTAGCAAGACTGGTCATTACAGAAATTAGGAAAATAAGATTTAAAGGTAACATGCACAACAAGAACTGAAACTCCTCTTCTGAAGCTCACTAGTAGCATGATTTCTAGGGCCTGACTCCAAAGTCATGGCTATTTGGAATCATTTTACCTTTTGCCTATAAATATATAGGCCTTTTACCTATAAATTATACAAAAAAGACAATTTCTGCAAGTTCACTGAAGTTCTTTTTTGTATAAAACACACTCCTGGCCTAAAACTTCTTTCCCTAAAAAACGTTTTCCTCTGAAGCAAGAGGCAGCTAAGGGACCCTTCAAAGCTTTAAGGAGATCCTTGCAGTTATAAAACAACCAAAATAAAGTTTAAAGCGAAGAACCAATGTGGAATCTGAAGAGAAATGTGCATTATTATCCTTTGCAGTTGTTATCTCAAGGGGTGCTCTGCCTTCATTCATGGAATGAAAGTCTCACAGGATTGAAATGTCTCATTTCAGAAGATGAGTGGTTCTTCGTATTTATTTGAGATTATTTATCAGATTATTTTATTTGGATAAATAAGACAAAAGTCACTGCCTGCTGTGATATATTTCTAGCCTCCTGGTTGTTCTCTTTTTTCACAGATAAAGCTTCAAAAGTTATCTTAATTTTTATCTTTGTTTTTAAATCAAAACATTGTTTCTCAGGCTGAAATCTCAACTCCCTGAAGTCAGTGAGTTTTACCCCTAATTTAACAGAGGCAAGATTCTACCAGTTGTCAGACTTCTCTTTTCCAGACTTCATACAGACAGAGAAATTGGTTAGAATGTCCCCTCTGATTCTGACACTGGCAGCAGAAAAAGAATCATTGAAATTACTGCAAAGCTACACGAATTTGTGTATTTATAATAGATACCAATTACATATAATCCTGACTTTCTGTAAATTCCTTTCCACTTTGTGTTCAAAAAAAATTTCCTTTAAGTCACAGGGTTAAAAGATATCTTTCTCCAAATCAAAAGTATGAGATTATGAGTCTTCACTACAAGAAAAGAAAAAAAGAAAAACCTTAAGAAGTCTCATCTGAAGTTAATCTCTTGTCCTTCAGACAGCTCCTCTCCAGCTTTTTTCATTGGGGAGAGTGAACCCACAGTCCCCAAAGGGTACGAGGAACATGCACTGTTTTCCCAGTGCCCCATGGGTTTCTCTTGGCTATTTTAGTGTTTCCAGTCCTTCATCTCCATATGCCACTGGCCATCATGCCCCGAGCAGCCTGGGAATGTGGCCATTTGCTAAATCTCGCTGGCGTCAGCTCCAAACTGTGCCAGCTCCAGCCTTAATTTTTATTCAAGTGTGACTATTAGCTCAACTGCTAATAAAAAGTCTTTGAAGAACCTCATCCTTTATTTGTATTCTCTGCTGAATTGAACACCAACAGCAACCAGCCTCACACCTGGTGGAGGCAGTCAACAAACCTGACTGTTGTGACACTTCTACTTCAGAGTTTGAACCATTTTCCTGAATTTTACTGTTGTAGAGAAAATTTAGTATTAAAAAAACAAACAAACAAACAAAACAAGCAGCTAAACTCACCTGCCTGGATTATATAAAGTTCATTAACTTCTCATCTCTAAATCGGATTCTGTGTTGGGTCGCAAACCAGTCTGAAAGTGGTGCTTACATCCAAGGGCCAGGGTTTAATCAGTTGTTTCATACCATCCATTCACACATTCTACATAGGAGAAAAATATCCTTTCAACTAATTGCAGTCCTGAGGAAAAGTCAATGGCTATTTCCACCTGCCCCCCTAGCACCTCCTTTTGGTTAATTTGAGGCTTTGAATCTGCTCCAGTGTTCAGAGAGCTGCAATTACTTGATTATTTGGCTGATGGTTAGTGGCTGGCTCATTCTCCCCTATAAGATCAGAGCATTGTGCCCAGGGCTCCAGGCACAGACCTGAACACAGACAGATTTTCTAAACACAGAGTTAATGCAACCATGTCATCTCATAACCACTCAAGTGGTTATTTACCCCTTCAAGTGCTTCTCGTTCAGCTGCTAAGAATGAGTTCAAAAGGGAGGAAAAGTCCAAACTGGATATGAAAATTTTACCCACCTCTTTTTTTTGGGGCACAGTCTAAACCACATTGATTTAATGGAAAGGCTCCAGCTGGCTGGAAATCAAATCCAGTGTGGAGGTCCTTAAGTGTGACTGAGCCCTTGTACCATTAACCATGGAACAATTATTATAATTTTCATATCAGTTCCTCCAAATATGAGAGGGCCTTTTGTATTATTTGTGTCTCGTGCTAGGGGCTGGTAAAGTTTATTGCAGAAAGGATATTAGTCACTGATTTTAATCTTTGCCAGTTGTGATAGTGCTTGGGGTTTCTTTATGCGGGTTGAAAGAACAATATGATGAATAAATAAAAACACGGAATAGAAGGGAGAAACGACAAGAGTTTCCCCTCCTTGCTCAAATACCTAGGAAGCCAAATGAGCTCTTTAGCCTGCCAAAACATATGTGGGAATAAAAGCAAAATGTGTATATTTGGGGTAGTTATCATCCGTGTATTTTGGACAAGCTGCATTTGTTTCTTGAGTGCTCTATAAGACAAGGGAGGGAACCAATGCCAGCAATGCAAAAACACACACAAAAGCCTGGGGAAAGCCAACTCCACTGTGCACTTTTGGTGCTAAATTAGGGATAAAATGTTGGAAACCTGCCCTAACATAGCAAAAAAGAAACAAACTACCCAGTGATGGAGAAACTGCAAACAGCTTGGTTCAGAGACAGGGTCTCAACTTCTTCCCTTTTCAGGCCCCATAAGGTTCTCTCAATAAATAATTCTGGAAATTCTGAAAACATGGGAGAGCAAGGGTGCAAAAAAAGAAATTAATTTCCCTTTTCTAGCAGAGAAATTCCTCCTTAAGAATTCAGTAAATACATAAATACCTATTCTAATGATTTGCTTATCATCATGAACCATTGGTTTTTTAAAACATGGAATTAATTAGCCCATAGGAAGTGCTGCTAATAAATAGATAGAGATGAAACCAGTGAGTATAAATTCTTTACTGTGGAATAATGGCAAACACAACAAGATATAAAGAAAGAAACATGCTGTTGTGCACAAGGTCTTTTTTCTTTCTTTTTTTTTTTTTTTTGGCCAGCTGACCTCTCTAAAACAGGAGGGAAAAAAACAATGAAAAGAGAAACCATCAATAGCATTGATTTGTGAAGAGGAGAAAAAGGCTTATAGTGTCATGTTTAGAAACTGTACATAAACAGAGACATAGTGGTATGCAAACACAGGAGAAACTCATTATTCCAAAGAAAATGCTTGGAAAAAATCAACCTGACATGGTTATATATTTTCAATACCGTGCAGTTAATGGAGAACATGAGAATTGATCTGCCTTTGGCATGGGGTGCATGGCAAGTGTCATTGCAGAATCCTGTAAATTTGGGAATAAAAGAAATTCAGTGGAATACCTATCAGCTGGAGGAAGCAATGTGAAGGACTAAAAGGCAGCAGGAATGGCCTTAAGTTTTAACACTGCTCTGAAATATTTGACACCATTTCTTTCTTTTTCTTCACAGATTCTTCCCCCTGCTGCTATGTTGTTGTTGAAGGTTGTCATGGTGTTCTAGACTTCTGATTTCTTTATCCAGACTCTCCAAGACCTTTCTAGAGGGTCAGGTTAAGACCACCCATCAAAATGAGCAGCTGGCATATTTCCTTCCCTAGATTTAGCCACCAGGCTTCCTCATCCTCCTTATTCAGCTGAACTCATCTTGTCCTGTGTAGATGGGTACAATTAGTCCTTGGATCCTTTTCAGAATGCCCTGCATGTTAATTTTGTAATTCTACCTCAAATACTACAACTAAAAGTAAGTAACTGATGAGAGAAGCAGAAAAATAGCATTAGGAGCCAGGAGGAAAGAAGCAACTGTGTTTCCAAATGGCATTTCTATGTGAAAAGGAAGTGAAGGACATGGAGAGATACACAAAAACTGCTTCAAATGGCAGAATAACAGAGGAGATATTTCTGTGTCAAGGCAGTAATTGGTGTGGGAAGATAGAGTTTAGGCCAATACTGAAAATAAGGGAGAATCTTATCTCTGGTTTTTGAATGTAAATCCACACTAAATAAATCAGTATTACTTCAAATGTATCTCCATAACTAACGCCAGAATATAACACAGCATGTTTAAGATTGTAAGGAAATTTCTCCATACAGGCAATTTTCAGCCACTATATAATGTCTGTATAATCAGACTGAATCTACCATTTAAAACTTTACTGACTATAAAACTTGATACACAAACTGTTTCATTTATTTTGATCATCTCCAAACACTGTTTGTTACAAATCCTGGTTTAATTCCAGCCCTAGATCTCACAGCTTTTTCCTTACATTGAAATTCATCTTAGATTGATTGAATTTTTAGTGCAAATCATTCCTAAAACAACCTTTATCAGCTCTGGGAAGACACACCTTCACCTATCCCTCCAGACAAAGGGGGAAAAGTGGGAAATGGAGACACAGACCCACCCAACTCTGGCTGCAGACATGTTCTTCTATAAATTTGGGAAGTCCTATGAATTCTTGGCTCTCTTCCAAAGCCCAGATCTTAACCATCACTGAAAGGCAGAGGACCACAAACACATTTGGTATCACCAGGTACAAATAAATTAACTTTAGTGGCCAGCTTTGGTCAGTTCTGACAAAGTGATGTTGACTTCCACCTGGATTCCAAACAGATATTCCAAAATACTACGGAATTCATTCAAACAGAGTGAATTCAAGCAAGTTTTTTTGCTGCCCACTGCAGAGCACAGGAAACTGATTGTTTTTCATACCTTTAACAACACCCATGCTAGATTTCTATGAAGTTTTCTTCTTCTTCTTCATTAAATAACTTATTTAGAATGGCTACCTCATTTAATCAAAGTTTTGAATCAACACCTGTATGAAATTTATTGATTCCTATCAAATTCTCTGGTTGTTTTTAATAAAGGGAAAGGAAATAATTTGTGCCTTTTCTAGTTTGTTATGCTCTCATTCAATTTCAAACTAGGGCTGATGCCTTCCTGCTGTCTGCCTAACCCCAATACCTTCTAAATCTGTTGTCCAGCTTCAACCAGATTTGCTAGAGGGCTACAAACTTCAGGGATCAGGAAGTTCTTATAAATTTCATGGAAAGCAGTTGGCTTGATGAGAAATGTCTGAATCAGCACCTGATTCTCCTGAGAGAATAGCAGGCTCAGCTGTTAGAAATGCTGCAGCTGAGTCCCCTCCCCTGCTGGATTCTGTGTACAGAGCTCCAGGTAGACCACACACCCAACAGCAAGCAGAGGTGCAGCCACACAGGCTGATGTCACTGCAGCATAACAGCAGGGCTGAGGTGGATAAGGAGAAAATCCAGCTTTATTCATTCTGCCACTCATGGCACAAAGCATCCCCTCCTAAAGGCCAAGCCCAGCTTGGGCAGGTCACCCAAACTAAGAGCACCAGACTAAATTTTTTTGTTTTGTTTGAGCAGAATTTACTAACGAATAGATGAAAACAGGGATACAATTTCTATCCTCCAGATAGTGAGTGGACATCTCCTCTAGCAAACCAAAGAGCCAGAGGCACCCCTTCCCAGGCACTGAAGTTGAAAACCTTTCCTTCATTTAAGCCAGGCACACCACTCCCACTGACTTCAAACAGACCAGGAATTCATTCCAAGCCTTCAGAGCTATTCAACTTGTGCTGACAGTTCAGGAGAATTACAGCTCTGCAATTCAGAATAAAGGGACGTCTGAAATGCCTTACCCTTCACTAAGAAATAACCAAGATCAGGTGGCCATGTGATTCCATTATTTATGTAATGCCTCAAAATGTCATTTGTCTTTTAATAAGAGGTGACAGGTTTTGCATGTACAAGTTTTCTGTAAGAGTAACATGCTCATCTTGATCCACTCAATACACACATTGCTAATTTCAGATAAAAGATTTATCACACAGATCCTGTAGTTAATTGTCTGCAGTAGCCCCTTTTTTTCTCGTTACTGTGTAGATTTATTTGGAATTTCTTTATACACGGGCCAATTTTCAAAACTGATGTATTTGGACCACAAGTTTCTTTTGGGAAAGATTTTGTTTTCACTTTCTATATCTCAGTACCTCGCAGAATCTGTTCCTGATGCCTACTTGAGGCTCCCATGTATTCCTGCATGCTCACACAAATAGAATAAAAGAGCATTTGATACAGAATTCATGGTTCTCTTTAAACACCAACAGGAAAATTGTTCTTTTTTAGTTATCAAATTACACTTGATATACAAAAGTCTGTGACTTTAGTGAATTACACTCTTGTACCAAAACTAAGATTTAACTGATGTTTGAAATTAACACAAAAAACCAATATACCAGAAATGCTTTTTTCTCCCACCTCAAGGAAGCAGCATCCATCATTATTTGTCATTAGTATGCAAGTATTTGATAGCAGCAGATAATAGAGAAGAACTGTGGCTTGGAAAATGCCTTCTCTCCTGAGAGCAAATTCCCTACTGGGCTTTGCAGGAGTTTGGTTTCTCCTCTCTCCAGCATACATGTGTGTTTGAAAGTCCTCTCTCTTTACCTGCTCCAGAAACTGGTGGGGTTTTAGTATGGTGGATTCTTCTTCTGTCCATGATTTCTAAAGACCAGCTCTCTCTCCTCAATCAAAATGTGTCCTGTCTGCAAAGGTGTTAGGTAGAAGGTCTAGGCAGAAGGTCAAGGCTGTCACCTGACTGTAGTTTGTTAGAAGAGAAGAAGAAAATAAAAGTGCAACTCACAAAATGTAAAAACACACGGTCAACTCAAACTAACCCTTTTACCAACTCCTTCATCTCAGAAATAAAAGAAATCAGGCACAGAGACAGCACATAACTACAGTGCTGAACTGCCAGAGGTGTGTGATATTTTTAGGTACAACTACAGAAATTCCAACAACAACAAGATCTTTGCTTAACTAAAATAAATGGTTGGACTAAGGCAACATGAAGCAGCATTGCAGGTGGTGGCTGGCTTTGTTTTCTGACCCCAGACCTCAGGCTTCGAAAGGACAGAGATAATGGAAACACTTTGTTTCTACCTTGATGATACAAGCTTGTATCACAGACTTGTTCTGTGAAGAAACACGTAACTGTGGCCTGAATAAAGCCACCTGAAAAATGCAAAGACAAATGTCACAAACAGACTGATAGTGGCCACTGCCCTGACACCATTGAACCATTTTGTTTCCTGAAAGACTGTTTGCTTTCTATCACCTTTAATAACATCCTTCTCCAAATCCCTTTATCCCCCGTGTTTGTCCTCACCCTTACAGATGTGAAGCAAAGCCACAACATCATTTCAGATGGGAAATCCTCCCCTCTTCCCCAGACTGAGGGTAAAGGATGGTGGCTGACACTGCATCCATTGGACTCCCTTGATCATCTGTTTTTTGAGGAATCTCTAGTTGGGTTCAACAAGAACATCTTATATGAATTTGGAGAGCTTGATTTGGGCTATTTTTGCTGAAAGTAATCCAGCACAGGCTATGCTCATTGGGACAATATTCCAATCCCATTTCCAGAGTGGGTAAATCTCCTGTAGATGTACAGAAGAGAAAAAAACCTCAACATTGATGTGAACAGAATGTCAGAGGTGATCCCACACAGGATCACTTTTCTAAGACCGACTTTTCAAAATTTGGCAACTAGAGTGAAGTGAATATGACCTTTCCCCAGAGGGGAAGATACAAGAAAGAAAATTGAGTCTTGGAAAAGACACAGACTCCTAACATTATGAAAAAAAGAAGCCACCCTTCCTGGAAAAGAAACACCAAGGGGCCTGAGGCCAGCATTTGATCTATGCTAGGAACATTTGGATATTTTTATGAGCAGCAAGTTCATCAAGAATCTTGCCTGAGGTTAAACCTCACGGAAAAGACAAAATAAGGTTAGTAAGGACTGTTCATGTGAGAAGAGATGTACAGGAAGAGGCCAATGTGTTGATCTTGCATTATGGAAATCAATTAAGCATTAATTATAAATGTACCTGAAGGTTAAGTGAAGTGTGCCTCGCTACAGAGCCAGCAGGCTGAGGCACCCATTGGGCTTCCTGATGCAGACAAGCTGTGGGTTCCTTGGGCAGAGGGAAATGCTGAGCTCCTCTCTAGCTGGGCACCCCACCCCATAAACACAACAGGGATTTGCCATGGGCAAGAGAAGGGTCCTGAGGAACAGCTTTCTGAGACCTGCACCAACCACTGGGGCAGCCTTGAACAGAGAAGAGAATGAGGGAAATCATCAATCCCCCTTAGGCATTCTCATTTCCTAAATATCCTCACTCCTAGTCTCACTGAACTAAAATAGCAAGCCCCCTCCAAGCTGCTTCCATCACTTTTTCTCAGCAAGACCAGAGTGAAGACAACAAGCATTAAAACATTCCCTCCCTTGACAGCATTCCCAGGAGGAAGGCTGCAAGAAAAGGCCCCAGTGGAGCTTCTGTTTGCTGAGGACGTGGTACAAATAATGTCAACCAAGCAGTTTCTGCCTTCCCTCCCTTCCCTGTCGTGCAGTTTCTAAAAAAGAGCTTCTGCTCTGCTACATCTGTGGGATAAGGTGGTTTGTCTCCACTATTCTGATTATGTACAGCTTAATTATCTACTGACTAATTGCACTTGCCTTCTTGAATGTCTCCAGGTAACAGGAGCACTGCTTTCTTTTTGCTCATTGGGCCGTGAAGGCAACCAGTTTGTCTCATCCTTTCTGGTACTTCCAGACAAAGGGCCTTTCAAAAGAAAAAAATCCTGAACAGATAATCTAAGTAATCCCTCTTTCCACGCCCCAGATAAGGCAAATATATGTGTGTGCATGTGTCCATCCTAGAGTCAATGCCTAATGCAGTAACTTGACTGTACCACCCTGAAAGATTTACCTGCAGCCAGAGGGAGGGGTACCCTGCCCACAGTCACTTTCCAAGTGATTTATTGAAAGGAATTTTCTGGAATGCAGGGTTAATCCTGACAGCCATGCCTGCTAAGAGCTTGAAGCAGCAGGAAAACCGAGGGTGTTGTCACTCACCTTGTGCAGGTCAGTGGTCCTGCCTTTCACCAAGGAATGGCCAGCTCTCATCCAGAGGAAGTGCCTGCCTGATACTGAGTAGCACGTGGCCAGAGTCTAATGAGCCACGTGCTAATATATCAGTCTCTGAGGGACCAGCCTTCTGCAGAGAAGTGGCTATAATTAATTAGCAAGACTGCTCCTCAGAGGTGTTTTGTAAATCAAAAGGTTTAACAAGTAAAAATACCAAAATAACAAACGTTACAGAAAAACAAATGAAAAGCCACGTACAGGTGTCTGAGAAAACCTCTGGCACCTTGCTAAGACACCCCAAAAACCCTTTACTTCCTTTTGTGCTCTTTCTTAAATACTGAATGTTTTAGGAGGGGTAATCTGGCTTGCAGCCAATAGAGAAAGATATAGGGTTTGAAGAACAGTGACAGGATCCAATAGATGCTTCTCTCTTGGCCCTGAGCCAATCCTTGTCAGGAGGGTATCAAAGTTTCTGGGTTCTTTACCTTAAGGGATGAGTCTTAAAACACTTGCTGGGTGTGGGAAATGCATCCCTACACCTGCCTATTCCCCTGTCACAAACCAAGCACAGCTAAGTGGATGACACCTAAACTAGAGAAATAAATCTGTGCTGCAGCAAAAGAAGAAAGTGGGATAGATCAGTAACTGGTTCACAGCACGCCTGTGTGATCAGCCCTTGCACGAGGGTCAGCACATATCCCCTGGGACATTTGTTTTTCAACACTCATCTAAAATGGGAACCAGTCAAGAAACTGATCATTTCCAAGCAGAGCCAACAGAAGTGCAGGTCTCAGCTACACATCTCCATGTGGGAATACTTGGCATGCTGGGGCTCTTCCAAGTGCTTCAGCAGACTCCAATGTCTTCAAAGATATTCTTCTTGAGTTCAGAGTGTCTGGGAATAGCCACTGGATAACAAGAGGCAGAAAAACACCTGCTCTGAGGATCCAGATGGATTGTAAACCCAACAGAGACTCACATCCTGCTGGGAAAATTATCAGGATTACTCTATGTGTGAGTGTCAGTCAGTGAACAGGTAGATTGGCACTCTTGCATATTTTCCATCACTGTTACTTACCAAAGCTTCATACAGAGGCTTTCATGCTGTGTCTATCCAACAAGAAACACAGCCAAACCAACAGAAAAAGGCTGAGGCTGTGGTAGAGAACTTTGCCTTTTTGGAATACCAGCAGATAACACCCACCTGCCACAGAAAATTTGCCTCTCTGAAAGCTGAGTTGAGCCACAGCCTGAATGGCACAGTATAGGCTGGTTCTGAAAACAAATTTATGACCAGATATTGATGTTTCTACTTCTACAGCTATTGCAGCTAAACACAGAGTTTTAAAATCTATGTAAAAGGCAGTGCCTTGGTCAGTAGATATGAAGGATGATACAAAGATTTTCTTCAGCTGAAATGACATCATAATTGTGCTCCTAAAAATAGAAAAATTCCCTCCAAATGGTGCATATTGCCCCATTTCCCCTGCTCAAATCTCTTTCTGAAAATTGATCCTGGAAGATCAGAAATTACACAAAAATTTGCACTCAAAAGTATCTGAGCATAATCCAAATCTGGATACTCTGGGTTGGTGGTATGAGATGGTTATTGACTAAAATGTCCACAGAGCTTTGATTTTATGGCAACTATCAGCCTGATACTCCCTGGAAGCCAACAGCTGCAACTTAAATTTTGTAATTTTTGGGTTATCAGAGTGTTTTCCTGTACTGGTTTGTGGGGGGCATTCCTTGCAACCCCCTCCAGTCAGATATAGTGAGTTAATGCATTTAATCCCCTTGATTTCTGTCTCCTAAGAGCCTTCACCATCATCCCTTTGTTACTAGTCAAACTCAGGCCATTACTAATAAATGAAAAATGTTGTCTTTCTCCACTGTCATGGTTCTATTAGCCCAAGAAGCATAAAGAAGACTCCCTCAAATTTTGTCAATCCCCACACCCTTTTACATCCTTTCACAGGGTCTTTTCTTCTGTTGCTTTGGGCCATGGAGCTCAATCCTGTTCAACACAAGTGAAATCTTCTGAACAGGTCTTTGAACCAGGGTTTCTCCTTTGCTAAGGGAAGAGGGTACCACTTCCTGTCTCTGGTTCAGTTTTAGACCAAAAATCCCACAACTGAGTTTTTTAGGGGTCCAAAGACAGTGTGAAAAAGGACCCCATAAAAATAACTAGCATGTTTTTCTGTGTCCCACCAATGCTTGTGGGGAAAACAAGGAACAAACTGCTTGGCATGGGTAGTAGTGGGCACAGAGAGAAATAGATCTCCAGGTTGCTGAGGAACTCAGAGCCCAAACTAATGAGAGTTGAAGACCACACACATCAAAACAGCAGCTACTGCTGCAGAGCCACCAATCTACCTAGAGAAGAAAAGCCCCTCCACAGGTCTTCAGCACCAAATTGGGGCACTAAACCCTTTCTGTAGATTTCATCTGCAACAACAGAACCAGAGAGGGAAGGTTTTTGATTAGACAGTACCTGCCAGGGAGTTTGCTCCTGTGAGGGACTAAAACGAAGCCATGGCATCCCTGTGAGATTTGTACCATTGAAAGAGAAATATCTCATTGAGCAACAAATGCCTTACTTGCTTTCATGCCTGAAGTTGACCAGAGCTACTCTCAAGAAGAGCCAGTGCTGCAGAAAATAGAAATTACCAGGGAAAAAATATTGCAACACACATAGGAAGACAATGCCAAGTAGCTGAAAGAAATGGGTAAATAAAGGGAATTATCAAATGGCATATGAAAAGACAAAAATTTCCTTTTAATAATCTGCTTTTACACTAGTCTTATCTAGACACATCATATGTTGGCACTAAGTGAAGTTAAACAAGATGCTCAGCTCTTCTCAGCACGTGGGCACTGATATTTATTTCAGAAATAAAAGGGCTTTGTAATTAATTGGCAAGGCTGTACATGGTTAATTTTTGATGCCTTGTAAATGCTAATTATGAAAGCAGATGTTAAAGGGTTCCTTAGGAAATCAATACTTTATTATACAATAATTGCATCTGCAAGTTTAATGTTCTTCATACGACTCCAAAAGAATGGAAGAGGTTGGGAGGGCAGATGATGCAAAGGTGGCTGTGTGACCTGAAAAGTTATCAAGGATTTGAGGCCTAGTAAAATGGCCTAGCAAAATGCCCAGATGTCATTAAAATATTTTCAGAAATCCAGCACTTCTTATGGAAAGCAAACTGGGATACATCTGTCTAGATGACACTTGGGGCCGATACAATCCTAGGCACACATAATTGAAATGGTTATTTCAAGAGCTTTGATTATGCCTTTGCCTGAATGATTTGCTCCTCTCAGGAGAAGCATCTCAGCTCTGTCCCCCCTCATCTTCTCCTGGCTCAGTCCCCAGTTGTTCCAGCTTTCCACACAGGAGTCAGCGAGGAGCTACCGTCAGGGTTGTAAGCCCTGGAGACAGGATACAGCTGAAAAATCATTCTTCCAAGAATTTCTGGGTCACTGTCTAATTGATACTAGCATTAGCATGCTTCATATTCATGTTCCAGCTCCACAGGCAGTATTTACTCTGTACCCAGCCATGTGGGGACTGCTTTAGGCTGTGAGTGGGAACCCAAAACAACGCCACTGTATCAGCCTAAGAAGGCACCAGCCTCGAGAGTTTTAGCACAGCAAAACAGAGAAAAATAGCCTTTCTTCCACTGTGGTCATCAGTGCAGCAGCACATTCCTCTGGTTTTTATTACACACTTTTAAAAAGAAATATACAATGTTTCTTAGGCCTCATTAATTTGTAAAGAAACCACAAGTTATTTCCTTACATCATGGGGTTTTAATTTTTTTTTTTTAATACTTACAGACTATGAAAATCCAGGGACTTCAAAGGAGTGAGTTTAAGACTCAGTATGTTACAAAAGGAGTCCAAGCCACATATAACAAATATATCTTTTGCTAAAAGCAAAGCATTTCACAGGTTGTATTGCAGCTTTATACTCTGTTGAGAAACTGAATGAGAAGCGAGCAGTGATTCATAAAACAATCTGTACATTTAATGCACAATAAAATAAGATGGCATTGCACAGCTTTCTTAGAAAGGCAAAAGGCTGTGCCTTGTGATCAGCAAACTGCTCAAATAAAAGCCCAGCAGGAGGGCATGCAATGCTGACTTGCTGCAACCACTCCTAGTGATTCATCTCATCTCCAGCAACTCACCCAGTCAGCACATCCAAAATGCAAGAGGAGAATTTCACTCATGCCCCTGCCCACTCGCCCCCAAAAGAGATGAAAAGAGGACAATATGTGAATGTGGCCACTTGTGTGCTGTCTATGAAGCACTTCTCTGTGAAAGGATGTTCACTTCTGTGCTACACTGAGAAATTTTGGCTCTATGGTGAGAGAGGTGGTCTCAGGAATTTTGTTTTTCAGGAGAAAGTCTTTGCTGAGTACAGGAAACACCCCAACAAATCTTCAAAAGTAGGAATCCTGGCAGATTGAAATATCCTCTCTTCCCTTTTCTGCCCAATGATGCAATTTTGTGGCACTTGTCCATGACCAGCAAGATGTAATGCACATTCATTTATGAAGGAGTGACACATGGCTGCTTGACACCCATAAGCAAAACATGCCAAAAAGAAGTAACCTCATGTGTACTGGAGAATTGGCAATACCAAAAAAGAATTTCTCTTTCCAGCTTGTCAAACATGACCTCACTCAAATCCATGAAGGATGAAGAGCTCTACCTGTATATTCCATAATCCCTGGCTCACAGATGGTGCTTTGCTCAGTGCTTTGTAACCTGCAGATGTAGTCAGCACAGGGAACAGAACTGAAGCCATCCACTTATTTCCAAAATTTTCTGAGGGTGTTACCAATATCTAGGATGCACTTTTTGGAGACAAATCAGCACCCAGATAGTCACCAAGCTAAGCATCCTAGTTGGCTGAGTCCTGTTGGAAACCCACCCAGCAGTGCCTTGGAAATCTTGTTCTTGTTGTGAAACCTACTGAAAACCTATCCTGAAAGTGAGCTATACAGGGACAGCTTCTTCAGAGTTAAAAACAACCCAAATGTCACTTTACAAGCCCAGGCAAGGGAATGAAATGCTTAGTTCTAAATAGAAACTCAACCCAAACTAAAACAAAAACACCCCACCAAAACAAAAAATCCCAACCCGTAAAAGAGATGAATAAACATGCTTACCCTGAAATTTTCCTTTTTCCAGGGACAGCATCCAGTGGTATTATCCAATATCTTCACAGCTGCCTGGAAGCCTGAGGACCCAGTCCAGACTCATCCATCCCTGCCACAGGCACAAGTCTCCTGCTGAAAAGCCCCTTTAGCTGGGATGACTCAAAACTTGTGGCTGAAAATGGGTCCTTCTGACCACAAACACCTGTAGTTCAGTCAGACACAGAACACAGTGTGTACACACAGTGGGGAGCACAAAACTCTCCCATTCAGTCACTTACAGAGTAGCAACAGCTTATCTTTGAGCTGCTCTGTAATATGTAACCAGCACCTCTGCCTGAAGAAAGGAAATGGCAAGGTAAACACCTGGATGGGGTTTCTATTCTTCTGCACAACCAGAAACACAAGGGCACCTTATCGTCCACACAAGGTGTGGAAGGAAATGAGATTAGCTTTATAAATACAGTGTCCATAAGGAAGAGTTCACTGGGCCCATTACTTACTGCTGCCAAAACACCAGGCCAATTGCAGACTATGGAACAGCTAGAGATATTTCAAGGGTGCAGGCAAAACAGATTTGGCAATGAGGTGTTTGGTCTCACCAGCAAGATTGAGGTGGGAAGAGGATGAAGACAGCTGCTGCTGGAAGGGCTGCCCAAGCCCTACCAAAACCAGCCATGTCATCACAAGCTGCTTGTTGAATAAACCCTACAGATGCAGTTTATTAAATGCAGCCATCCCGTGGATCAATTCTAACAACAGTGTTGCTTCCCAAACAGTCTTAGGGATTTCAGGGTGTGATCTTTTACTGTATTTCTCAGGCATGGACATTTTCATGTCCCCAGACACTGAGGAACTGTCTCCAGTCCCTTCCAGGAAGATGATGAAGCACCACCAGCTATCATCATAATCTTGGGCATGCTTTGGTTCTGGAAAAACTGCTATGAGGGCATCTCATTTAACTGCATCTACAGGACACAGCAGTTTGGCAAGGAGGGATGCTGCAAACAACAGGAGAAAGGAACAGAGCTGAGGGGGGACAGCCCCTAAAGATATTCTGACAGCAAGTAGGATTTTATCCTGACATCCCCAGGCAAGGCAGCTCGTGTCATCTCCCTAAGACAATAAGAATCCCCCGAACAGACAACTGTACTGCTCCTCAAGCTTCTGCCAAGAGTATTGTCTGAGAGAGTAACTCAACAGTGTTGTCTCTGGGAGAGCTGATTATCTGCTGCTGGCAGCCTAGACATGCTTAAAGAAGTCCAAGTACTTGAAAGAATAGTTCATTGGCTTTTATATGGTTTCCCACAGCACCTGATATTGCCACTGTGGGATGATGTTCCACAATAGTGATAGTGATCTTGCACTGTGCCACCTCAAGGGCTACTTTGAAGTAGAAAAGCAGCACAAGAGCAGCTCTCACTAGAGCCAAGTGCTAGTCAGCACTCACAGGGACAAGTTACAGTCTGTCCAGAAGGAACAGAAGCTCCCCATGAGGCTAAATTGGAATGGAGGCACTGAGAGATCATTGCTGCTACTGACATACTCACATCTCAGTGAGAAAACACACAGCCATCACCCTTAGCAGGGCAGGATGGCTTTGCCCAAACACAGAGAAAAGTTAGCAGGGAAGAGAGTAAATAATTCATTTCAATTAGGTGACACACACACACAAATTCCCAAGCAGTTGGCCTTGAGTGTTAAAAATAATCCTTTGGATTTCTTAATAGTTTCAATATACATAATGATATTATACACATCATTTAAATGAGGAAAAAAGAGCAATGTTTTTTCCTACTTTTTTTGTGGAGTTTTTTGAGTCTTTGGGGTTCACATTTTCAAGTCATCTCCAAAGCTCTGGAACCTCAGGATTTAATGAAAGATAAGATTTTCACATAACATCTTGACTTGAATTTTAAGAAAACACAACTCCTGCCAGGCTAACGACAGGCTAACGATAGTTGGCTCTTCCCAAATTTGGTACAAACACCACCTGTTGAGGCACCAGCAGATGCCTCAGATTGGAATTTGGGCAACATTGGATAAGAAGAATGATAATCTGAATAAGAAGATGATATCTACTTCAGCTTCAAATTGTCTGGTTTCTGTCAAGTTTTTTTGTCACAACTTTACCACCAGTGCTGTCATCTCAAGTTTGGCTGAAATTACAGATTTTTGCCAAATAAGCTTTCCCAGCATGCTGCAAGAACCAGCACATTCCTATGACTTTAAAACAAAAATTCCAGAGCAAAGAATAAATGGAGACTTCTACAGTGCTGAGAACTTGGATGTTGAACCGATTATGGACGAAAGCAAAACCCCAAAACTTCAACACCATGTTGAAAAGTAAACACCAGGGGGTGGGGGGAAAGAAAAGGGAAAAAAAAAAAAAAACTTAAGAGCATTTTAATTTTTCCCTGTTGTCTCAATTTAAAGATTTTTATAAAGAACACATTTTTGAAGATTCACTTTCCTCCACTGACTTCTAAGTCTCCAGAAATTTTTCTGCCACACAAAAAGATTTGTTCTTCATGCTAAAGCAGCAGTTCAACAATATCTAGCCCTGATGCAATTTTTTTTTAAGTAGGTTTTAGAGTATCATTATCCTCATTCCATAGGTGAGGAAATAGCTTATGTAAATTGCTGAAGGTCACTAACCAGTCAACAGTGCAGGCTCTAGGCTCTCTCCCCCCTCCACGGCACTTTACGGGAAATGGAATTAAAGGAAATTTCCAAATGAAAAATGTTATTTTTCCTTTTAAGTCCTGTCCTCAATAACTGACACAGAGACCACCAATTATATGCTCTGAAATGTCTGAGAAAGGAGAGAGAAATCCAAACTGATACAGTAAATGAGTGAAAAAGACCCAAATAAACACACTTTCCTTTTTGAAGTGTCGGTGCTGAGGCCCTACTTGATTTTTTTCTGCTTCACATAGTTGGGTATGTGTCAACCCCTAAACATCCAGGCAGCCCCTGTGCATTTTTGCTGAGCAGAAATTTGCAGCCACCAGGTTTCCCCTCTGCAGGGCTGCCAAAAAACAGGGAAGGGATGCTCTGCTCTTTGTCTTGACCAGAGAGGTAAAAGGGATCTCACACCCCAGGGATTCTCCTGCTCCAGCATGCCCTTTTAGGTTCAGGATCAACATAAGAGGACACATTTCATTCATGGAGACTTGACACCACATGCACTTCACAGAGTCTTCATCTATTCTCAGCAGCTTTCCAGCTCAAACAATGAAAGACCAGGGTGAGTGGGAATAAGGAAAAGTTTGCTGCTGCCAGTGATGCTACCAGCCCTCATGTGAATACTGTGTTCTCCCATGGGTTTCCTTGCCAATTAGTTATCCTTCTCCCTTCAAAATAATTAGCCTTTTGTTCTTCTCTTTACAGATTTTTGCACCAGAATGTTGGTCTATGCTTTTGAACAGTATTTGGAGAAACTCACAGTATTTGCACAGCAGAGCTCAGTGGCAGCCACACTGGTTTGTGTCAAACTTGTCTACCTAGGATGTCTCCTGCTCCATGCAAAGCAAGTTATTGAATTCAAACAGTTTCAGCTGGCCCCCAAAGAAAAGTGATTTCCATAAAGCTGAAAGGTCAAACATTTTAACCTGCCAGACACGTCTCATGCCCAATCTTGGCAAATACAGTTTTATGTGCCATTAGGTGTTGACTGCTCATCAGAAAAATAAATAAATACATAAGTAAATAAAATCACAGCTAGGAAGAATCAGCTTAGAACACCACTGCTGGTGCCCCTACCATCACAAAAGCCTCACACATTTAAGGACATCCCAAGGCAGAATGCTGGAAACCTGTATCAGTGATTCAATTTGGCAAAAATTCTAAAGCTTTTTTTAGGCAAAAACCTACTGCCTTCATCAGGATATGGGGATGCTCAGAATGCAAATTGACTCAATGATTTCATGCCTTTTAACTCAAGTGGATGCTCCCAAAACTTTCTAGTCTTATTCTCACAGACTACACAGAACAGGTCAGTGCTCCCTGCATTAACCTCTATCCGTGCTTTAATATAGCAGGTTTTATGTTAGCAGCTTTTTCCACTTTCATTGCACTCTGCCCAGGGTTTTTATATCTTACATACTCTGATTACACTCAAAAAGGCCACTTAATCTGCAGCCAACATTGCTGCACAGGAAGGAAAGGACACTCCTGTGCTTCACTGCAACCTAAGTGAAGGCAACAGTGTTCATGATCTCTTCACTGGGAATACTCTCTGGAAAACACAAGGAACCTTACTTGGGAAGGAGAGGACTGGTGGTCTTTCCAATTTTAATTTTTAATTTACATACATCAACACAGATACAGTAGGACATGTATTTGTCTTCCCCAGTGCAAGACAGGCATAGACATGCAGGAGGAAATCCAGTGAAGAACAACCAAAGTGGTTTAGGGACTGCAGCATCCACCATGGAAAGAGGCTGAGGCAGCTTGGGCTGAATGGGCTGGAGAAGACTCAGCATCTTATCCATATCTGATGGGGATTTTGGGTGGCAGTAAAGGAGATGGAGCCAGGCTCTTCTCAGAGGCGTTCAAGAGGCAGCCAGCACAATTTGAATTACAGAAAGCTTCAGTTAAACATAATAAAAACATTATTACTGTAATTGTGGTTAAACAGTAGTAGGTTGCCCAGAAATTTGCACCATCTCCATCCTTGGAGATATTAAAAAAAATCAAAACAAAAACTGTACATGGTCTTGAACTTTTTTAAATTGAAATAAACGACTAGTTATTACCAATCACGATTGTGAACATCCACAAAGTACAAGTGTTTGTTTGCTTATTTAGATTGAGAAACCTTTTCCAGCCTCCTGGATAAAACCTCTCAGCTGTCCTATGGAGATCTGCCCCTCAGCAGCAGCCAGGGATGATGAAGTACCTCAGCTTTCCTTTTCCATGAGTGACCAAACAAGTTGTCTCCTTCCAAAGGAAAAGTGGGAACTCTGACTCCAGAAAAAGGGACCAGGACATTGGAAATTCAGAAACAGGAAAATTAGGGCACAGTGGCCTGAAATTCAGTGACATCCATGTCCCATGTGGAGTCCAAACTACATCCAGAAGTGCTTTAACACCACAATAGCTAAATTAAACACAGCTCAGGAGGACTAGTCTGTCTTATTGTAATAGCATTAAAATTAAATTCCTCCTGTGAGGGTTTTTTTAGGATTCCTCCACACATGCCCCCTCACCAAAAAAGCCCCTGAGCCTTAAAACTTTCATCTAAGAAGCAAAAATGTCTTATTTTCACTCCCCCCAAACACAGCCTTATTTGAAGAACGGGAAAAACCAGGTTAGAGTATAAATGAACAAAGCAAGTAGGAATTTAAGGCACACAAGCCTTGCCTTGATGAAGGTAATTATTAGGTCAGCCCAAGAAAAAATTGATGAGCCTAACATAACACTCCCAAACAGATCAACAGTCTTCGTATAAATTTTGGTCCTGGCTTCTATAAAACCATTAGCATTCCCTAGCATTGTAATTTACAGCCTGATGATGCACTGAATCATATTTTAATTTATCTGGAAGATATAAACAAACATTCTTGGGTGGAAATTAATACCTGATCTTTGGCTACCTCTTGTGGTATAAAAATCCAGAGAGAAATTACATTAAAAAAAAAAACCATTTAAGAAAATCATTGCACAACTGATGAGCTTGTCAAATAATTCTAAGGAGAAAATTAGTTCTTAGGGGGTTTGTGTATAAGAAGCCTAGAATATTTTGCTGTGTAAATGAATACCAGGGTATTAACAGGGTGAATATTTCTGTAAGTGTATGCCGTGGATGGCATCTGTTTTCATACAAAAGTGGAGGGCAAATAAAGAATTAAATCAAGGCCTCAACTCTTCCATTTTCCTAATGCCCACTGTTCTGCAAAATATTTCACGCTCTTGTAGGAATTCTGTGCTTGGAGAGAAATCTGTGAAGCACTGCTGACCTGAGGAGAAAAAACCCAGGGAGCTGAGCGTGAACCTCTGCTACACAACAGGATAAATCCATATAAAACCAGGCTCAACAGCTACAAGCAATCTCAAGTATAGTAAAGGTGCAAGATATACAGTTATGGAGAGGAGAATCATAAGTGCAGCTGGCATGCTGAGAGAACATCTGTACCCTCATTGTGCCACAGTTCATCAACTGTTTATTCCAGCAAGTACCAGATGCAAAGGAGGAATGGGAAGAGCATGAACAGAAATCAGAATTTGTTCAGATATGGAGAATCAGATGGTCTGAGTCAAAGAAGAAAAGCTAAGAGATTCTCAAAATCATACAGAAGGTTTATCCAGCCTCCAACTGGAGAAAATCAGTGTAGCCCAAACAAGACTCATGGCCCTTATTAGTTCTGGCCTACATGTACAGGAACCCAAAACTTTCTTTGGTGGTTACAACAGTAATTCAAAAAGCAGACACACTCCCTATTTAAGGTAGGAACAGAGATTTCTCCAAAGAAAAACAGGATTTGTGCAACCTCAGTGTCTTCTGGGTTTTTAAAAAGGCCTGACAATTTGTATTCTAGAGTAGAAATTCAGATCTGGCTCAAGTAATCTCCCACCACCACCCGACCAACTGGAGAATCAGCAAGATGCTTGGATCAAATTAAACAGGCAAAAAAAAAAAAAACAAAACCACACTGCAGTTAAATAGTTTCTCTTGTGCAGTTCAGGGAAGAGAGGTTTTTTTTCCTGACAATTTAGCATTCTCTAGCACCCAAGAAAACATTCCTACCTGTACTACCAAAAGCATGGGTTGTAGGAACACTGATCTACATGTCCTGCCCATTGTGCCATGGAATTTAATACAAATTCATAAGTATTACACTCCTCATCATGCTAGGAAAATACTACACCCCTCATCATGGTAGGAAATAAGCTCTTCTGAAAAGATTGGGAAGTGTCGAGTTGTGTATGAGCAGAAGTGAATGACAGCATTAACTGCACCACACCAGAGCCCCCAAGCAGCTGGGAAAGTCAGGACTCCTGTGAAACAAGACAGGCAACACAAAAAACCACCACAAAGGAAATGGAATACTCTGCTGGATGATAAGCAACTAGAGGGAGATGACTTCCTAGACAATCAGGAGCACACAGCAAAGGAGATCTCCATGTGGGATTTTTCAAGAAAGTAAAAAAAGAGAAAGTTCTCCTGAGGAGGAGGAGTAGATTAGAAGAGTTCAAAAACAAAGCTATGTCCAAGTTGTCCTTTGTAGCCCCACATCCTGCAGAAAAAGGCACGACCTCTCCTTTCGTGCTAACCTCTCCATGGCCAGCATTCACATTCAGATGGGTACAGAGAGAAATAAGATTTCATCACCAACTCAAAAAAGCCATTATAAAATTTGCTGAGGAAATTGCAAACCCAAAATGGAAGCCAGCTGAGACCACAGCCTGCAGGGTCATGTATCATTAGCACCAAGTGAACCAAGTCCAAATGTCCAGCCTACTGTTCAGGAGGAAACAAAAGCACTACTATATATGTGGGCAAAGCATCATCTTTTTCTAATCAAACCTGTCTTAGGACTGGGTTGAGAAAAGCACTCAAGCATGTGCTTAAGGCTCTCTTTTTTTTTGTTGTTTTCAGAAAACAGCTCAAAACACACATTTACCTGTAAGCACTTGCTAACGCTGTGAATAACAGCGAAAACCACAACTGAAATCTTCTGAGAAAAAGGTGTTACAAAAAAAAGCAAAATGTGATAAGATGTGATTGTCCATCGTATTTCCTTATCTCTTATCCCTCTGCTAGGAAAACTGTAGGACAAACAATGAATAACACAAGACTGCTCACAGCCATTAGACCCAATATCTGAGTCACAAAAACTGTATAATCAGCACACAAGCATATTCTTGGGTTTATTTACAGCATCACCAGAGAGCCAGTAAAAAAGCAATTAGAACAGCTCCAGGTTTGAGACCATTCTCAGCCATTCAACTTCCAAAGGAGATCTTTTGCAAGAGTCTGGAGTGAAAGTTATGACCCCATTTGGTGACATTCACTAATGGCAGTAAACATGACACAGTTTTCACACCCCAGCACAGCCCTGATGCCTGCTTGCAGTACATTAATAATCCTGTCAGAGCTGTCAAGGGGACACAAGACTTGCTGTTCTGGTGATGCTCTGTCCCTGTCTCCATTCAAATAATTTGTCTTTCATCACCGTCAGAGTTGTTTTGCAGCATTTCTCTTTGACTCAATGACTTTTGATCTCTGGCCTAGTATTCCATTCACCCTTACCAAAAATCAAAACCCCCACAAATGTGAATACTTAGCCAGAAAGTTGCTGGCTGACAAATCCAAAAGATTGCAAAGGCAAACTGTCACCAATCTCATCATGTGATTAATACAAGTTGACTTACATCCCGAGGAGGCCACGTTACCTCCCTGGGAAATACCCTTCTGCACCAGTTATTCTTAGGTGTTATTTCTGATTAATTATGCTCTCGCTCCATTAGAAAACTGATGGCCAACTTTGCATCTGTCTCTTTGCTTTTTATCTTACAAAGACAAGCAGTTATAAAAAATTCATAGGAAGGAATGAGTAGATGGTCAGTGTGTCCAAGGAGGTGCAGCAGCTCAGGTTCTCTGTCCTGGGAGTATAAAAGTGAAGGTCATGGAAGCACCAATTGATACAGGATCTTCCCAGGCAGAGGTGTAGTTTTTCTCTCACAAAAATGCATCTGCAGCTTCACACAGTAGAATTATTAACAATTCCATGAAAAAAATACCAGATGCATCCTCAGTTTTATGAATGCAAATGGCCCCATTGGAGCCAAGGGGAATACTCACATGTGTTTAAGTTAGACACATGCATAAGCAAAGGCAGGATCACAGCCCCAGCTATAAATATTTATGTCTGCAGTACAACACAGCCTCAAAAATGCATTCACAAAACAGACTATAATGCAAGACCCTGACAATACAGGTTACTCCATAGAATTTCAATGGGAGGCACTTCTTTCTTGTGTCCCTTTGAAAACCCCAGCCTCCATTATTTTAATAAAGCCACCACTGTCATTTCAGCAACCTTGGCCAACAGCACCCCCAAGAATCAAAAAGAAATAAAACACAGCAAAAATACACTAAAAATAATTTGTTACTGCCAGTGTAAAAATCTTTTCAAACTATGTTTTAGCTCATTTATTGATTATTAAGTAGGGTACTAAAAGGATGTTACTTTGGAGCACTAACATACATCTTCAAGTAAGATTAGCACAAATCAGGCGAACTCCCACCTCTCTCTTCCTTAGAGATTTAAAATTAGATTCGGGTAACTAATGCAGATAAAAATATTCATTCACTTCAGCCACACAATCTGGTTTCCTGGCACAAGTGTTTGCAGAAAACAAATGTTAAAGCAAATGCTGTTATTTACTTTGGAAGAATATTTCTACACAACCAATGACAGAATAGAAACACCAGCAGGTGACTTGTGCAGCCAGTCAGAAAAAATATCCCTCACGTTGGAAACAGTCAATTCACAGAGGAAGAACATTTGCAAAATAAAATCAGATCCATTTGAGCTCAGAATACATAAAATAGAAACCAGAAAAGCACTGGAGGAGAAGATGGACTTAGTCAAAACAAATCCTTCAACCTAAATCCAAACCCACAGATTGCTTTTCCCCTTCAGTTCAAAAGATTTTGGATCAGGCTACTCCAGCTCAATTCAGTTTCAAAGGCTCACACAAACCTGGAAGCATCACCCTGCAAGCAAATCTCAAGCACTTGGTCTGCACAGCATTGCAGGATCAAGTCTTGTAGAGAGCATCAAACACAAGTTGCAATTAAAATAATTTATATGCCGCTAACAAGCCAGCTAAAGCAAGCACATCAGGTTCCCAGCATGGATTTCAATTTGCTTCAAAATTACTCAAGGATAGGAGCTCATATTTTCAACATCATCCTAGTTAGCCTAGGAAAAAAAAAAAAAAAAAGCAAGGCCCAAGTGACAGCTGTTTGATTGGAAGAAGGTGGGGGTGGCTCTTACTTGGTAGGTGTTTACTCACTGCCTGGATTCATCATGAAAGCAAACATCCAGACTGTGCATATGCTCCCAACAAACGTGTCATGGGCTGCAAAAGGAGCAGGCTGGGCTGCTTTCCCAGAAGGAAGTGTGCACAGTGCTGCACAATCAGTGCTGCTGGGTAATTCCTGGTGGAATCTCACCTAATGGGAGTCAGCCCATGGATGCTGTCCTCACCCTCCCTTGTTAATCCTCAGAAAATCCAGTCCTGAATAGGGCTGTGCTCTGCTGGCTTCTTTCCTCACCTTGATGCTGTTTCTTCACAGGCTGCAATCACTTAGCTGCCCATAAAATCCAGAATGAGCCACCTAGATGGATCTTTTACCTTTTGAAATACTGAGATTAGCTCCAGTGGGTCCTGAAGCAAGCAACTATTCTTCTACAGGGCCATCTATATCTCCACAAGGACCATGGAGGTGGAGAGAGTGTGTGAAAATGAACCAGCATGTCAGAAATCCAATTTCTCCCTCTGTGGGAAAAGCACCTCAGAGAAAATCAGCTGATGATGGAAAAGAGCCCACAGATCAGCACCAACATGTGACTGCAGCATTTTCTAATACTCATGCATATTACCTGAAAAATTTATATATATATATTTTTATATATATATATATACTGTTAGTATATTTGGTTCAAGCATTTATAAAGTGTTCATCTCAGCTGAAGTATGGGTTCTTGCTCTAAGGAGAACTGGAGACAACTGGTTGGTTGGTTGCTTTTTTTACTTAGAAGCAGCACAGTTGCTGAAATCTCCTTGTGTTCTTTTTGGTCTGTTTGGTTTTTCCATTGTGGAAATTATTATTTTAAGGTCAGAAACAATTCCACTCCAATATTTATCCTTGCTAACATTACAGTGCAGGTGTTGGATATTTGGGGTGACTCCTAATCCCACAAGCCAACTACCTTGTCTCTGACACACAAATTGTGCTTCTGAGACTCCAGGACTAAGCATGGGCTTTCCTCTTACAAGAACAGTCAAATTTTAAAACTGAAACCCAGTGCTGACTGGCAGAGAACAAAATTTTAATTTCCCAGATCCTTTTCTGGATCCTCTGCTTTTGGAGATTTCTAAAGAAGCCATGGAAGTCTTGATAGATCTCACACCTCACCTGCTGTGACAATTCCTTTGCTTCACAGATCAGTAACACAAAACTCTGTATTTAAGGTTTTTTCAGCAGAGTGGTTGGTGCATTAAGTCTCATTTATGCTTTATCACTTACTGAGCTGACAAGTCATTTAATTATTCAATTTAGGAAATAACAAAAGTTTATGTGTTTTCCTGAACCTACTAAGGATAACATTTAAGAAGCCTAATTCACAGGATGGCATCTGAAACTAGCAGATCAGGAGGGAAAGTTATTAGCCTGGATTCAAGGCTTTAACTGGAATAATGTGTGTTCTCCATCTCCAAGGATTATGCAGTCAGAAGGGAGATATCTGGCTAGATGGGATTTTGCACATCTGTCAGCTACATCAGAGATCCAAATGCAAAAGCCAGCATGTAAGAACATTATGTGGATTTGTGTCCCTCTCCTGAGGATCTGGGGTCCATAAACCAACGAATGGATTACAAAGAAACACAGTTATAGTATTTTCATCTGTGACAGATACTGCTGCAGCTCCAGAGTGGCTCCCAATATTTAAAGGGAAACCATACCCATTCTCCACATAGCCCCTGAGAAAATGCAAAAGGCACTAAGAAATGCAGAAATTGGAAAATTTATGCTTTAACTGGGTTAACACCTGACTTGAAAACTCCAGGACTGGTCAGAACCAGCACAGTATGGGAGTGTTTTTCTTCATTCTTCATTTTCTTCATATGTGCTCTATATATGAATCCATGTAGAAGAGTGAGTGGTTGTACACCCTGAGCCACACATTAGACATGTGCAAAGAAGCTCACCAGAGGGGCTGGAGTTCCTGGTAACCCATCAGATGCTATTTAACACTAACAAGAAAACTTTATGTCCCTGTTTGTGGACATTCCCTATCCAATCCACCCCACATCCCTCAAACTCTGCTTCAAGTGTCTTAGCATGAGAACTGCTGAGCTTCACATCTATTTGAATGTTTTCAGGGAAACCCAGGAAACACCAAGAACAGATGAAATCAAATGACTGAATGTGTTACAGATTAGAATTTCAAAATGCCCAAGCCCAAATTCAGCAAATTTCCCACCTTCACCCAGGGAAAACTGTGAAACTAAAATTCCAAGGGAATTTTCTTTCTCAAGCCCAGTGGCACACACAGGCTCCTAACAAAGTGCAGGGCATACCAGCCAAAGAGGAATTTGCAGGGTTTTACTCCCCTGAGTGATAAGCACATCGCTGTACAGATACTTCAGGCTTGGAAAGCTAAGGTAGCAACATATTAACTTTTTTTTATTCAGCCACACAACATAAAAGTGTTTACTTGACCCACTGGACTATTCTGTGTACATCCTTAGTCAGAGGGTTCTTTGTTCCTGTGCTCTCATGAGGGAGGCACCATTAGAAGGAGTCCTGTTTGTTTCCTTTGGATCTTGTCTGGAAAGGCAGTCATTTTAATTTGAAGCCAGGACTGACACTATTTGCACCATGACAAGACATTACCTGTTGGGTTTTCTCTGAGTTCACCTGTTTATGTTTAATAAAAATGCACTTTTGTAACTCAGGATGGGCTAGAGAATTCCCAAACCATTCAAAATACTTTAAAGTTCTTTTGGGACACAGCCAGATACTTAATATTGTATTACATTTTATAGTTGTCACTTAATCAAGCTATTTAATATTATAGTACATTTTAAAACTGTCACTTAATCACATTTTCTTGACCCTTTTATGTGAATTAAAGATCACTGTAGATAAAAAATGGCATGCTTTAGTTTAAATAGATTCAGTATGTCCAGTTTGACAGTTACTTCTGAGACATTAAAAGAATTTTCTGTGATTAATGTGACCCCCACACGTTAGGTAGTATAATGTTCCATTTCTTCAACCATTAGAGGAAACAGCATTAGACAGAAGGAGCCAAAACTTATCTGACTGTATGTAAAGCTAAGAAAGCCTAAAGATAATGTACAGCTCTGTCTGGTGCACTGTGAGACCAAGTTAAACCAACTCAGTATTTTCTGTTTCCTTACAATTCAAATGGAAAAAAAAAAAAAAAAGCTCAGTAGTAACACAGCAAGCCTACATTCCACAACGAGAGAAAGATCTTATTGCAGCTTGCTCAGAAAAGAAATAAATGCACTTTCTGCAATGACAGGGGAGCAGGACTGTCTGTGCCTGGTATAAATGATTGATAGCCATGCATCCTAGTCTTGGAAGACTTCTTACCTATGCATTTACTCACAAAAGCAAAAAAAAAAGTACATAAGACGTGTCCATCCTCAGAACCATTTGTAATGGCAATCACCATCACCATCATTTTATGTGGTTGATCCAGAACTGCGTCATTGAAAGATTTTATGCTTTTAAGTCATACATAGTAAATTACCTTCTCTTATAGTCATGTTTAAAACTATTGTCTTTTGCTGTAACCTTGGTCCTAAGATCCTATTTAATTTATTGAATTCTAATTGCTCTTCCTTTTGTATCTTAATCTCGAATCAGATGTACCACATTTGTTAACAGCTGTGACTATAAGTGCTGCCCATTTTTAGAACATTCTGTGTGCTTTTCTTGATAGTTTAATTAGAATAAATACCCTTTTTAATCCATGAAGTGGGACATAGTATAATAACATTGGTCTTTCATTTGACAGCAAATTTGTTTGATAACAGAACTGGGTTTAGTGTAACCAAATCAGCAACAGTAATTCATTTGGATAGTCAATTAAAAATAGTGTGTATAGAGCACCTCTGCAAACAATGAACAGTGGGCTAAAATAATCAAGACATGAAAAGAGCCTGCACAGAAATCAGGATGTTGATGGAGAAAAACAGTTCAAACTTATTTACAAGAGCTGCCAATGAGATGCATGTGGGCATAAAAGCGTCTCTCTCTAAAAAATGTGGTCAGGTTGGGAAAAGAAGTCAATTAACAGGGTCCACTCAACAGAACTGCTCATTTTTTCCAGAAGGGTATTTTCTTAACCTAAATTCTGCAGACAGGACAGCCTTTGCCTTCTCCTGGGAGAAATGAGCCAGCTTTTGCATTGGACTCCCAATGCAGCAGCTTGGGAAGGAGAACCTCCCCCTCCATCCAGACATCAACTCAAGGAGCTCCTTCCCACCAGCCACACTGGCAATGGCCCAGGATCTGACAGCAGAGCAGAGGCTCAACACTTCTGGCTACAGCTCACCCACACCCTTCTCCTGTGACACTGAATAAAGTACCTAAAAACTATGGTACAAGAACGAGGAGCAGCAGAAAGCTGGATACACAATTTTCCCTCAATCCAGAAGAAATTCTGTCCATCCAGACAGACTAACTGAAGAACTCAGTCTGAATTAATACATATTGTTGCTGTAGTAGGGATGGCACAGGCATTAAACACAGCACAGCAGTGGAAGAGGACAGGTACTGTTGCTACCAGTAGGTAAATGGATATTACCCTTTTCACTTCATCTATTTTTCCCCTTCCTGTTTGTCATCAGCATTCTTGGATCTTCAATTAGATTGTAAGCTCCCTGGGACATAAACCAGGTCATTATTGTGTCTTCAAAAAGGGCTCATCACAAGGGTCCAAAATTGTGTCAATGCTGCTTGGAGCCTTTGGGCAAAATATTACTAAATTGCCCTTCAACTCCAAACCAAAATTATAGGCATGCTGCGTGCAGTATTTTGTAAGCCATTGTTTTGCAACGTGGAAATATGCAAGTGAACATGATACTTGAACAACATAATTCATTTTCCATTCATGAGCCACAATGGGCATCTCATGGCACTGTTTGCTCTTCAGTTTCAAATGTGAACTTGCATACAAAGTCAAGCAAATGAGCTTGCCTTCACGTTGTTTTATTAAGCTCTTGGACTTCACTCTAAGCCCTAGAAGAAGAAATTGCAGTTGCTGTTGTCTCACAAAAGCAGTGAAATTCCCAAAGAACTGAAGAACTTGGCCCTAGGTTGTATATGAAAGTGGCTGTAAGTCCTCTGCTGCTTTTCTTATCCTTCCTTGTTCCAACACTGCATCTGTGTTCAAAATTAAGTTTTACAGCAACATTCCATAAAAGCCCTCATCTTAACTTTTGGAGGATATCCTTAATGACATTATTGGTTTGAAAAGTTTAAAGATAGCTTTGTTTTAATTTCTCTTTAGCTTTTCACTCAAATACCCCGTGTATGACATTATTATAATTCTCTTGCTGGGTTTATACCTGCAAACTCCTCTCCTATTCTTTTGTTCTTGGGCTAATCTTTCCTTTTATATTAATGAAGCCCTTTGAAGTATCTCTTCAAATCTTCAACTAAGATTCCTTTGTGACTCTTTTCCTCCCCCTAAACCTGATAGGGTTCTTTTTATCATGAAAATTATTAATACTTTCCCCCATTTCTGGCATTGTACTGTCAGCTTTAAAATGTTCTATTATTATTTCTGATCTTAAGCTGCTTTCTCCTGACCCAGGAATATTGGCAAATTACCGACCTATAGCCAAGCTTTTATAGGGGAGGTCTTGCATCAAGTGGTAGCCTTTCAAGTGCTTAACCACCTAGTAATAATCTTTATGACAAATGGCCTCCAGGTTTGCAGTTATGCCTAAGAGCGTCCCTTAAAGTGGTCAATGACTTTTTATAAAACCAAACCCTGAGTATCATGTCAGCTCTTTACCTACCTGGCTATTAGCACACCTCCAGACCACACTGCAGGTCACAGTAACCCTTTCTGACCAGAGGGCAGCTGATAAAACACAGACGGGGGGCTTTCTTCAATCTGGAGACATCAGCTTGTCATTCCAGGACATCATTCATCCACGTCGAGCAACGTGCATCATTTTCTTGTCATCAATGCAAAGTCCCCTGCTCCTGAGTGTTACTGCAGCTAATCATTAAGACAAATATAATTGTTAAGAGTACTGACACTCCTTTCAGCTGCTTTAAGCAAAGAATTGATTTCTATACGTACAGTTTGGCATTTTATTGTGAATCAGTGGGGGTTTTTTTCTTTTTTTCTCTTTCTTCTCCTTTATCACAGTGCCCTAAGGGCAATGCAATGGTTTAAAATTATGGGGTTTGCAACAGGAAGTGTTTGTGAGTAGCAATTTTCTAGAATTTTTGTTTTAGGTCATCTCCTGCAATCAAAAGCATTCCTAAAACTTACTGTGAACTAGAAATCAAGACTATTAGCCATGAAGCAACATGAAACAAAATGTTCCTCAACAGGTTCTTTCCCGGTCACCCAGGTGAGTACAAATTCTACAGGAAAAACAACTTTTCACCTCCCAACCACAATTCATTGCTTTAAAAAATTGCCTCATCATAATCAGAGGTTTTGTCATGGCTTTCATCAGAAAAACAAATCCAGAAACAAACAGAGATGACAAGAACTGTGACAGATGCCTTTGTTTGATGCAGTGATCCTCCCTAGGTGGATAAAGAGCCACAGTCAAGAGTGGTGAGTATTTTTTGACAAGCTTCATTTTGCTGAAATGGAAATATTGAGGGAGGAGGTGGCTGATGAAATTTGTTCTCTTAATTAGAATATCTCCAGCTAGTCCACAGACAATGATATCCTTCTGGTGCTCTCTAACTGGGTCTCCAATTATCAAAAAGGTTTTTTTTACCAAAAATAGAACAAGCTTATTATAAAGTGACTTTTTAATGTTGTTATATTTGTCTCTATTTGGTCTATTTGTGATATTTGCTGTGCTTAACCTAAAAACTGAGACAAATCTCACACATGAATTACAAACATTTGGCAAACACCCTGTTCAGACTGTCCCGTTCTCTCCCATGCCCACCAGCACAAGACCTTTTGCTTATCCTCAGCATTCCCTAACACAATCCAAGCTTTTCTGCTCTCAAATTAACTCCTACCCTGATCTCACAAAAGAACAAAATTAGAAGGCAGCCTGTGGACTTCTCAAGGCTTATGCAAAGAGACTCGGGCAGAACCAAGAGAGGAATGCAGAAATCTGCTGGCTCCAGCAAAACCAACCTGAGTCAGCTGAAAACTCCTAAGGGATGATCAAACTCCTAGGTCAGGTTGCTGGTCACCCCATTGCTTCACTGAGACACATCACAGGTGGGAGTTCCTTTTGCACACTCACCATTATTCTGAAAGTTCTGTCTTGGAGCTGGAGGTGGCAAATTTCAAATTGAAATACATTTGTAAACACACAAACACACACTTGATTTTGATGCTCCAAAGCTGAACTTGGAGCATTAGATGGACTCCAAAGACTCCAAAACAAACCAACACTTGCTCCTGGCAAAAAGCTCTTCATTGCTGAACTAGGGATTTGCCTCTAAGCTTGTGTACAGTCAGTGTTGATGAGGGAGGGGAGCAAGCTGAATATTAAAAAACTGCTGCCTCAAGAATAATATAATGTACAGATTTAATCATAGTAAAAAATGATCTGCAAGTAATTGTAGTCATTACTACATCTGCTCAGAGCTGTGGGTAATCATTATGTATGAGTGAATTAAATCAAATTCCATATCATGGGCCTGATCCTAGAATTTCTTTAGTAAATTCGCCTCGTATTGACAATCTCCCTCAGTGTAAAGAGTCTATTTGCTTCTGTGGATACATTTCTTACATGAATAATCTTGTGACTCTTCCACATTTTACCTTTAGTTTTAATTAAAATTTAACCTCAAAAACTTAAGAAGGTAGACTAAAATACAGATTTCCAAAGATGGCAAATGAATTTGTTTCACTCTGCTTTTCCCTCAGTAAAGGCACTAAAGGGGGTAGAGAGAAAGAAGTTTCAAGTGGAGCCTGAGTAATGGAAAAGGCAAAGCCTTCCAAGATAAAAAGTCAAGCTCAAATTCCTTCCTTTTGTCACTAAATCCAGGCATAAGCATGGTACTGAAGACACAGGTGTAATTTATTGCACAGAGTGGGAATGTCAAACCCTGACTCATGAAGATAAGAAAAACCTGTTTACAAAAAAGCTGCTGAAGGGCAGAGCTGGAGCCAAACTCAACCTAGATCAATAGTCAGATGAATTATTAGTAAAAGAAATAAGTTATTGGTGTGGCTTCTTCTCTGACACTTATGCCAAATGTTAGAGACTGCATTTCAGTGTATTGTCATGAAAATATATCCAAACTAGAAAGTTTTTACTCCAGTAGTCTTGTGCTGTATATGTTTGAAATGACAAGTAAGAAGTGAGGCTCCAAACATTCCCATTGTGGAGAGATCAAGTTTTAACCTTCCTAAGAGTGTCAGGCAGGCATCATGCTCTCCCAAAGATGCAGGAAAGAAATCAAACTAGGTCTGAATTCTTCCTCCAATGCCTGTGAGAAAATATGTTATAAACCAAGTCTAGGTGGCATTTTCAATATCTTTCTCATGGTGGATATTCTAGTAAAAATAGTCTTGAGCAAGGAGAGACTACTGGTTTGCTTCTGTACGTCTCCCCATCACCCACAGCCAGACATGTACACCCTCACTACTAACATAGGTAATACAGTATTTGATCCTGCAAAGGATCATTTTTTTTCTCCTGAAACAGAAATGAGCTGGCAAGCATAATCAAACAATGAGAATCATTTTTCCAAAGAAGAGTGAGAGCAACAAGAACAAAAAACTCCAGTGAGAATTATGACAACAATGTAAGAATGCAATCAGTGGAGAAATTCTGATAAATGAGGACCTTACATTTTTAAATGCCTTAAAACCAGCACAAATAAACATAAATTTGAACAGAATTCAATGCACAATTGAATTAGAAGGGGGAAATTCAACCAAACTACTAAAATTCCACTATAGAACTTGCAAGTAGTTTATCTAGATAAAGCCATAAAATTAATAAAACAGCAGCAAAAAGGATTGAACTTTTGCTGTCAGTAAGAAATCCAAATCAAGGATGAGAGCATTACGAATGCTGCATAAAAAGCTCTGCAAAATATCCTCCAGTGGAGAGGAACTAATGACAGATGAATGTGCACATGTAATTGAACATGCAGAAAAGAAAACCAACATTCCAAGAAGGAAAGCAGAAAAGCTATCAGGAGCACTGGCTCATGTGAACATCCACAAGAATAAGATGCATACAAGGAGAAAAGGCAAATTACCAAAAAAAGCAGCCTGCTCCGTAAAATAAAATACATGTTTGGCTCTACACATATTCTTCATTAGATTATCAAGGGAGCATGTGTCACACACACAGCTGTGAGGAATGCTGGCAGGAACAGTCAAGCACATAAAACTCACCCAGTTTTGGGTTTCATTACCTACGTCAGGCCCCATGTTGTTCCCATGATGGGAAACTTCCCTTTGACTTCATGGAGAACAGGATCAGGCCCTTGCTCAGCAAAGGGTTAAAAAAATAAAGTGTAGCAAAATGCTTGAAGTGCACCTCAGCCCAAAAGCAGGCCACTCCAAAGAACTAATCCCTTTTGCATTCCTCACCATGGGAAATACAATTTTCCTACCTGTGTTTTGTGTTAAGTTGTTGGGCTCAGCTTAATCAAAATTCAAGCAAAGCAAACCCACACGAACTTAGAATCAAATGAAATTTCACACTCCCCCTGCACACTGAAGCAGCCCTACACAAAGGTACTTTCAGCAGATGAAGCCAATGCACCTTTTAAGAGCAAGCAGAAATAGAACACATTTGTAACAGACAAATTAGAAGAGCATCAAGGTACTGGATGAAAACATTTTTTGAACATAAGCCAAGTACATGGTAGGAACAGGTTAGAAGGGTAAATCATTTCTAGCCACAACTTAAAGAAAACTTCATAGTAAAAATATCCTTTTTTTAACTCTTGTCTTCCAAGCACACATCACAACTTTTGTTTCCATTGGTTTTTAAGTCCCCTATTTCAAAAGAAGCCTTTGCTGTAACAGCTCATTTTTTCATGCAAAATACTGAATCTAATTGCGGAAATATGTCATTCCCTCCTCTCCGCCACATGGCATGAGTTAATGATGATGAATGAAAGTAATAAAACCCAAATCTTTTTCAAACTAAAGCTCCTGTTAAATTACTGGAAATTATATGCATGCGTCTACAATGAGGACACTGCAGAAGGTCAAAGATCTTGCTTCCTGCATTTGGCCAAACTATTCAACAGGCAGCTTGGCTGAACCTGCACAGACACATTTTTACTGAGGTCTGGGGGAGCCACCTAAGAAAAGCAGCTCAGTTCAAGGCTGGTGATTTCATTAGAGCATTTCTCCCCCATCCCCATGGAACACTAAATATTGTTCACCAGATTCTATGACCTGCCTTTACATGTCCGTGGCAAGCTATTTTTGGATGTCCAGGACCAGGGTTTGGAAGAGTAATATATCACCTTAGGTGATATACACTTTTAATGGAGGTCCCAATTTCCCTAATACAAAACTTTATTCCGTGGCATTGACATGAAGCAGGAGTACAGCAAATTTAGAGCCAGATGCTGCCCCTCTCATTCACTCTGTATCACACCCAATTTCTCCAGTTGGCCCACTAAGACAGGTAAACCATTCAGAGGTTAAGGTCTCTCATGGTTTAACCCCAGCCAGCAACTAAATCCCAAAACAGCTGCTTGATCACTCCCTCCACCAGTGGGAAGAGGAGAATCAGGGAAAGGAGAAAAAAAAAAAAAAAAGGAAAACTCATTGAGATAAGAACAGTTTAATATTAAAACAAAGTTTAAAAAAAAATCCAAACCTAATGTTACCACTAATAATAATAATGGTATTTGTAATAAAAAAAGACAGAGAGATGAAACAAAACAAGATAGACAAGTGATGCACAGCACTATTTCTCCCCACCTGCTGATCAAAGCCCAGGTAGTGATCAGCCCCTCCCAGCCAAATTCCTCCAGTTTATGTGCTGTGGTATGGAATATCCCTTTATGTGCTGTGGTGTGGAATATCCCTTTGGTCAGCTCTGGTTGCTGTCCTGGCCATGCTCCCTCATGGCTTCTTGTGCTGCTCCTCACTGTCAGAGCATGAGACACTGGGAAGTCCTTGACTTAGGGCAAGCACTGCTCAGCAACAACCAAAACATCAGTGCATGAACATTGTTCTCATCCTAAACCCAAAACACAGCTGTGTACCAGCTGCTAAGAAGAAAATGACCTGTATCCCAGCTGAGAACAGGACAAGGTCCTACTCAATAAAAACACAACAGGAAAAATGTATTCCTTTCCTGTCTGCAGATTCTGTTTCTAATTCTGCTTACTGCAAACTGTATCAGCTTATTGCTGTTCTCACTATTCATTCATATTCATTTTTGTTTAACTGGCCAGCAGTTCTGTGGCCCCTTCTTTTCCTCTGGGCATTCAGACACTGTGTTCTCCTTTCTTTTCCCCCAGCTCACTCACAGCTCACTTTGGAGTCTTTTTGTCTCCCTTCCTTTCATCATCAATTCATTGAGATTTCATTGTTTTTGCCTTCCCACTATGCTGATCTCCCACTCCCCTGTGCTTCCCACTTATGGTCCATTTCACAGATGGACCACAGAAGACATGGAAAAACCCATAAGGAGAGGAATTCCTAATAACCTCTTAATGTGTTTCCTTCCCACAGATGAGTTTGAATGCTTTGAATCGGGTATAAATCAAGATGTTACTTTGCACAAGCCAGCAGGGGTTATTTTTGCATTTAAAAAAGTATTTGTAAGAGCAGGTTTTGTCAGCAGCAAAGCAAAACTTACCATCCTTGCAAGTTTACTTTCTCTAGCCACGATAAACAGTTTGCAGAATTCAGATGCATAGAGTTAGAAACATTGGTTATCAGAAACAAAAGAGCTAAATTCTGCCACTTGTGTTCACAATGAGGGATAACTTACTCTCTAAGCAGTACTCATTTGGAGGGCTCCTTGGAGCACTCAAGAAATCAAGTGGAATTCAAGTCTCTAGTCCACTCACTGCTCATTATTTTGTCTTTCACTGTATAGGCAAGAACAGGGATGTTATTAGTGGGTAAATAACATAAGGGTACATTTTCCATAAGGCTCATGTAAATATGTGAGCAAGAAGCTAAAAACCTTCCATTTGTTTCAGCCCCAGTCAGTGCACCCTTGGCTTTCAAAAACTGGGTTTGGGATGGTCACCCAGAGCTCCCATGTCCTCAGTTCACTACTGGGAATAGCTAACTAAATTGCTGTGAGGAAGTCACTTAATTTTGGTCTTGATCATGCACAAAAGGAGGAGGAAATCTCACAGACCCATTCGAGGTGGTGTTTCACAAACTATTTTTGAATGCGATGGACAACCAGAAGTTTCAACAACCTCCAACATCTTTGAAACAGAAGATATCTAAGGGATGAAAGAAAACTAACTGCAAAACACGTCTGCAAGCACAATCCTGATCTTAATTTTCAAAGACTAGGTTTTTTTTGGTTCAGCAGTTTTGCATGCATCTTATAAATATCATAGAGAATATATTGTTGCTTTCTGGCATCCTATGTCCACAAACAGAGCCATGTGTTGGAGTGGGATTAAATCCATTTGCAAGGCTGTGTGTGCAATTTAAAAGAAGCATATTCTAAGCTTTATCTCATTGTAGGCTGAGATAAATACCCTCATCCTACAACTAGAGACACCACTTCTGAACACAGGCCTTCAAGGGGCAGAATGGCACCAACTGCAAGGAGCAGGTTTCATAACCAAAGCTGGGCCATGTGAGCTTTTACATTTTAGCTCAATATTTATAAGAACATGTCCTCATTTACTGAGCTTCTGGGAACATTCTCACAATTAAAAACCAAAACAAAACAAATTGAAAATAATTGTCAACATACTGACAACAATTGGCAGCTTTCAGAACAACTCACAATGCCATCTCCATGCCTTCAAAATCTCTCCCACAGTGAAATTTCATTACCATCCCATCCAGATGCTCATGTTAAGGGTTGGAGGTTCCCATCATTCCCATGCCCCAATCTATGTAAATGAAATGCTAAGAGTTGAATCACAAATTTTTAAGTCACACCAAGGCAGTTCTTTGGACTTGCCTTGGTTTCATATAATGCGTTATTAGCAATGTTGTGGCCTGAGTAGATGCAACAATTCATACTAAGGCGAAAAACAGATTTATGGAAACATCATATTTGTGACCACTGCTGTCAAAAGGGAACTGCAGTGAAGCTATACTGTAAGCATTCCTAAAGAAGTTGTAACTCACCAGCAAAAAGCTCCCAGGACCAACTCAGGAGAAGGGTAGCATGCAACACCAAAACATTTTGCAACTTTATCTCACCCACACAGATACTGACTACAGCTGCTGAGAACAGGGAACTCCAAATCCCAAAATCATCTCCTCTGGAACCTCTGAAAAATGAAGCAGACAAGCTGCCAAACGACCATGATTCAGCTTTGGCAAATTCTACAGAAGCATTAGGACTCAGAAGACCAGCACAGGGAAGCTGAGATTTAATCTGAGGTGATGGGGAAGCTCAGATCATATTTGAGGTGATAAAAGAGCCTGATGAACCCACTTTGTATTCCCTAAAGGTAGTCCAGCAAACACTGTAGTTCTCTCAGAGCAAAAACTACTCAAACAAGAAAAGTAAAATCAGAACACCGGGAATAGTGCCCTGCACAGACAAAAAAAAAAAAAAAAAAAAAAAGCCATTTCCAAAACCACACAATGCAAATTTCACCTAGTTGCACAATGTTCCCTCTTTGTGCAAATGTTTTGCATAGCTGCGATTTCATGACGTCCAGTGCCTTTCAGGAAAGGAGGAGGGAGAAATGCAGAGGTGGCAGAAGGCTCACCTCTGGCTTCAGCACAGCTGGCATCATGGAACTCTGGAGTTCTGGAGGCATCAATCACCAGGAGGGCTGAGTTTTGGAGCCTCTGTGACCAGCACCCAACAGAGACACGATTTAGGAGAAATTGACATCTCTGAGCAGGACCGTGGAGAGCCTTATAACACTTTTACAGATGGCACAGTCATAACCATTAAACAGTTATGACCAACTTGAGTGAGAGAGTGAAGGATGTGAACACAGGGTGATAAAACACATCCACTAAGCTGAGAAAAATACACATGTTCTGATTTCAGACACATGGGTTATCGAAGGTAAGAGAGCCCTCACTACAATATGATCTGTTATCAGAAACCTAAGGCAGCTGGTTGGATTCTGAACTGTGGCTCACAGATTCACATATGGTCACAGTTTTCTGGAGGGAGGGAGAGAGAGGGGGAAGAAAAAAAAATAGCCAACGTCTCTTTAGCACAGTGAGTCTAGTACAGTCAAATGGTTTCTTCTTCTCTCTGTGCCTGACCCCATTTAAGTGCTATCTTAAATATTCCTAGGGACCCACTGGTCTGTAAAGAAAAAGCTTTAAAGAAAACATAATCTTTCAAGGGCTGATATTACCTAGTTCCCAGCACAGCTACAGACTAGTTGCTGTGAAATGCAACAACCTGGAGGGAATTGGAAAGCTCTCTTTTAACTGCCCTTACTATCTCTAAAGCCTCTCTAATAGCAATCCCAGAATAGAGGTTTAAAGCAAAATCATTTTAATGGAGGTCCCAGTACTACATTTTTATATTGCACCAAGTCAAGCTATTGATTAGCTTTACATTAATTTTAAAAGCACAAAGAATTTGTCATGATTTTTTTTTTCTCCCTTTGATATCAGCGTCCATCAGCAGCTGCATCAGTTTTCTGCTGAGCTGCCAAGCAAAGTTTAAATGATGATGCGCTTCCTCTCCCTGACTTCTCATTCCAGTTTGGTTCAGCAATCTCCACCAGCCACTTCCTGTCTCCCCTATTGCACCGTCTGGCACTTACTTCAGACAAGTCAATATGTTTAAATTATACCTGGACCAGGCATAATTAATCATCAAGCTTTCTGCTTTGTAATGTTGTTTGAACTCCTGCGTGGTGTTCATAAGCAGAAAGCAAAACAAAAGTTCCGTGGTGAAACCCGTGCCATTGCCCCCTGCCTCCTCACTGAGTTGGAGCTCCTTGGATTTCAGGACAAGAGATGATTTCTCAGGAAGTCACTGCTCCCCAGAGGTTCAGAATTAAGTTAGTAGACTGACAATATGGGTGGAGAAAAACCCAACAGTCAGAGACATTTTGAAAACACAGGGCAGTTTTTTGATGTCAGTCAGGGCTTGGTGCTCCATGTGTAAGACAACAACCTTAGAGGTGGTGAGCATGGGACCCACCTCTGAGTCACAGCTCTACCTTTATAGCTGCAATTCCCCAGGGCATGCAGTAATTTATGGCCATTAGAGGCCAGCAGTAAATTACTCCCCCCAGCCTGGCTCCAAGTCAAGCAGCCACTGGAGACTCTGCAGGAGGGAAATGCAGAGAGCGAGAAGTGGTTGGCATCCATCCCTGGTCCATTCCAGCCTTGTCTACTTCTAGAAAAGAAATAAACAGACAACTCACAAGATTCAGCTGGACAGGGTGCTGGGCCACCTGGTCTAGACTGTGCTTTTGCCAAGAAAGTTTGGGGCAGGTGGTCCTCAAGGTCCCCTCCCAACCTAGCACTCCATGATCCCGTGATAAATACTGTTTTCTCCCTCCCAAGCAGTCAGCTCAGAGGTCTGGACTTACCCATGGTGGGGAAACAGGAGCTCTGTCCAAATACAAACAATCATCCTGTGAGGAGGGAAACCTCAGCAAGAGTTTAGCCAGCCACTGAGGTATTTCTTTTAGGTGTTTCAGGAACAAAAAGTTGGTTTTCAGCAGAAATAAATCTTCCATATAACCCACAGCACAGGCACCTTTAAAACACTTCAGAAAAAAAAAATAAATAAAAGCAACAGCAAACCCTCTTTTCTTAGAGCATCCCAAGCAATTTTACAGGGATTAATTATCCTTATTCATTTTTGTTTTTCCGTATATTTCAGCTCTCCCACAGAAAACTAATCCACTGGATTTCAAATTATGGCACAATTAGCATGAAATTAATTAGCATCTGACCTATCCCCTAGTTTTCCTCCAGCTGAGACTGCCAACTTTTAACATAAGCCTAAAGCAAGAACAGTAAGACTAATACAGCAAATGGGACAAAGGGTTTTTAAATTAAAGAGAGTTTTAAAAAATGCAATTTACAGCCATAAGCATTTCCCTGACAACAACCCCAAAACTCCAGTCCTCAAACAAAGTGTAGAGGAGTATTTCACCTCCTCCCAGCACGATGAGTTCATTTGCAAAGCCCACAATCATCCCTCCCATCACTTAAAATTCTCATGGCCTTTCAAAAGCAGAGCCTGTAGTTATCAATTAGCAATGCCTTTTAGTCCCATCATGCAAATTTTCTTTTCCACATTACCTCTCCAGACACCTCTAAGAATTTTTAAGCCCATCACATATATATAATCAGTCCCCAAACTGTATCTTAGTCTTCACAATTTCCTGCATCATTTATAGACCTCTGCAGTGTCTCTTTTTTGCCACTGTATGTATTTCCCACATTCCTTCAGGCTCCTATTCACTCTCTAGTACTCAAATTTTGTCACCCTCCTTCCTCTTCAGATTTCAGCCATCATTAACCAAATGCCCCAGTTATTCTTTCTCATAGTTGCTTCAATCACTGCCCTCCCTCTCTTCCACATGTGAGTCACAGAAACCCAACAACATTTAAATCTTTTGCTTTGCCTGGCAGGAATCATTGCCTCCTGTGGAACACAAGTTTTAACTCAGGAAAAAAAAGGACTGTGCTAAAAAATTAATCAAAAGGAACTTTCCCTCGTGCCCTGCCATGCTCATGTGTTGTTACAGCCTCTGTGAAGTTTAGCATCAGGCTCTCCCCACATCCTGGAAGCACAAGAATTCCAGGTGCAAATTCCAGTGTCTGTGCTCTAGAAAGAAATACTATTGACACAGCTTCAACAGCAGGATTTTACAGCCCTGAAAGTGAAACATTCAGGTGTCACCACCATCACAGCAGAGAAGTTAACAGCTTGGATAAAGCTTGCAGTAGAAATGAGACTAAATTAAAAAAAAATATATATGTACAGGAAAAACAATACCAAAAAAATGGAAGGGTAGAGAAGATACATGCAGCACATAGAAGACTCTTTGAGAATCTACACACACCTTTACAGATTCCATGTATGCAATGCAGAATATACTTCATTCTCTCATCAGAAGAGGCTGATGAAATCTACACTGAAATCCACATCTTGGTCAACAGAGCTGCAATATTGTCAGTCTGTGAGAACACTGCAACTCACTCAGAAACCACAGAAAACAACAACCAGAAAGAGAGGGAAGAAAACACTCTATGCAAACAAAATATATTTTCAATATTATATTTTCATTTCACAGGTCTTTCATTCACCTGGGCACTTACTGATGTTGTGGTCTAACTGCTCTTACAGACTGCATGGGCTGTTCTTTCATTCTGTGGTTGCTAGCATTGTTTTTTCAGTGGTTTTGGCCTGTTTTTTTTCCCAAAGATGAAAAGAGGGTGCTTCAGGGTTTTCTTATGAGGTGGCAGCAAGCAGTGCCCCAACCCACAGCACTCCAAACCATCCTGCACTTTGGTTAAACAGCCCTGGACTCTCTGCTGCTGCTGCTCTTTTTCCTTTTGGCAATACAGAATCAAAAGAATCCTTCCCAAACTCAGACTCAGAGAAGCCCAGTAAAAATCAGAGAAGGAAAACAGCATCAGCTATCACAGCTAGTTCAAGGGCAGGAGGAACCTGACTTGTGGTCAGAGGAGGCAGGAGTGGGGTGCAGGCCAGTCTGCAGCTGCTGAGGTCACCTCTCATGCACACAGATGTCATCTGCTCTTCTGGACTGGGCACAAAAAGGGGGCAAACAGCAGGTCCTGCCCCAAATAGGTACTGCAATCCCATCTGTTGGCCCACATGTCACATGTCAATGCACTTCCACACTATGTGTCCAGTTTTCCCAGCAACAGCAGGCAATTTCAAAGACTTCTTTTAGCAGGATGTCAAACTGATGAACCAAAATTAGCCGTCCTTTAACTTAATTTCTCTTCTCCTGTCCCTAAATAGGCCTTTCAGAATGGAACAGTTTCTGATTACCTGGCTCACACTAACCCTTCACCCCTCCAGCATCCACACTATTAATTCTCATAATAAAGCCTATTTTAAATATATCTTTAATCCTCTGAGAAAACCAATTTCATCCTTGAATGTTCCATTGATCTACAGTAAATAAATAGGCATTAGGGAGAAACATTGTTTATTTATTTGCTTGCCACTTAGAATTTAATCCTGGGATTCTAAAGGGACGATTATAAATTTCTCTAACAGTCCCTAGGGTATGTTTTGAATGTAGTCATCTAAGATAGGACTCTTGCACTCCAGGATGCCACTGCATTACAGCTTAGAAAGATTATAGCCAAACAGCACTCATTTATTATAAAGAGGGATGAGGAGTAATTCCAGGACACACACTAGATGAGATTTCAGCCCTGTCTAGTTTGTGTACAGTGTGGAATGTATCTGGAAGCTTTCCAAAGCCTGCTTACACACAGCACAGACTCACCAAGAGACCTTCTGGCAAAAATCTTGTTGGTAAAGAGAAAGGGTTTGGAGCTTCTTCAGTGAAAGACAGTTCCTATCACTTATCAAGCCAAGTTTGTGCAGCTGCAGATTATGGTTGTATGGAAGGACTGTGGACATCTGAGCACTCATACTGGAAAACCTAAGGTCAGTGGTTGCTTCACTCAAGCTTTCATTCTACTTCAAAATCAAAGGGTGTGATTTTTTTGGAAGACACAGGACTAGGAATACTGTGCTGGAAGGGATCAGAAAATCATTGCAGCCTGTCACGTACAATTGGAAGAATCAAGTCTGCTTGACCATGCTACTGCTACTACAACCACCATAAAACCCTCTCCTGACTCCAGAAATGAAAAGCTTAAGTTCAAAAGACTGAAAATTATGAAGACCTCACCACATACCCAGGAAAGCAGTAGTTAATCACTCCTACAGTTTAAGAGTAGGGGGTTAGAAAAAGCAAACAAAACAAAATAGAAACGAAATAAAAATACCCAAACAAAATCCTCATTTCCTATTTTATCCAGCCTTTTCCTGAGACAGGAAAAAACTATCCACTAATCAAAAACTCTTCATTCAAAGCACCTCTAGGAATCATTAGGTCATGGTGCTGGATAAAGTAACTAGACTGAGCTTATATGTATAGGGCTTCCAGGTCTCTGATCATTCTCCTTTTCTAAGCCCGTCCTGGTCTGTCAGCACAACCAGACAGCAAGGAATGGTAACAAAATGAGCAAACTCTTCAAGCCACATATTTCTACCTTACTTTTAAAGAGTAGGAGGAGGTTATTCAGTAGGGAGAGGTGAAAGAAATGACTACTGCACCACGACACAAAGTTGCTTAAACGCCTTGGAGACTCCAGATCCCCAGCGTGTGTCAACACACAGCCTGGAGGAGAATCTGAGCCAGAGCCCTTAGGTTGCACACAGCCAAACTAAATGCTCAACACAGCAAGGGTGAAGCCTGCTCTGTGTCACTGGAGAAAATTAGGCTGATATCTAACAGATGACGTTTGCCAGCAAAAAGGGATTGTTCACATCGTGTTTGTCTCCTGGGAGAGCATTCCACATCTGACACTCATCCACAATCCATGCAGGTACTGAGTGTAACCTTGCTGTAGATGGCTTCCAACCTGCTGGTCCTACCAGGATACAAATTCTCAAGATAACAGTCTTTCATCCATTTAATTTATGAACCTCCTTCATGCTCATGTGTGCTTCATGCTTTAATTAATATCAATTAAAGACTAATCACGTTCATTGCAGCCAGGTGCTGAACAAATTTGTCATTTGTCTTTGCAAGGCAGAGCACCATGTGGAGAGAAAGGCAAGAATGGAGACCACCTTTGTTCCTGCCTTATCTCTGGGCTCCCATTGCTCATTTTGGTGCTCAGAGTTACAGACTGCAGCTTCACTGCATGAGGAATTCTGTGAACACAGGACACTAAAGTGGTCTCTGCCTCAGAAATATCTATTGCACGCTGGCACGAAGGCAAAATGCAGACAGCCTGTCTGCACCACCACTTATTTCTCTCTCTCCTTACAGACTCTGCACTGCAAATGCAGCTGCAGCACAATAATGCTGAACATGTAAACCAGTCAGTGTTATCACTTCTGGCTAGATTTGGGGACAGTGAACAACATAAAGGCCAGCGACTCGCCCCAAATTGCAGTAAAAATTGGCAACATAATTGGAAATAGAGTCCTCATCTGCAGAGATCTGTGTGGTGTCCCCAATGTATGGTCAAAATTTATCAAACTGAGTGTTTTGCCACTGAAAACTGATTGCACACGAGAACATGAGGGCTCAGTTTCCTGTTGGTCATTTGCAAACCAGAATTTGGAGAATAAATTTCTGTCTCTGTGTTAACAGAGACTTGGTTAACACTGTGAATCACATAGTACAGAGTGAGACATTCCTGCCTCTTCTAGATCTTATTTAAGTCAGACACAAGGAGTTTAGCCAGGCTGATCATGCACACAACAACCACTTGAAGCCTATGAGAAAACCCTCCAAGGGCTCATCTTGCTTCTTGGAGAGCCAACACACAGAGGAGTTCCCTGCAATGCCTTTCATGATCTCTATTGTTCACAGGGCACTAAAGTAATGAATAGCCTTTATTTTTCCAAGTTTCAGTCGCAGAATGCGCATGCTACCATTAAAAGGAAAACAAAAGTGCAGAAATGCCAAGATACTATGTAACACACAGCCCTTCATCACTTGCCTTGATGCACAGTGTTACAAATTTTATCTAATCAACTGACATTTTAAGTAGTGGAGAATTTAACAAGAATAACAATGTGGTGACAATTTAGTCTTTCTTACCCCTCCATAAAAACACTGTCTTCTGTTTGGTCTAGATTTAGGTCAAGACATTTCACTAATTTGCTAGTCATTAAAAAGATATTTTTATACCCAGCCTGTAATATTATACTCTTCAGTGATTATGATAGTTCCCAACAGAATTCCAGACTTGAAAATGAAGGCTGGGAAGCTGAGCTGCAATTATGATACTTTAAATAATTCCACAAAAGTAGAACCACTGTTAAATAATTTATAGTCTTTGATCTTGTCACAGATCTACTGAAATCTTCACATCACTCAAGCTAAATATTTTCAAACAGAAATGGGATAGGTTACTTCCCTCCACCCCCTTCTGTCACTGTGGGAGCCGAGGAAAATAACGGTGCCAGGGGCCAAACTCTTCATTACTTTGGTGTAAGCCCCTTCTCCTGTGAAAATTCTTCCTCTGGGGTTCAAACACATCCACAGATAAGTCTTTCATCACAGCATCTTGAAGGTTAAGAAAGTAGCACTTATTTTTGAATCATGGAATAGTTTAGGTTGGAAAAGACCTTTAAGATGCTCAAGCCCAACCATCAATACCACCATTTTCACTCTTTAACCATGCCCTCAAAATAGATTTTCCTCCAAAATGACATAATTTCCAGCATTTTACAAAGCAGAAAATGTAACCTTTTAACTTTGCACAGCTATAGAATCACAGAGTTGGAAGGGACCCACCAGGATTCTCACAGTCCAGCTCCTGGCCCTGCACAGGTCAGCCCAGGAATCACATCACATGCATAGGAGCATTGTCCAAATGATTCTTGAACTCTGTCAGGCTTGGGGCTGCAACCACTTCTCTGGGGAGCCTGTTTCAGTGCCCAGCTACCCTCTGGGTGAAGAAACCTTCCCTAATATCCAACCTAAACCTCCCCTGACTCAGTTTCAGGCCGTTTCCTCCAGGTCCCGTCACTGGTCACCACAGAGGAGAGATCAGTGCCTGCTTATTCCCCTCACAAGGAAGTTGTAACTGCAGAGAGGTCTCCCCTCAGTCTCCTCTTCTTCAGCCTGAACAGACCAAGTGACATCAGCTGTTCCTCATGTGTTGGAACCCTGGAAGCTGAGAATTTCAGGCTTTCTGTTCTAGCAGGCACTGACCCTCAAGCAAGCACTACGTTTGACCTGAGGCCATGGAAAAGGCGTCCAAAATTGAGTGATAGCACTGGGATTATGGGTGTGTAGTTTGAATAGAATTGTGTGATATCACAGGGTGGAAAACTTGAAGTTTAAGGTTTTAGTGTAAAGCAATATGGAGGATCTATGGCATAGACTAAGTAGTTCTTCTTTCACCTTCTTCTTCATGGGTTTGGGTGGTATTTTGTAATTGAGTGAAAAGATCCACATTGTGGACCACAGATGGTTAGTTATTGGGTTAAAAGTAAAAATAATATAGGTGTCATCTCGTTATTGAAGAATTTATGCTTGAAAGACCTTGGAAAGGGTTAGAGACAAAGCCATTTTTCTACCTTGTTAGCTAGAACTCACAGCTTGTGAGGCTGTACTATAGATAAGAATTAATAAACAACTGATTCCAAACAAGAAAACTGCATCTCCTGAGTATTTAATCCTGACTCTAACAGAAGAAAATAAGATAAAATCCAACACTCATGTGGCTTCCCCCTCCAGACCCACCACCTTACAGGCAAGCAGAAGGTCCACACAGGACATCAGTCCTCACAAAGTCCTGTGGATCTGTGCCAGGAAGGTGAGGGAACCTCACACGAGAGGCTCAGCCACACTTCCAAATCTCTGCAGGTTCCTCATGCCTAGAGAGGCACTGAACACCTCCACTTTACTCAACTGGTAAACTGGAGGCTGCTAAACAGGGACATATATGAAAATGCAGACTGCACTAAACTGGGTGGTTAAAACAGAAAAAAAGCCCTCTGTAATTCATGGTCTGTTCAGTTGCAATCCACCTCAGTGTGGTCCTTAACAGGGTCCTCAGCACAAGAAAGATGTGGACCTGGTTGGACTGAGTTCAGAGGAGATCACTGAAGACCATCAGAGGGATAGAACACATCTCCTATAGAGACAGGCTGAGAAAATTGGGGCTCTTCAGCTTCAAGAAGAGGAGGCTCCAAGGAGAGCTTATTGCAGCCTTCCAGTACCTGTAGTGGGGCTTATAGAAAGAAGGGAAAGGGACTTTTTATATGGAAAAATAGTGACAGCACAAGGGGCAGTGGTTTTAAACTGAAAGAGAGCAGGTTTAAATTAAATGTTAGGAAGAAATCCATTACTCAGAAGGTGGTGAAGCAGAGGAACAGGTTGCCCAGAGAGGTTTGTGGATACCTTATCCCTGGAAGTGTTCAAGGCCAGGTTCAATGGGGCTTTGAACAATCCAGCCTAGTGGGTGACATCCTTGTCCATGGCAGGAGGATTAGAACCAGATAACCTTTAAGGTCCCTATCAACCCAAACCATTCTATGATTCTCATGTCCTACTACTCAGTAACTGTTCAGTTACTATCAGGTGCAGCGGCCAAATAACCTACTCTTTAGCAAAACCTGAGGTTCTCACTTAAAAACATCTTACAAAGCCAAATGCAGAAGCACTGGTGTAAATTAAAGGCTGGCACACAAGATCAAGCTATGCTGTTGGAAAAAAAAATTACCTCTAATTAGCTGAGCCCAGTAGCTAAGACAAGACAAGATAACATATCTTAAATGCCTTTTGCTGCAGGCAAACCCAAGTCTGCATCCTGCTGCAGCCCTCAATGCCTACGTGCATGTGTAGGTACAATTACAGCAGCTCTGCTGACTGATAACTTGTTAAATTGACATAACTTGACTGTCAGGGTCCTAAGACTAATGAAACATGTAAAGTATGCCAGAAGTAAACAGCAGCTTTCCAAGAAACACCTAATTTGCATTCTAATTAATGCAATGTGGGGCAGAAGTCATAAATAAAGGATTCAATCACAGCTCACTGTATAATAGGCAGAGTAGTTTTACACACCTGATATGACAGGCAAGTACTAATGTGGGGTTATGGAATATGCCAGACCTAAACTAGCTCTTCACATATGCAAGAGACAAAGAGGTGCAGCACCTGAGAAAAAAAAATAAAGGTTTAATGCTGCAAATGTCTTTAAAAAGTTTCCCTCCCTAGGAATAAATCACTTTTTTTCTTCTTTTCTTAGAAGATGACAAGTGTAAAGAAAATTTCATCTAGAGGAGTCCTTGAAGGTGTGACAAACAGGATCTGAACACCACACCTTCAGACTTATTACCAGTGGTGATGAGTACTGCTCATATCCTGAATGCCCTGGTAAAGATTGGAATCTCACTTTTCAAACAGCTTGCAGAGGTCTTCCCAAAATAGCTGCCACCACCAAGGAACTCTGTGCATGCCCCTTGAAACGGATGAGCACCAGGTCTGAGTCTTGCTATCACATTTTTCAGACCTGTCACACAGAGTATATTGCCTGCAAATAGGCATTTTTTGGATTAGGTAGAGTTTGAGGATGGATTCCTGCTATGGTCTCACCTATAGCCTCACCCTGCCACAATTATGGTGTTCCAGCCACTCCCTTCCAGGCACCATACTTTATGCAGTTAATGCCAGCTGGTGAGCTCTGCACACAATGGGGCAGCTGAAAAGGAGGCTGGTTGCACTTAGCCACAATAAATTAATCTACATAAAGCCATTCAGAAACTCAATTTTGATGTCCTTTCTTTGTGGGATGGTACATGTGGTTTAGGTTACTTTGAGAACACTTTGGTAAGCCCTCTGTTGTATTCATTAAATGCAATCAATTCAATTGAAGAGAAAGAAATTAAGTTACTTGTTTCTAATTACAAATAAACAAAATTATTTTAAATATCCCGCTTTTCTTCCCTGCTGAAACTACAGTAGAAAAACTGGCCTATGTAAGTGACAGAAGGTTATTGCCAACCAAGCTGATGAATTGAAAGAGAACAGTAAACATCAGCACTATAATAAAGTCAAGTGCCTTTTTGCTTTTAACTGCTTCTCCTCACTTGCTTCACATTTCCCCACTACTCCACCACAAGCAGCAACTCTTTCCATGGAACCCTCCATGCTCATTCATTTTTTGTGAAAAATACTTCCTCGGTAGCTATTTGTTTTTCTTGCAACCATAGTGATAAAATATATTACTGGCAGAACTCTCAGGATTATAAATAGGTATCATTCTTTGTTTAATTTCAGTAAGCCAGGACAAAATCACTGAGGTTTTTACACACATGACTTTCATTAGGAGCAATGTACAACTGGAAACACATTAGGCTCTTGCCTTTTATTTGTCCTTTATTTCTATTTGTTTATGCCTTCATGTAATTAGAAGGCTGGAAATTTGGGGGAGTGTAACAGCAAAGGTCCCAGGGAAAAAACACTGACAACTGAGGAAGGGGCAAAGTCACTCACACTAGGACAGTAACTACCAATCTGTCAGAAAAGTGTTTTGAGGTTTCTGCTTGTTTCCATTTTTTGTTAAATTGTTTAAGATGTGTGACTTTGGTAAATAACCGTCTAACTCCAAGCGCTACAAGTTGAGCATGCTGTCAGCACTGTGCTTGAAGAAAGCCTGGCCTGAAAATTTAATACATTATTCCAGCTGAAACCGAACAGACAGTTACTTTCTTCCCAAATGCTCAGGGTCCCTCACTGAAGCCATGTGAGACCAGAGCTGACATTTCATATACCTCAAAGCCAGCCAAAAATAACCATAAAAAATGAGTGCAAGCTTTTCTTTGGGTCAAACCTTTCAAGGATTTCCCTTAAAATTCATATAAATGATCTTTAGTTAGGACTTGTAGTTTTTTCAGGGATTGCAAGCACTCGTCTTTATGTCGTCTTGCAAACTAAGAGCTGCTCTCTTAATATCTCATCTCTTATTCCTGTTTCACTCTGTATTATGAGCAAAGATTCGATAAAACAACACAAAATTGATGTGATAAATAGAGGAAGTCCTCAACGCTTCACACTTGGTACTGAACTCTGCAGCAATCCCCATCTTGCCACCATGGCCACGGACAGAGGAGCCACCACCAGGACCAGCAGATCTCCAAGGGTTAACCAGTGATGGGTGAGGGCGGGGTGATATCCCAGACTAATGGAATTAGTCTAAATTCCACTTTAGTGGAGTTAAACCACAGCAGTCACAGGAAGGGAGCTGGAAGGATTTGCTGTTTGGGAGCCATTCCATGCCACCCTCAGACAAGTCTCCTGTAGAAGCCAGCAGGACACTCCTCTGGTTATGGACTGCAGCAGGATTTGGCTCTGAAGAAAAGGGATTCATGGGGGGAGCTTCTGGTAGCAGCATGTACACAAGGGAAGTTGGGTACAGCAGCATTTTTTCTTTCAAAATCTCCCTGCTCCTGAAAGGCCACCCATGGGACACAGCCATCTCTCATGTAGCTATTGTTTTCTGTGGACATGTGCCATGTGTTAGCAGCCTCTCAGGGCTTTGTGCAGAGAAGACAAAGACTGCCCTCTGCCTTTCTGCCTTCAGAGGCCACTTGCAGCACTAAAAAAGCAAGGAACAAGAATACAACTACCCTCCCAAAAGAGGCTCCAGCAGCAGCCCAGGTAATTCCTACAGCCAGCATGGCAGCAATGGAAGGAGCCTTCCTGGAAGGGTTGGAGGGCACCTGGAGCAGATCAGCTCCTATCCCTGTTTTAATAAAAGCACATACTCCAATTTAAGAGCCAGGGGCTGTATGGTAGTGAATCATGAGGAAAAAAAAGGAACAGTTTCACACAAACATTTTACTAATTTCACCACCGTCAGGTGGAGATTCCCTAGTACAGAGAAAATGCAAAGACTGGCGGCTGGAATGAAAAGGCTTGGCTCCAAAGCCCTCTCTCAAAGCAATATTTTCAGGAGTGCAATTAGATTTCCTTGCAACCTTCCCCTTCATTCCTTCTTTAGGTTTGGGTTTTTTTTGGGGGGGGGGGGGGGGGGCATGGCAAGCATTCCCCTCAGAAGCAGGACGAAATTTAACAACAGCAGAGTTATCAGAAGCCTCATGTGTCAAATAAACACTACATTTGTCACAAATAGAAAACACACAAGCCATAAATCAAGGGTCCAGCAGAGAGAGGCTTGTCGCTGGGAAGTGTCAGTGCACATGGATTTGGATGGCTTTTGCCCTCAGGCTGCCTGAAGGAAGTTTTGACCCAGGATATTAATACAGCTTATTTGATACAGAGTGAACCAGGCTGGGGCTCCAAGGTCTGTTTACATTACAAGACTGTGGGCCTTTGGGAGATTAACACCTAGAGAAAACGCATCTGTGTTTGTTCTGGGTGAGGCCACAATTTAAATTCTTATGTTATCACACAAACTAGACATGATAGATAATCAATGCCCTGTGATAGTTAGTACTGAGGAACTGAGCTAGCTTTTTGGTTTTTTGTTTTTTTTGCAGGGTCATTATTCAGCATATCATTCTTGCTGTGTTCATTTCTATTTAAAGTTGAATCAGGCATTTACTTTCCTGAGACTTTTATGAATGCATATGTACATTTTCATCTCTGAACATAAAGCAAAACTGCCTGGATTATGTCAGTTCTGTGCTTTTTTTTGCAGGGATATAAAATATATTATATTGTTGCAAAACATTATGTCACAGAAATCACACAGACATCAGACTAAAAGGAATCTTAAGAGGGCCTCCAGTCTATCTTGTTACCTAGAAGCAACAGCAAGTTTACTTTCAGTCATGACATATGTCCATCAAATTTCTCAAAACCTTCAGAAGAGAGTCTGCAACATCCCTGGATAACCCACTGTAGTGATTAACAATCCTATACATATAGATATTTTTTAAGCAAGCAAAAGCTTTGTTTTGCTACTGGTGAAGCCAGTTTCTGGAATTTTTTTCGCATCTTTAATCTACACCTTGGGTTAAACTACACTTTAGCTAACTCCACCCCTTTGAGAACCCTGACATCTGAATGCTATAGACACACTGCCCCTATGGATATCAAATCAAATACAGAGCCACGATGGCAATCTGGGCAGAGAGAGCAACAAGCACAGATCAGGGTCAGCAGCACTGTTGAGAGCTAAGTGTGTGATACACTTCTCACATGCCTGAGCAAGTAAAGCACTGATCTGATAAATCTGAGTTCAGCTTAGTTTTTACAGAAAGCCTTCTATTAAACATGTGTGAAAATATATTGTGCTTGCAATCCTACAGGCAGTGCTTGCTCCACAGCCAGGGTGACTGATAGATCTGCATCCCCTTTCTAACAGCCATTGCCTACAAGACTTACACCCTTCCTCAGATGTACCTTTTCTAGACAAACACACACAAATCTTTCAATCTTTCAGCACAGATCATATTTCCAAAGTCTCAAATCACTTGGATCATTCTTCTAGATTACATCCCACTTGTCTGAAGAACTGGGAAAAAAAAGGTCTAGAAATCCAGCTGCTGACTTCTTGCCACTGGACAGAGATGTCTTGCACACTAAGAGCTGCTGTCTTAATACCTCATCTTTTATTCCTGCTCCACTTTCCAGGCACTAAAGTTCCATCTTCTGTCCTGATGCCAAGTCTCTGTGAAGTTACAGATTCTCTGACACATACTACTTTGCAGTTCTATAATCAGAGTGCCTCCATACTGATACATTTTTCCCAATGTATCACGTTCATTTGTTCTTCTAACCCCGTGTGCTAAAGCACTTCTGTGTCCTCAGTCTAAATTTTACATGTTCACTTTCTATCCCATCATTCAAGCCACTAATGAAAATATTGATGGGAACCAGGCCCAAAATTAAGCCTCTTCAAGAGCAAAAGTGAATTCTCCTTTCAGCAGGGCATCACTGCTGACTGCTTTCTCAGAGTGGGGTTTTTAAAGAATCAGGACATCCCCTGTTATCCAGGCAAAATTTTAGTTTACTTGAGAGCGTATAGTCTCCCATAGTGTCAAAAATCCTGCCTCAGGTCAAGATGTATCACATTTACCACTTTCCCCTTATCCACTGAGCCAGTTTCCCTGGGAAGGAAGGAAATTAGATTGGTTTAACATGATTCATTCTTGACAAATATGTGTTGACTCTCTTTTATCACCTTTTTATCTGAATGGTGCTTATATATGGACTGCTTAATAATTTATTCTAGTATCTAATAGCTTTTAAGATACCAAGGTTACACTGATCGGTGCATAACTCCCAAGACCTTCTCCCTTTTTTATACATAGATACTACAGTCTGTTAAAAATTCAGTGCAGAAAAACATGTATGTCTCCAGGAGAAGCAAGACTTTGTGTGCATGGTGATAGTGCCACGTGCAAATTTAGGGAGGAAACACTGGATTATTTTCTAGAACGCCTGGGCAAAAACATAAGTTGAATTTATCTTCTTATCATTTTTGGATGAGACAAAAAATAAACAAAGTCTAGGGTACATGACCAGCAATGAATATTGTATAAACAGAATCATTCATTGTCACAGAAATACGATCCCTATTATGTAACCTATTCCAGCCTCCTGCCAATGGGTGATTATTTCCTACAAAGTATTTCCACTGCTTTGCTCAACAGAGATTTAAGCAAATCACTAAATAGCTTCCCCATACTTCCCCTGGGAAATTGTTGCACAGCTATATGATAGTCGGTTTGGTCTCACTGAAAACAATAATACAACACTGAAACATATTTAATAGCAGCTAATTGCAACAATAAATATGTAGTAGTAATACTACCCCTCCTGACTTTGTCCCATGGAGACAACTGTTTCCATTCACAGATATTATACCTACTTATTCTGATTTTCGAATACTCACACTTTTTGTGTTGTATACAATCACAATGCACTTCAGCATCTGCAGAGGTGCCTGGAGCATCCAGGAATGCCTGACCTTCTATTTTTTGGGTGCAGTTATACCACACTCTCACTGGTCTCTGTTACGATTCTGGGTGCACAGACAAGTTTGGTCAAAGAGATGATCTTGCAAAGAGAAACAAGAGAGAGCACTACATCAAACTCCCTTACAATGCCACATATAATGTCTGATATATAATGCCTCATCACAATGACTGATGAGACTTATTTCTTTAAACCAACACTTGCATTTATTGTAGGAAGTGGGATTAGACTTGATGTTGATTTTGGATGCCCAGCATCCTGCCCTTCCTTTTGGGTAGTGGCTGAGACTGAAGAATACCTGCAGCACCACATGATAAACCCACTGCATGAATAAATGCTGTTTCCCATCCTCAGTGAGTTTAAATCAGAGGCAGTTGACCTGTTTAGGATATGATCTATTCAGATAATAAAACCCACATGGGCACATAGTAAAATGTTTTAATCCATGATCCATGCATCTACTTCTCTAGAAACAAAGATGGTTACAGACTGTAGCATATAAAATTTGCCCTGAGCTAGAAAGCCAAAGCCCTTTAGCACAGAGACATTTTTGAATTGTGAACTTTATAAAACCCGACTCATAAGTTCTGCAGATGTAGCTTATTGCTGAGAAAAATCTAAGATGTTAACTGCCAGTGTTAGCTCATATAAGCTGGTATTTGTATGTCTGCTCTATAACTTGTATTGTTTTTCTCACCTTTTCTGCATAGTAAAACCAAGATATTGTAAATTAAGGCTTTGTGGGGACGTGGCGGGGGTGTTCAGGAGTTTAATGGGAGTAAGGATGTAGTCCTCTGCCATTTCTAAAAAATTGTACAAATCGAAGCATATTTTTAAAGGGGATTTTACAACCTGTTTAATAACTTTTTAAAAGGTTCTAGTATTGCATCATGGGACTATGGATACGGTAGGTCTTTTCCTGCACAAATGAACAAAGAACACACCCGAGCAACGCTTAGTAGTGTTAATAGCAGTTGCCATCCAAAAATCCCTTCTGCATTTTGAGCAAAGGAATCCAGAAAAGCTAGTTGGCTTGAAATGTTATTTAAAGACATGGGGTTTGGACGCAGACCCACACAAGCTGTTTCACAGCAGATTATCCAGACCGTATCAGTTTTCCTCAACGTTATGGCTGCCTACTGCTATAATTTCAAGTTGCCTTTTTTTCCAACAGCAAAAAGGGCATAGAAAGTTAATCAAGGTCCTGCACAGAGAGGTGCCTTAGACTGATGATCACTGGTTCTTTCCTTCAGCTGGCTGCAGACAGACAGAATTCAATTCTGTGTATCCATGGTAGAACTTAGCCAGAGGCTTTTCCTTTTGGCATTTCATGCTTTAGAGAAGCTTCTTTGCATGCTAATAAAAATGCCAGGAAGACCAGCTGCTCTTAAACAGTTTGCAGGAAGGCAGATATAATTAATTCACAAGTTGGAAGTACATTTGACAGAAAGAATTGTTTTGTTACCCCCAAACAATCGAGGAGCTCATCATATGTGAAATGTACGTGTGAGTACATCTGCTCTCACTTAAATCTATACATTTACACCACCTCAAGTGAAGACACTGTAGCCATCTCTCACAGCTAGCCATGAAGATGATTTGCAGAATAATCTAAATACTGCTGTGCAAGGAAAAGCTTGATCAATAGGCCCCATAACTTAGAAGGTAGGAATTTATGTTACCTTAATGGTATGTCCAAGAACATTAAGACCAATCAAAGTCTATACAGTTGGCCACATTTGCCACAGCCTTTTCTTTCTTTGGGTCATCACATATGTGACTTCCACCAAACCCAATGTCCAAGACTTACAGCAATGAGAACAGGATTATTTAAGCATTTTCCCCTTGCTTTTTCTTTTTTTTTTCAACCATATTCGCATAAACTTGTCACCCATTTGCATACATTTGAGCAGTCTGCCTGACTATAAGGCATCTGCACTTTTATGTTCATTTCTCTGACATCTGGAGTGCTGTAAATTCAACGTTTGCCTTCATTTTTTCCTTTTCTCTCTCCCCCTATCCCCTAAAGAAGCATTGGCAGTAGCACAGATCAATCCAGTCACATCCAGATCCCAACTCACTGGAGATTTCCAAGCTTGAATGACTCAATTGGACCAGGAAGTTAAGAGTGGTGGGAAAAAAAAAAAAAAAAAAACACATCAGTGGTGCCTCTGTAAGGAAAAAAGCAGCATTGGCATCCACTGCAACACGATTCAAAGGAAAACACTAACAGTGAACAACTAAAATGGTTAGAGTTGCCTCAGGGCACTTTGGAAGAGAACACTGAGGTAGATAAGATGAGCACACACCCATTTCTGCAAGGTCTCTGCTGGGGAAGCAGGAGTTGATGCCAACACCCTGGGGAAAAACGTGCCTCAGAACAGCTCCAGGCTGACCAGCTGAGCAGCTCAGCCTCCCTCTGTGTTTCCCTTGGGATGATTAGACAGGTAAGGGACACCACAGGTGACACTAGACATTTTACTGTGCATGTGTCTGGTGGGAACGTCTGGAGGAGCCAAGCACCCACAAGGGATCCACAAGAACCACTCTTCAAATCACTGAGATATTGCAACACACAATACAAACGTACAATTAAGTTTTGTAAATCTGGCCAGACACCAAAGGCTTTGGAATTTGGCTGAACACAGAGTTCCCTGATTCCTCCCCTGACTCTCAGCTTTCCCTGCAGACTGAATCGAAAAGTACACATAATACCAGGCTGCTCCATTCTCCTGCTGCCCATACAGTGATATATTTTACTTGCTCCATTGGGACAGATGAAAATGAGAGGAACGAAAGCAGGGTCAGCCTAGTGTCTGTTGAGGGATCATCTCTTACTAACCAAGAAAATGGCAAAATCCTCCTAAAGGTTCTTTGGGGAATATTTATTTTGTCCCGCGCTTTTGCTGTAATTGTGTTAATCCAGTAGATTTGCTAAGCAGTAAAGCCTTGACTGGCATGTCTGAGGAATTCCTGTTGGGGAATGTGTCTGCACGGGAGGAGGACTGAAAATGCAGTTTACTTAAGGGTGTGGACTGTATCTGACAAAGAATACATTATAATATATGTTTCCTTCATGGTAAAATATGATGAGGTAATGGGGACCAGGGTTAAAAGCTGAAGTGACTGTATTTATGTGTCAGGTTCAAGGGGTTGTTTCAATTTCTAGACCCAATCAATGACAAATTTCAGCTCTGCTCCTGTCCATGCTTCCGTAGCCAGTGAGGGGTGGCTACTGTGTGTCCAGCTGGCAAACATTTCTGTGCTGGACTACTTTTATTCTCTTAAACTGGTATTTTTGAATGGAAAGTGTGGTGCCAAGCATGACAGAAAAGGCATGTAGTGCAGGGAAAGAGGGAAGTTAAATTACGTGGAACTGACCATAATGAAAAATTGGGGGAACTGAATCAAACCTGCAGCTACTTTGTCTATCACTCCTCTACACATCTTTCCTCCAACAAAGAAATCACCATTCTGAACAGGTGACTGTCTTTACAAGCTGCAGGGCACATCAGGGGAACATTTTAACAGTCTCATTTTCTCTCCTACTGAATTATGCTGCCCACAACCTCTGGGATCACACAGGATCCAAGAGCCCACAGCTTTTTTTTTTTTTTTTTTGCTGTTGTTAGCTTGCTCTCATTGCTAGAGCACAAGTCCTGTCAGCAGAAGCTTCACAGCAGATGCACAGGGAACCTGCCTAACATGTTATAAACTGACACAATTCCAGCAGTAGCCAGTGGTCTCACATAATGCAGTTATTTTTTCCAGGCCTGTTTTCTTCTTCCAGCTGAGTTCCCAAAAGGCTGCAGTGCTTTAATAGACCCACACAGTGGAAAAAAAAAAAAAAAAAAAAGAGCAACAACAGCATCCAAAAGGCTTTTGTTCATTATTGCATCCAGCCCTTCTGGAGTTCTCACATGAACTGGAGGGTGAGCTTGGCTAACATTTCCTGACTGAAGTCCTGAGAGGGACTATCCCCAAAAGTTTCACATGTCAGAGCCACCTCATTTTCCACTATGCTACTTAACTAATGAGAAATGAGTGTATCAAAGTTTGTCACATCTCTCAGACACCCGCCCACTTCCTGCCCCTTCATTTTCCTGATGACAGCTGGCCATCTCCAAAGATGAGAGGGGTTGTCTCATGACTGTCACACATGCAAGGGCTTTTGTAAAGCATGAGGAGCACTTGGGCCACTAATACAACACCTTGCAGCTTTGCCACTCTGAACAGAGGAGATATTCCAGGACTCAGGACTGATTTTTTGGTGGTTGGGATTTTTTTAAGCAACAACCAAATATGTCTACCATTTTCAGTAGAATCTAAGCTGCTGAAAGTCCTAACTGCCTCTGGAAATCTTTGCCACGAGGCTTTCAAATCCACATTGACCAATAACCCATTTCCACCACCCGTAATGATGGCTTAAGCTTTAGCTTTCATATTTTCAGACTCTGTGCTGCCCAGGGGTGCAGTTCTGAGCCTCATATTCAGTGTCAGTCAGCTCTCTTCACAGAGCAGGGAGACAAAACAAATCCTATTCCTGCTGCACACCAAGAACAACTTTCAGCCCCAAAAGCACAAACAAGGCTGGGCTGAAGGGAGGAACAAGAAGGATGGGACCTCACAACCTGAAGCCGGAATTGGACAATTAAACCCCAGGATGCAAATGGACCAAAACTTATAAAAATGTAAGACCTCATGACCAGTCAGCCATTTTGTGACCATTTTGGGTCCACCTTGGTTGTAGCCCTGGCCAGGCCCTGTCCTGCCCAAGGTGGATCCTGGAGGCCTTTCAATAAATCCCTACTTTATTCTCCATCTCTGTCCAGTCTCTGTTTCAGGTCAGCCTTCCCAGCATCAATAGAGCTCTGGCTTACAGCAGAGCTAGCAGCTCAGGACAAAGGCTTGTCCATGATAGATGCAAGAGACAACCTGACACCAACCCAGGTGAGAGCTTGCCTGATCCATGCAAAGCCTTGTTAAATGGAAAGCCATTAATAAGGGAATTGCAAAAGCTCACACTGGCACAGACATGCTGAAAAGCTGCCCACTCCATGCCTCTTTCCTTCTTGCCATAAGAACAAAAATGAAAAGTATCTCTTAATTTCTCTGAGGCTTTGTCCACACAGTTACCTACAGGCCATGAATGCAGCCACTCTCCAGCATCATCCCTTCTGCCTCCCCTCACTCTGGCACAAAGCACCAGATGAACAGCTTCAATTGCCTGAACAATGATCTTGGAAGTAAAGTATTTCCCTCCTTGCCACAAATCTTTATAAGTAGTGAAATAAACACCACAATGTGCCTTCTTCCAACAGCTGGAAAATTATGGCCTGACTGAAATGACATCATTGTGTTTTCCTATGGAATTTCTGTGCTGTGAGATTTCAGGGAGAAGCTGTGCAGTGGCTTGAGGTGGGGTGAGAGAAGGCTGTGGTGAAGTGGACAAATAAAAAAGGTGAAACTGTCCCTAAAGAGGCTCTACTGTGAAATAAATGTTTGCACAAAAACTGGAAAGGTTCCTTAAAAGCAGATCAGACAGGCTGTCCCTTGACTCATAGTCACTCCTTGATTCCAGCCTTCAACAGCCCTAGCCATTTTAGCATACAATATGAAATTTCTCAACATCTTATATGGTTCTTCCCCTTTGTCTCATTACATCACTGAAATATATATATTTATATATATATGTGGAAGATATACCCCAGTAAAGGAATATCTCTGTCAAAATGATGTTGCAATTCTAGCAGCTTTTCAAATGAGACAGCGCTAAATCTACACCCTTAATTACATGTTCTGTTGTGGATGTCAACAGAAACGTGTGAACACACTGAGGGTACTGCATTTCCCTTTATTGCACAGAGGTCATGTGGAAAAGGAAGATTACTTCCTAGCAAGTTGGAATTAAGTCCCAAAACGTGCCTCGGGACTAGAACAGACAGAGTGCAAAACATTTGGTGGTAACAAAGTTTAAAACTGAATTTGACCGGTTGGTGAGAGTAGAAACAACAGCCCACTCCTACCAAGAAATGGCAAGTTCAGTTTTTCATTGTCATCACATTTTTTTTTCCTAAATTTCTTTTCAGCTTCTTGCCATGCCAGGGGCACCCAATTTGCACTCCCTGGTCCAGGAAGCTCTTTTTAATATCATTAAAAGCTTTGGTCACCTTCACTGAAACTCCTCTGGGGACGAGTCTCTGCAGCACTCAGTGCAACTCAGTAGTGCAGTTTGACACACTTGATAGAGGAATTAAAAAAAAAAAAGTCATTGAAACCTAAGAGAAATTCTGAATTGTCTTTAGTAATCAGTGTTTCACTATAAACTACCCACTTATTTCAAATCATAGCTGTGGGAAACTATCAGCAGCACTGGGGCTGACTACAGGCAGTAATCAGGCTGAACATGAAAATCAGAAATGAAACAGAGCATGCAAATAAGAAAAAGACAAAAGACATTTTTGCTGAAATTCCCTTTCCTTTTTAACACATATAGAAAGCCTTGAAACACCTTCTCAGTGCTTTGGAAAAAAAAAAAAAGACCACAAACATTTTCAATAGCTCTGGTTTCCATACACTTTCTCTTTATTTTCACTCTGCCCCTCCCAAATAACTGCACAAACAACCACAAAGGCACTGCTAAAAAGTCAATGTGTATGGTAAAACTTCCCCCAAAACAGGGATAAAACTCAATAACCTTGCAAAGTTTTTTCTACGTTCTTTTTTTTTAAGCAAATGAGTGATCATATATTCACACCTGGAATTCCACGCTTCATTTGTTAACTTTTCTTGCCATTGCTACATTGTGATAAGCAATTCCACCAAATTATTAACTTTCAATTGCTCTATTTAGTGGGGTCAAGAATGAAGAGCAATGAGGGTCTATCTTCAATACTTTGACAACGAAATTGATGTATTACTGTGCATATGATTTTAATGTATCCAGCCCTATATATAAACATAATTTTGTGTGATTTATATCCCTAATTAGATTCCCATGGCAACATTCTTCAGCTAACAATGTGTATCATAATCACCTTTTCTTCATACAAATGATTTCCTTAACTTTGCATGCATATCTTAGCAGGTTTTATTTTTAAAACTCCTGTTAACAGTTTCTCTCTTGTTACCAGTAGGGGTGCTACAATAAGAAACTAATTTGCTGTAAAAATTACTCATTTGTCAAATAAGCATTAAAATAATTGTTCCCCTTTTGACTGTTACCCTGCTGTTTCCAGTCATTTTCGAAAACTAAATTATTTACTCATTTGAAAGTTCAGCTGTGCATATTTTAATTGATATTCCCTCATAGGACTCATATTGTTAATGACAATAATTAACCCGAAATGGCTGCTAAATAATTATGCTGAAAAGATACAAAGTATTTGTGCAGAAAGTAAAATCAGCATTTGAGAAACCATCAAAACGTACAACTTTCCTATTTTATGGCAAAGCGTGGTAATAGTTCATAATCAAATTAAGGATGAAAAGGAAAGATGTAGATTACATGCTTTGATGCAGAATACTTTATGTTTCCAATATAGCACGGTATCCTAGCTAACAATGCATACTCAGTCATTTTAATAAATCCCTAGTATTGCTATTCCAGATACTAATATAATGTATTCTCATGAAGTCAGTGCAGTTAGGAACGTAGTAAACCATCCATTAATAATATTTCTCTGCCATCTATCTATTGCATTTCATTCCAAGGAATCAGAGCCCTGTAATAATTTATAGCTTATGGAATTAATGCTGAAGGCTTTCTTCTGGCAAGCATTGTTGATTTCAATGATGAGAGCTAAAAGCTATTCAGGCCCAGCTTCTTTCTCTGGACACATCCCAGGCCAGATGCATTACCAACCTATTGTTTGTGGAACCATTTATACCAGTAAAAAAAAAAATTCATTTTTTGATTTAGCTCCTCTGCTTGTCCATAGTGCAAGTTACAGATGAAGCAGGCTCTGTGTGCCCTGCTAAACAGACACAGGATGGGCTTGTCTACACTGGAAACCATCTGAGTTAACTAAGGATGTGATTTTAATGTGGGTTTCTATATACAACTATATTAAGCCCATGTGGACTCACTCATTCAGAATTAAAATAGCTCTAATTCACTTTAATCTAATTCACTTCCAAAGACCACAGAGGGGTTTAAAGTTGTTTAATCTATTTGAACAGCTCATTTGAATCCACATGCCCAAGTGTCCCCACAGACACTCACACAAGCAAACAAAAACCAAATAAAGCAGTAGAGAGGTTAAGAGAGGTTGGCAGAAAGTTTTACTTCATGGCTTTTTGGTGGAAAATTTGGTTTTCAACTACATAGCCTCTTTGAAAAAGGTGTTGACATTGAGTGTTCCTAAATTTCAGCTGGAAACCAAATTTCCTTTCTTTTAGGAATTAGAACTGCTGCTGCAGTATTATTTGGTTGACCATCACATATCCCCATGGGCTGCAGTCCACGTGGTCAGCCCAGCACACTGTGGTCAGAGAATGCCAGGGTGCCAGATAAACCAAGGCTCATCAGAGAAATGGATTTGGAGCCAGAATACATGTTTACTATCTTAGACCAAATCCTATTTGGCCTTTGATTTTTCATTGATATTCAAGATTTTGAATGCAGAAATAATTCTCTCCCCTTACCCCCCTACACACCCAATCAGTCCTACCTGAAAAAGCTTTTCTAGTAGCCCATCCTACCAGAGCATCCTCAAACTGAAAGGTGAGGTGGTGTTTGCAATAAAACCAAACACTCATCATCTATTTGGAGACCATCCACTCTGTGATCTTGTGCTAAGCTCTTGGAGAAATACAAATGCAGCCAAAGTCACAGTTTAAAAGTCATCAAGTCCTGGCATTTTGCTCTTGTTAGAGGAAAGGGGAGGTTTGAAGGGGCAACAGGGTCTCTGTTCACAGGCTTAGGTGGGTGTTGGCAACAGACATATTTAAAAAAAAAAAGAAAAAAAAGTGGTACTTTTGAAGAAATAACTCCTAATTTTTGAATGCTGTCATTTAGTAAAATGTTTCATTGCAGCAATTTAAGTTCTCCAGGCCAGAGAACATTAATATGAACGTATCTGTCTTATTCATTTGAATTACCTCTGCAATTCCTATATGTTTTCACATGCAGCTCTGGGGGTTTGCATGTGTTTGCAGCAGCATTCCCCACTCAAGCACGCCTCTGTGAAAGTTTGGCTCATTTAGAGCCACCTTCCACATGCTCTAAGTTATATTTCGGATTTTGACATATAAGACAAATAGCCGACAGACAAAGAGCATATTTATTAAAAAAAAAAAAAATAAAATTCTTTTAATTGCTCAACGTACTCCTGCCTGAAAAATAAGTGCAAGCTATTACTGGCACCAGACGACTCCCAGTTTTCACTGGCCAGCAAAGCTGCATCTGCAAGTTCAATGAGATCAGTAAACAGTGTAGGTTAAGTAACTGATTACTAATATTTTCCTTGAGCTACAAAACTTTTAAATAAACAACAACAACTGTGATCACAGTAACCTTCCAGAGGTTAACAGCATGCAGGTGGTCAATTGGAATTAAATGCAAACCAGACGGCTGGGGCATTATAAACTGAACATCTCACTTCAGTTTGCTTCAGGAATTGGGTTTTCTTTCTCAAAAGCCTCAATGATACAACACATAAATGTCAAAATGACAAAAAATAAGGAAGTATGTAATAGACTAAGCATTTTAATGCCTTTTCTGGCTCATTTTTGCAGGCTGAACTGTCTGCGTTGACCACATTTGATGGCATCAGTACTTAGCGTGGCTGTGTGCATGAGTTTTTAACAGCTGACATAAACAGAGATGGCCCATCAACCAACTCAGCTGTGCTGTGGGCTTGTTGTAAACCACTGGTATGATACATTTTATTCTTCATTTATGATGCCACTTCACTGACCTTGAAAGACAGCTCAAAGTATTGGCAATCAGATGCTGGACTGGGAGCAGGTTCAAATCCAGCTAGTGATGGTATAAACACTCATAAGAATGGATTATTTCTATCTGTAGACCTTTTTTAAAGCAGGTCTCTCAGTCTATTCCTAACCTGAGAGGAACAGCTAATACAATTATTGACCATCAAGAAACTTATTTGAAAGGTCCCCAAGAATAAGTGCATATTTGAATTACAGGAGCTGAGAACCATTTTGTCCAGAATAAATGCTTTGTCCAGCATCATCAGCAGGGTCTGTGAAGGAAATCCAGGTACATCATCACTGATAGGGACTCCTCTTAAAAGACTAAGCAAAAGTTACTTGTGTGGTTCCCAAACACACTTAAACTGAGCACCTGAGAAATGTAACATAAGTTTGGCTCACAGTGGACACAGCCTGGGAGGAAAGCTCCTACTGGAAGGGAAAATAAAAACAGAGAAGAAACCTTGAAAAAGCCTTCACCCCACATCAAGCTTTGGGTAAGTTGCAGTGCACAGAGCATTTACTTCAACAGCTTTTAAAAAAATGCATTTTAAAGCTGTAATCTCCTGCTTCCTCACCACCCTATCCCAGCAAAGGAATGCCTCAAACCCACAAGCAAAGAGGAAGGGACAGGAGTGTAAAACACAGAACCATGACCATGTCCACATACACCAGCCAGAGCTTGGATTCTACACAAAAGCACCAGCACTTCTGAAACCTGACACTGCTCAGAGATACACATTCAAGCTGAGTGGGTGCCAGTAAATAAACACAAATCCGTCGTCATGGTGTTTTGTAATGACTGGCTCCTTCAAGCTAGGAACACTCATCTCTTAAGCGAAGCAATTTGCCTCTAGGTACAGTTGTTTCTCAGGCTGTGATATCACCTCCCAATCTCCTGCCCTGTGTCTTCACCCAGGCTGTGAGTCACAGGTAGCTCCAACATGTTTGTGTGCAGCAGTGTGGTGCCAGTGAGGTCAGGGCACACATCCCCAGTCATCCTCCAGCAGCTGCTTCAAACCAGGCAGTAGAAATAGTGAAGTTACAGAGATCTCTAAAGTGTGTAATCACATCGTCGTTTGTGCAAGGCTCACACAGAACCACAGAATCCTTAAGGTGGAAAAAGACCTCTTAAATCATCAAAGTCCCACCATTAACCCAGCACAACCACCACATTCACCATCACACCATGTCATCGAGTGCCATATCCAGTCATTTTTGAGCACTGGCCACTGGGAAGCTGTTCCAGCACTTTATAACCCTTTCCACGAGATTTTTTTTTTCCTAATGTTCAATCTAAACCTCCCGTGGCACAACTTGAGGCCATTTCCTCTTATTCTATCACTTATTACTGATGCCTTAAGCTTTAGTTTTTGTATTTGCAGATTCTGTGCTGCCTAGGGATGTAGTTCTGAGCTTCACATTAAGTGCCAGTCAGCTCTCTTCACAGAGCAGGGAGACAAAACAAATCCTTTTCCTGCTGCACACCAAGAACAACTTTCAGCCCCAAAAGCACAAACAAGGCTGAGCTGAAGGGAGGAACAAGAAGGATGGGACCTCACAACCTGAAGCTGGAATTGGACAATTAAACCTCAAGATGCAAGTGGACCAAAACTTATAAAAATGTAAGACCTCATGACCAGTCAGCCATTTTGTGACCATTTTGGGTCCACCTTGGTTGTAGCCCTGGCCAGGCCCTGTCCTGCCCAAGGTGGATCCTGAAGGCCTTTCAATAAATCCCTACTTTATTCTCCATCTCTGTCCAGTCTCTGTTTCAGGTCAGCCTTCCCAGCATCATTACCTTGGAGAAAAGACTGACACTCATCTGGCTATGACCTCCTCTCAGGGAGCTGCAGAGTGTGATAAGGTCTCCCCCGAGCCTCCTTTTTTCTGGGCTAAACACCCCCTCAGCTGCTCCTCATCAGAACTGTGCTCCAGACCCTTCCAACAGCTTAGTTGCCCTCCTCTGGATGCTCTCCAGCACTTCTGTTCCTTTGTTGTGCTGCTTATGGAGGACACATTTCCTCTTGCAGACACATCTGATCCCTCCTGCATGGGCAGGTATCTGCTGGCCCTGGATCAGAGCTGCACACGTTCACCACACCTCGATGTTACTTCCCAGCCAGCCAAGCTGGGTGGCCAAACCTAAGCAGGGAGCAGCTGAGCTCCAGCTGCAGCCTTTCCATTACTGGTAGCACCAGTTGTTCCCCTCTTCTTTTCGGCCGGCCAAAATTTTTTTCCAGAAAATTTATAGGAATTTCATAACCTCCATAAAATCTGGTTCAAATTGGCCAGTTCAGAAGTTATTAGGGAAAACAAACACCATGGCAAGGTTTTAACACACTAACGAGGTCTTCAGCCTCAGCAAACACTTAGAAAATTGAGTCAACAATGGAATACTGAATATTTTGAACCTCTTAAAATGTAAGTTAACCTGTGCTGCAATGAATGTCCAGTGTTACCCCTTCCTAAAAACAGCTCTGTTCTGCTTGCCATGTATTTATTCTGTGTACACTCTGGGAGAAAAAAACACTGAATCAAGATGTTCCTCCAAAAACCCAGGAACACTTCTATTACTAAGAAATTCAAGGAGTAAGTTTTTGCATCTGACCCGAAGCAATGGACCCTCAATTCCTTAATGATGTGATGATTCTTTTACAAACAGAAACTTTGACTTCAGCTCCGAGGCAGGAGCATGTAACAATGGACTGTGTGATGCAGAGGAGAATTTTTCAGCCTCTTCAACTTCAACCAGCATTACCTGTGAGTGATACATTACAGAATTGAATGCCAGAAAAGTGGATTTTAGAATAAAAAGTATAGTGTTTCATAATTTGATTTAAATCAATTATACCATCTCTCACTGGAATGCTCATGAGCTTCAGAAATAAAATATATAAATGAAACCAGCTGCTCTGGATACTCTTTCCTTGGGATAGATTTCACTTGAACTCAACCAGCTTTTTTCTGCAGCAAGTTATTGTAATGCAGCATCAGAGTGGAGAGCACACAGTGCTGTACAAGTTACTGCAAGGTAAACAGTCTCTGTTAAAAAATGCAGAAGATTAAAATCCTTTCCTGCAATGGCTGGCTAAAATCTGAAGAATTATTAATTCCTCTGGGGCTGACAGGGAAACTGAAGTAGTTACTGGCACCTCAGCAAGATCCATTAATTTATAGCTATTTACTATATCACATAATCTTTCTGATTTGTCTCAGTCTGGAGCCCCTCTGTGCCCAACAGCACGGAGGTCTGCAGAGTTTAGAAAGAAGAATAATTACAACTGGAGAAACACATGCAACCAAAGCTCCATGTTCTTTAATCTCCAAGTCTAATGCATGTGTAGATTTTGGCATCATTCTTAAAATGATTGTTTGTAACTAAATACCGTATCTCAGTGCTTAGATACCACGATGACTGAGCTTTTCATAAATCAGGATAAATATATAAGGCAAAACCCTGGCTGCACTGAACTCAATGGGAGCACTGCCAGCTACTTTAAGGGAGCCAGGGCTTCATGCAAAAGGTTTTCAGCAGCCCAAGCTGTCCAGTGTTTTGGTTGCAGCATTTTCAACTCCATTTGAAGGCCTCTTTTCCCACCCGGAATCTTCAGTAGTGTGACACGGAGATAAAATTGCACACTCCATTCCCAGCCAAAGCAACAGGAGAATATCCTTTGTTAAAATAAGGGGCAATCCCAGCTTCAGTTGACAAAAGCAAGGTATAAAAATCCTCTGAATTTGTGTAGATTCCCCCAGGCTTTTTCTGTTCCCTATAGCAGACAGGCTCCTGCCCAGAGCAGGAGGGAGCATCCTCTCTGGATGTTCATTTTGAAAACATGCAGGAACAAAACAAAGGAAAACTCCACCTCTCCCCTCCTTTTTTGATCTTTTCTTAAAGAAACAATCATCTTCTCATACAGATGCTTATGTATCTTCTCTTAGCATGTTATCCAAATGTCTTAAATTCTTCTGCAGTGTTACACCAGCTCCCTTCAAAGTGAGTAAATGTCTCATTCCACAGTCAGAGTACTCAAAGAGGCAAAAAAGCAGCTTGTAGCTAAAAACAAGATTATTTTCAGAGCTACTGTGTGCTTAACTTTCCCCAATTCAAATAACTTAGAACACAAAAGCAGGTTTCATATTCAATAAATGGTGATTTAGGACAGTCAAGTGAAATAATGGCGTGTGCACTACACTATCAGTCCAACAAAGTCCATTTACTCTGATATATTTAAAATATTTGCATCCCTAAGAAGTCAGTACCAGACAAGTGTTTGTATAGGATTAACAGTGTCAAGTTAAATATGCATGACAAGACAGCAGCTTCTATAACAACAAAAAAATTATTTTAAAATTACTTATGTCTGTAAGTCCAAATGTTCTCAAGAATGAAGAGAGAAAAGGAGGAGACAGTAAAAGAGAAAATGAAATGGGCTTTTTCATAATGAGGCAAAAAAAGCCAAAAAATGTGATTCCCTTTCCTTTCCCTTTCAAGATTGAAAATGTAGATCCTGTTCCTAGAATGATTCAAAGGATTCACTAATAAATACAATTATTTTGGACAAGAAGACGTTTTACATATAAATTCCAACTAAAGAATGAAATTTTTTTAAGACCTAAAAAATGTTGGAGGAATGGAAGGATGACTGTAAATGGGTGAAATTTCAACACCATGAAGCAACTCACTTGTGAGAAGACTCATGTCCACATTCTTTGGCACATTCAGTTGATGTCCCACATGACACAGTGACCTCAGGATCCCTCATGCCTTTACCACTATGGAAAAAAAAATATAAAATCCTTATAAAAAAGGGCTTAAGGCAAAGTGGGTCAAGGAAGCAGGTGTTGTGGTGTATCTTAAGCAACAATTTCTTCAATGAGAAATGGAAGCATGAGGTTTGACCCCAAACAACAACATCACAGAGAGGGGATGGGAAGGTTTGAAGTTTGAATGATGATTCCCCTGAAATGCACATGTGACCTGGTCATCCCTGTGAGACAAGGCAGAGCTGAGTTAAGGAGGAGAGAGGTCTCCAAAAAACAAGCCTAAGGGTTTTTGGTAACAAAGAGAGCACTCAAACAGGCCCTGGAAACTGCCTTAAATGTAACTGCAGGGATCTACAAACTGTCTCTACAAACAACAGTTTCAACAGCTGGGAGAACTACCCCATCTAAAGCATACTTAAAAAATACGTGTCTGTGGATAGATGGGGATATCTCCCTCCAAAGTCACCTTTTATTTCAAATTTTAGCACTGGACATTTTGCCTTTCAGAGTATCAAAGGTAAACACCCTTCTGGCTTGACTGAGCTGTCTTTCAGGAGACATCCTTACCTTCCGTGATGGAGATGGTAATTCAAGGACCACATGGCAGTAGATGATGGCCATTAAAAATATAGTATTTCCTTAAAAAACTCACATAGAAGGCTGGGGAATATGGTCAAGAAGCCACTTGCAGAGGAATAACCGCTAGTAAAATCACCACATGGATTTCATATCCCCCTCAGTTTCCTGAAGTGTAATATGAGATATTAAACTTCTATTTCTTCTGGTGTGAGGCATAATAGGAAATAAGCTTTCCCCCATTTTGCCAAAGAACCTGCAAGGCTGTTTACCTGGCTGTAAAAACAAGCTTACTCTCTTGGAAGATAGAGCAGTGCAGAAATTAAATAAGACCAAGAGAGCATTCATCGTGACACCTAGAAATACACTGCAAATACACTGTAGATGTAACAGGAGAAGATTGGCCAGATTAGGCACAAATGAAGTCATATTGATGAGATTACTCCCTTGTATTACCAAAGAAAGGGCTAAAACTAATGTTTAAAGTGATCTGGGACCTACTAAAAGGCCATGAAAAAAATAACACAGATTTAAAGAGCTTGCATTCGCCCCTTCTTTTTTTTTTTTTTTTTTTTTAATTTATTTACTCTTTCTTTTTCTGAGCCTACAATTTACAGAGAAGCAGATGGACTCCTCTGAACCCCACATTTCAAACCATCACAGAAAGCTGCACAAAACATTTCTCGTGCCCTCAGGAAGCTGCTGAGATTTGGAAAGAGAAAAAGCACACAACTTTATTGAGGTCGGTGCAAGCCTAGAGATTTCCAAGTTGCATGTCTCTGCTAATCAAAGTGACTGTGCCAACATGATTAGGATACCCACAAAGCCAAGCCAATCAAGCAGCTAACTGAGGGAGACCACAGAGCAGATAGCAAATACCACTGGAGTTGTACATTGTCTCAAAAGATTATCGCTGCAGTTGTTCAAACCCTTGTGACCAACAAGGGATTTCTGTGACTCATTGCTATTGTGTTTCTGCAGCTCAACATTATGTCCCATGCATATTCTGGAGCTCCATAGCACCACATGTGTATAACAATATGCCACTCTTAATAAAATATCTTCGTGGTAAAAGAAGTACCAAAAATATTCGCACAATAGCAGAATGCCAACCCAGAACTGAACTACATTAAACAACTCATTGGGTGCCATTCAAAAAACAGCATCTGCCATGGCCCCAGGAAGTTGCTTTAAAAAAAAATTATAATAAAATAAGAGATTTTTTTTTCTGAAAGATCACAGCTTTTAACATACCAAGGAAACATCAAGAACAAATTAACATATGACTCACCTCCCTGAGGTCTATCCCATGGTTTCATTATCAGTCAAGCAGAATCCATTGTTGCAAAAGCAGTTCAAAGCATCCACTCCATCCATGTGCCACGCTGAATGAGCAGCAAGTCTTCATGTATAAACAGCACTGTTAAAAAAAAGGAGGATGGCAGGGTAACATTTGAAAGGAAAACAAACAACTCCTCCCACACTGGAGCTGGAAAGGCCAGCAAAGCCCATACATTGTCAGGAAGGGCTAGGAAGGAAGATGGTCTTTTTTTCTGACAGTCTTAAAACTTTCCCAAGAAAATGATGGCCTGCAGCTGGGGCACACCAATCAGCTGCTCTGGCAAAGGTCACCAAAGGAAAGATCCCCTGCTAGTTCAACAGCAGTGGTTTCTTAAATAATCTTGAAACAAGGAGGAGCACGTGAACGTGAACACTTCTTCCTCCACAGGGTTCAGGCAGGAAAACAGGGCCCACATAACTCCTGTTGTCCTCCTGGAAGTGCTGCTTCCAAGCAGAGCAGAGTTGTCTCCTTTGGATCAGATCAACCAAGCATGCTGGAATGAAAACAGCAGATTTAATTGACAACCTGGAAAGGAATCATGGAGGAGTCCCCTCCAACAGACACAGGTTGGGCTCCTGCCACAACTCAAGAGGCAGATGTAGATTCTGACACTGACAAGCTCTGAGTGCCACATCAGATGAAGGTAGGAGATAACAGGGAAACCCTCCATACATCAATCATGCCACAGAGAGGTGTCAGGCACAGTAAGAATCTGGCTGAGTCAAGGCTAACAAAAAAAACCAAAAATCATAATATTAGTCTTTTACTTGAGTAACTGAAGGAAAGGAGGAGGACTGTATTTTCTAATTAAAGTCCTGATTTTAAAAATGGGTGTGCAGAGGGTGCTCTTATGGTAGATTTTGGCTGCTGAAGGGTGGATGAGCAGCGTGGGGAGCCCTGTAGAAGGACAAGTTCCTAGGGGTGATGCTCCTTCCTCACAGCTGATAACATGACACAGGAGCGTCTCCATGTCAGGTAAGAACTGAACTGAAAACATTCACACTCTTCTCTCCCCATTTTCTTTTTTCCTTTTCAGAGTCCTGAACTGGGTTAGCAACAACATATGAGGAGCCTTATGGATATGATGGATAATCCACACTGGCACCAAGACATGGAATGCCATCAGACCTTCCCCTCAAGGAACAGTCCTTCCTCTGCTTGCATTCCAAGCACAAACAGAAGACAGTGGTTTAGGAATCCTACTTTTCTAGAGACCCACATCCCTGGTGTAGTAACTGCTTGCACTTTAGGAAGCCTAAAATTTGGCAAAATATCTTATGGTAAGTATCTGTCCTCCATGATAGGTCTTGAAAAAACTTACATATGGCTACAATAGATTGAAACTTCACAGCCTCTTTGTGGTCACTACCACAGAGACAAAGGATCCCACTCCCACAAAAACAACCAAAATATAAAAAGCTTAAAATGAACTCAAACTTTAAAGCATGGCTGGAGTTTACCATGAAAGATGCACCCTGCATATATATAGAACAGAAACCCTGCAACACACAAAGCTTTCTACAGATATTCAAGACACCCTTTCAACTTTGGTTCACTTAAGCAAAACATCACTGAGGCAATGTTAATCCTCTTGTTTACAGTTACACCCACGAGAGAATGGGAATGCACAGCTCAAGATCAAACAGATACACTAAAGGGAGCTATTTAACATCACTATGGATAGCACCCTGTAATTACTGTATCAGGGAGGTTGGATCTTTCCACACAGGTTTTGCTTTAAGAGGAGAAAAAAGAAATAGAGAACTTTATTCAGCTGTGGTGTTTCCCCAGTCTCATATCTATTTCAAGTTAAAACTAAACAAAATACCAATTTATCAACCATTGTTTCAGGACCCTAGAACATCAGAAAACTATATGAAAGAGGCAAGACAGCTAAAGCAGCATTAAAAGCAATCAAATGCAGCTGTGTACCCAAACATAAATATTTTTACCTTTGCACCTGCAAAGCACAACTGCTACCAAGGTCAGGTTGAAAATTGGAGATTCTTGAGGAGTTCAGGGCAAACATAACCCTTGATGGTAAGACCCTAAACATCCTACAGTCTATGTGTGAGGTCTTATTAACTTTCACAGAGTGTTTCTGGGGCAATGTGGGTGCCTGCTTTTCTGATCCTGTATTCACATTATCATCAGGAGGTGGCTTTTCCAACCAGCTTTAGCCTTAGGAGGTAGAGTGCCTTAACTATATGAAATAGATGTCCCAAAATGCAAATTTGGGGCCCTTTGTCACATTGGAAGAACTTCAACAGAATTTAGGCTTGGTCCTTCAGTTCTAGTAGCAGCTCTAGGTTCAACCATTAGTTCCAGACTACAGAAAATCCTCTAAACTATTTAAAAAGGAATTATTTAGTTAATATTCCTGCTGAAGTTTGCAGTTAATCAATTATCCACAGGAATTCACTACGAAGTCCACCAGATTTTGTGAACATGTTCAATACCAGTCTAAATACAAGTGCAAGATTCTTGGCAGCAGAGAATTTATTCATATCTTGATATTTTCCATAAGGAAGAAGAAAAATAGGAGGAAGCCTGTTCCTGTGAAAACAAATGGATTTTGTTGGCAGCTCCACTGGAATGATCCCTGTTGCATTAAAATCCCAGTAATGCAACTCCTCTGTGCCCTTGAGAAAGCCCATCCACTTTTAGCAGCTGAAGCATTCAAAATCTACAGCATAAAGCAATTGGATTTTGAATGCAGGTTGCTTCATTTTAAAACATTACTGCTCTTTGATGTTTATCTGTTTAAGAGAGTTTATTGCAGCTAATTCACAGCAGGAGTGCCCTGTGGCATCCTCAAAAATTATATTAAAAATACAAAAGATAAGAAAGGAAAACATCATAATTATATAATCTAATTCTTTACGGCTACACAACAAAAATTAAATCCTAATTTTGTAATGTATATGCATAGAACCATTTCTGACACATACCAAAAGCATGAAGCCATCATGCACAGGCCTTTTATTGGAAAGTCTGACAAACTGAAACAGCAAGGGACTCAATGCCATATTAGTCAGGTTTCAACTTTATTTAGAAAATGAGTTGCAAGGATAAGCCAGAAACATATGGATGGCAGGTTGTTATCCACGAACAGAGTTAATGCACAAATGGCATTTTTTTTTTGATGAACTAGTACTCCAACAAGGAATCACTCCCCTGCACCACTTAAAATAATTAATGCCAAAAAATGGACTGATCTGGTGCATGGTTTGCTCAAGGTGTTACTGAATGGGCCCATGACACACTAGCAAATGTAGCCAGAATAAAGCAAAGACATTAAAACCTGAAAAGTCCATTGTGTCAAGCCCAAGGTAATGCATAATTAGCAAAACACGAACATCATTGCCAAGCTTTTATCTTTAACTGTATCTTTTGAAAGCAGAAACTTTTAGGCTGCATCTTGAGTTACTTCCTGAGTAGCAAATTTGGTCCAGCTGCAATATAGATCAGTTATTATGGATCAATTTATCTGTAATCTCACACACAGGAATCAGAGAGAGTTATTCTATATTCTACACTAAGACTGCAAGCAGAAACAACATTTGTGGAATCCCATTGCAAAGGAGTTTTCACAAAGGAAAGCCTCAGCTGACAGATCTTCCACTGAGTCATTCCCAACAAAACAACCCAAGAAAAATGTTTTGTCATTTCAAAACAACCCTTCCAGAGAGTCCTTCTGAGATGCTTTCCAGAGGTTTTAGGATTAGACTAAATTTTCTTAAAGCCTAAAAGTTCTTTTGGGGTTGGCGCCTTCACAACACAGCCCCAACTCAGTCCACATTTAACTAGAAGATCTCCAATTCATGTTATTCTACAGGACTGGTGTACCTAGAGAGCTTTTTAGAGAAGGGAAGAGTTTAAAAATTATCTATCCCAGATGCAGCGGCTGGAGAAAAAAAAAAAAAGGGTGATTCCAAAGGATAAATGAGAACAGATATCCATGTCCCTGTTTCTGTTTCAGACATCCAAAGGTCAGCTATGAACTCCTAAATTTCGTAGTCTGAGACCCACATGTTGGGATCAATACAATTCCAGGTAAAGGAGGGTTAAGAAGAAAGGCTAACTCTGAAGAAATACAAACAGAAATCAAAGATACTCTTCCACAATGACTGAAATTTCAGATAGCAGTGTGGTTCAATAGAAAAAGGGGATGTATTTCAACACACCTGAATGGGCTCAAGTAGATTCCCCAGGAACCAAGTTCTTTGAAAACAGACAAAAGAGTCTTGATTTAAACAACTTGGGAGTGCTGGAACCCACCTGAAAATCTTATGTGATAAACAACCTAAACAAAAAAACACCCAAAAAACTTTAGAGTATTTCTTCATTTGAAGAGAAACTGTGCCATGGACTTCATTACATTCTCAGCTTGTCCTTTTATTCCAGTGTCCTTTTATTCCAAGGCTGCTGATGCAGTAAATCCTGTCTAGTAAATAAAAAGAAAAAAAAAAAAAAAACAACACAGACAGGTACTTTTGAAAAGAGGCATGCACAGACAGAGGACCCTCTGAGGAAAGAGCACTTGTTCCAGCTATTGCACTCACCCCACGTGCCTCCTTTTGCTGTTAATATCTAGTCTATCTCAAGACCAAGCAAAACTGAAGGATTTTCTGAATTCCCAGATATAAACCCTCTTAATTTTCATGGCCTTCAACCAAAAATGAGATGCTCCACCTTGCCAGACACACTGAAAACGTTGGTTTCAGACAAAAAATATCCCTTGAACACCAAAATTCTAGGCTTAAATATTTCCTTCTCCATAATTATACCTTCATGGGGAAAAAAAACCCCAACAACAGACAATATTCTGTCTAAAACTGAGTAACATTTCCTCTTGGATAGACACCTCTGAGTGCTTAGAGCCAGCAAAAGGCAGGTGGGAGGATCTAAGCCACTTACAGCTCTAAGTGCATATTTAGCTCAACAAATTGACCAAAAGACACACTTGTTCTGCAGGAGAGATCTGCAAAGACAATTCAATCCCATCCTGCCCTTTGCAGCTGAGATACAGAGGCCTTTAATTGTCCCTTGTCACTATTTTATTAACACTACACATATACTGGCTTATTAGTGAGGGCTGCCTCTGCACAGAGTTGCTGCTGACCAGAAATTTCTGCAGAAAATGAGAATTTAGGGAATTTGCACAAGTCCAATTTAAATGTATGTATTTCCTCTGCCAGAATCCAGCTCAGATTTGAAAAGGGAAACAAATAAATCTGGAGATCTGCTACACTTAACATTGTCCCTGTAAACAAAGGTGAGAATGAAAGACTCCAAACCTGGATTCTTTTTTTTTATGTAGCTCCTATTTCGTGACCATCACCAAGGTACTCCTCACACACGAGAAGAGGAGGGAGAGAGGGAGGAAGAAAAAGATTTAATATATAACAGAGAGGAAAATCCTGATGACGTTAATCTCAACCACAGTGAAACAATAGTTTGAAAACATGCCAGGTCTCTCACCAGGCCCAGGCTGAAGCCCAGCACCCAGCTCATTAAAGTAAATAAAATATAACGGTGAATGAAAAAGCAAAATAATAAGAAGGATCACATGAATAATAGAGAGAATCTGAGCACGAGTCGAACCAAATGATGTCAACTATTATTTAATTTTTACTTTGCTCTCTCAGAGAAAACACCAGAGAGAGCAGGGGGAGGAAGTAGAGTGTTAAGGAGAGAGAGGCAAGGATATCCCAGAGGGGTTTTGATAACATAATCACTAAAATAATATGTATACATTTTAAAGCTTTTTGACATTATTCCCTTCCAAAGATAATATAATGGAGAGTCAGGAGATAAAAGAAAAAAAGAAAGGCAAAGTTCAGAATTGCAGGAATATTTACACTGAACAGTTCTGGGCCATTGTATCTCAAATGCACCTTCATTCAGGATGGAATTTGGCCCAGAATGGACAGTTGTTTATATAAATTATTATGTGGGTTAAATCAGTTCTTGACAAAATAAAGAAGATTGACAATAGTAGGTTAAGTCATTCTTATCTAAAACTACTAGTATTCAACCAGGGATTAAAATTTAGATGCAAATAAGATGCTACATCTTTTCTTCTGGCTTAGTAGAAAGTTAATCATAACTGTTTTGAGAAGTCTTTTATGCCCAAATTAATGGAGATCTTCTCCAAACACCTAGGACAACTTTTAAGACACTCTTCTTCCTATCAAATCTCAGGAAAACATTCTGGCTTCTGATCAACACCACCAGAACTGAGGTCTTTTGGGGGCACATTCGAAGACCCAGGAGATTTGGTCTGCCACGGACAAAGGAAATCCGTTGTATTAATTTGTATTAAAATTTGAATTAATCAGTATCTGAGTAAAAAACTTCAGATTCTCAGAATCCAGGTTGTGCAGATTACATAAATTTAACTATTACACTGCCTTGATAATCAGTCCTTACTCTTAAACCCAGAAGGAAACCAAAAAACATGATGATTGTTGTTATCTCTAGAGGTGCCAGATTTTCATCCCCAGACACAGAAAGGTCACGAAAAAACCAAAGTGCTACAAAGTACATTTTCATTTCTAAGCATTGAGCAAAACCTCGGTCACCTTTGTTATCAACCTGTGAATTAATGACAAATAAAGGCTTTTATGCTGACCTGAATATGATTCTTGTGGAGCTGAATGGACAGTGGCAGGTGGGGGGAACCTGTCCATGACTATGCATTTCAATACAGCAAAGCAGATTTACTAATTTTTTTTGGCTGCCTTTGCTGTCATTTTGGGTTTTGATACGACTGACCTTTTGTATCATCCTTCCTTAGTGTAATATACACATGGAAATTGAGTGTATGAGTAGGCATTCCAATCCAAACTTTGATTCTTGGACATAAATAGCACAAGTGATCAAATATTGAAAGTACCATATTTTAAGTAAAACAAACAAACAAACAAAAAAACCTATATTTTAAAAAAATAATCTCTACTTCTACCTCAATACAGAATTGGAATATTCACAAGTTACATTTATTAATCAGGAAAGCTGATTGTCCAACCAGACAGCAGGCTAAAAATGACTAACAATTATAAAATATGAATTGCAAATCACAAGTGCACAAATCTAAGTATTTATGAACAATCTTCAAACAATGAATTATTAATCGAAGAACTTTGTGAGCAACTTCCTACAGCAAATAAATCAGGGAATTCTGCAATCTGCACAAACAAATTATTGAATAAATTGTTAATTGTGACTCAAGCATTCACTCAGATCTGAATCTTTCTTTTTTAGTTAATCACTATGAGGATTAACCAAAAATCTGCCTAATCCTATGGCCATGGTGTAAATTAAAATGTACCCACTACCTATAGTTTTACTGGAAGTTGACAAGCACAGGGCAGAAAGACATTGAGGTCATTCAAACCATAATCTAATAATCTATTTCATGATAAAGTGAAATTTGGGGTGTTTTAGAAGCACAGTGATATATGAGAGGAATTTCAGATACCTGCAATTAATGGACTTCCTGAGAAAATCTGATTATAGCTGCATATATTTATAGCCCTTACTCATAGAAACAAATGCAAAACAGATTTGAGAACAAGATCGGCTTTTTATTCTGTTTAAAAGCTGGGATAGGAAAGAGGTGTTTTGCATGGATTTGTTTAGCATGCCCTCCAAGTCAACCCCTACCCTCCAAAACCTTCTGGGTGAACTTGGCAACTTTGAGCTCATTTGTTCTCAATTTGCCTCAGTTGCCCAAGTCTGTAAAGAAGATAACTTCTCTGGGCTGGAGAACAAACACACTGGGCTGATCAGGGCTGAAGGTGAACAGAAAACAGTAAGATTGAAAGCCAAAGTAAGGGACTTTGACTTCTAGGAATGAGCATCATGTTTATAAAACAGGATCACAAACAGCAGCTTTTTAACTTCCCTTCTGGATTAACCTACACCTTCTGCCTTTGCAGCCAGCATTTATGATTACCACACTGGTTTAGAAATGCCACAGTGAACTCTCAATATGTTGGGTGACAGCACAGTAGAAAATAATCCAGAAAAAGAACAGTGTTAACTGCACGATCCATTATTTGGGACATACAACATGCACTCAACAGAGAGAGAACATTTGTGGTGCTGCTGACTGTGGAGCATGGGGATCCCTGAACACACCCCAAAGCCACACCAGGCAGCACAGCAACCCACAAAACATGGCTCTGCCACTCCCAGACCACAGGCAGGGAAAGAATCTATGGCTGTGCTCATAACATATCTGGCATTCCCAATAATCATGGGTTGACTGTCAATTTTTTATGATTTTGGCCCTTGAGGTTTCCAAACACTCTGGGATTCCATAGCACAATTCTCCATGAGCAGCTCAGACAAGCACATCCAGAAGAGGCTTGGGGAAAACAGGGAACTAGGCAGGTTTTTGTTTCACAGAGCAGATAAAACTTTTCTGAATCATCCTTTTCAACACAAAGGGACATCTTGAGGTTGAGATGTGAGAAAGGCACACAGCTAATGAAGCAACAAGAAATCTCCAGCAAATTATTTCTTTATCTCACTTTATTAAAAAAACTTCTAATGAGCACAAGTGTCTATTTCCAACAAAATCCATCCCCACCCACCTGGGAATGGGGAAGTTGAAGTGGAATTTGCCCAAGTTAGCTTAAAAACATTGTAGAACAAGTGAAAAGCAAACTGCAATCTCAATTTAATAGCAAAAATTAGAAAACAGGGGTTTAGGTATGTTGCTGCTAATTATCTTTGGCCCTTAGAACATATTACTCAGTAACCCATGGTTTTTAACTAAGGCTTTTAAAAGTGTTATTAACATCAGGTCACATTAGGATCTTGCTACAAGTTTCTCCAAGTATTTGTAATTTTACTGAAGTCAGCAGGGGTAACTCTGGATTTATACTAGTACAGTTTTGGTAATAATCCACTCACTAGCTCTTAGGGTTTAGGTTTAGTTTAAACAGCAGAGTATTAATATTATCATTATTCACCACGAGAAGATGAGCTGACATAAGTGTCTTCCAAGAGTGAATACACACAGAAATAACTGGGTGCTGTACCAGGAGAAACCACTTTAACTTTTTTTTGTTTTAAATAAAAAACAGAATTTGATATTTTATTCACCTCTATTTTACACATCCTATACAACAAAACTTCAGCTCAGAGCCCTGATACAGCATCCACTGCATTTATTCTCTCAATACCCACCTACTCACCTTCACATCTGTCTAATGTTTGATCAGAAGCACTAAGCAGTAATGATGCCTTGAGTTTTAGCTTTTATATTTTCCAGATTCTGTACTGCATTAGTATATAACTCTGAAGTCCATATGAAGTGTTAGCAAGTTCTCCTCACAGCTTAGTTAGACAAAACAATCCTTTTCCAGCCCCAGAACCAAGGACACCACTGCAGCTTCAGCCCCAAAAGTATAAACAACAGTAAATTGAGGAGAGCAACCTGGGAGAATGGGACTTCATAAGCTGGAACTGTAAATGGACATCTAACCCCAATATGTAAATGGACCAAAAATTATAAAAGTGTGAAAACGTGTGATCTATCATCCATCCATCTTGGGTGTAGCCTTGGCCAGGCTCTTGTATCACCCAAGGTGCATCCTTTGAAGGCCTTTTTAATTAATATCTACTTTATTCCTTTAACACTGTCTAGCCCATGCTCTAGGTAGCCTCTCAAAGCATCAGTAACAAGGATGAGCCATTTAGAGCCACATTCCTCCAAATTCTAATGCCCTGTTGAATGTTCTCTCAGCTCACATCTCTCTGCTGCAGCTGCAAATGGTTTTCATGCTTATGCTGCTCTCAGAACAGCAAGAAGGATTACTTGCTACAGTTACAGTGAGTGCATTCATTTTTTCACTTCAACAATATTTTTTTTAAAGTATCTGTTTTCCCCTTTCAGTATTCCACAGGAATTTAAACACAGTAAAGCCATGCTTGGAATAAATAGCTTGAATTTGTTACCTAGATTTAATTTCTGCTTGTTTCATAGGATGAGTTAATTTGCCATAAAACTTTAACCACTGCTGATCCTGGGTTCCAGCATCCACAGCTCCCTACAGAATTTTATTGCCCCTAATATAATAAAATGCAGTTTAACCTTCACTACTAATTTCAGAATTAACTACTACAAACCTGACTAAACGGCCTTTTTTATCCCATGCACATTATCTGCTCATCATTCACCTGAACCTGCCTTCTTTCCACAGCTTAAAGTTCAGTAAGGGGGTTCAACAGAAAGATTTAGAGTTACAAAGGGTTTCTAAGCACAGAAAAGCTTCCTGAGGAAGGATATCCAAAATATTGCTGCAGGAGAAGTCTTTCAAATCTCACACCTTTACAATGCAAAATGATCACAAATTGTTGCTAATTAGGGATCAGGTGAACTGTGCAGATTAAGTGTAATCTTGCTAATAAACAGGTTTGATTTATAGTGACACAACAAATGATGCTGTGAACTAAACCTCTGTAAGAGGTAGAAAACACCCAACTTCTGGCACTGATGGCCCTTAAGAAAGAGATACTCACTAATCTAAATATAAGCATTTTGAGAGCCAAGTAAGACACAGAAACAAACCTTTTCGTGCCCTTTCATGCATTTCCTTTTGGCAGCACCAAAACCAAACAATCCAGCAGCATTTTCTTTCTTTGGATGGGCACATAAAAAGGAATATTCTGGTTATTGAAAGGGAATATTGCAATATTACAGCAAGTTCATTTGCCTGCAGGATTAAAGAAACAAAAAAATTAATTAAAAAACAGGAAAACATTTTTGGTCTCCAAACCTGCCTCAGTCAGACTTAAAAAATCCCATTAATTCACACTTCCTACTGCCAGTGCCCTGTTGCATGGAATGCCACAGGCACTGTAACGGGCACTCACAGAGTAGGTGCAAGTGATGAATAAAAACCAGTATAATCTCAGTCTAAATCTTGAGCCAGCTATTCAGAAACGAAAGCACCAAAGAATTCGCAGATATTCTTAAAATCCACCATCTTTAGGGACCCACCATGCCTATTATTGCAGGTTCTGTGCTGCTGCAAGGCTACATTACAAAGGTGAAGTAGGAATTAAATGCCAAAAATATTAATATGACTTTAAACCTCACACCTGCAGGTCCCAGAGCTGAGTTCAGAGAATCACTGAGTGTATGAGAAACCAAGTTGGACTAGTGGGCAATTCCACCACCACCCAATATTTTTCATCCCCCAGACATGCCAAACAGCTGGAGGCTGTGGCTGGGCTGTGCCAGCAGCTCAGGCTGAAGGCTTGAGCTGACCCCCAGAGGAAGAAGGATGCTTTGACACGAGACATCTTCCCTGACCTCAGTTTGCCTGCTGAAAAACATTTCAAGGCTCCTTAAAGCACATCTGTCTCCCACTCCTAATCTGGATAACACCCTCAAGTTGTCTGAACAACCCTCCACCGACGCTCCTTTGTTTTCCCCTTCCCTCATTCTGCTCGACAAAGCCGGCTTTTTGGCATATTAAAGCTTAATTTGTTTAAGAACAAACAGTCGGGGGGCCCTTGCATCTCACAGGCCTGGAGTGACGGATCACACGAGGAAAACCAAAGACTTCGGGGGCAGAAGATTTTGGCAGGTTTGTGTCTCGGAGGAGATGCAGAGCTCATTGTCACGTTTCCAAAAGGCATTACACAGGGCTCCAAGGTGGAGCTGTTTACCAATACCGTGATCTCTCCCCAGATGCAGTTGCTACTGCAGCTAATTAAGAGAACAATTAAGACTAAGGCAATCAGTCAAGTACACAGATTCCAGTCATTTTCTCCACTCTCTGATGCTGCGCTGGCTCCCAGAGGGCTAAACCTTATTCACTCATTCAGAAAATGACAGGAAGAAGCTATTAAATATCTGAAAACCATAAAAATGCAATCATACTGTTCCTGAGCTAAGCCACTCACCAGAGACCAATGCCAGGCAACTTAAGAAACTTGCTGGCCCCCAGAATTCACATACTTACAAATAAGAAAATTAATCAAAAGCAGTTCAGATCAAAATTTAATTAAAAAGAAAAGGATTGCAGAAGACTTCCTGAGATTTCTCTGTTTTATGTTTATGACTGATCAATATTACGTGTTATCAGCTCAGCGTATGACAAATTCCACTGGGCATCTTTAAAGAGGAAGTAACAGATTAAATATTGAGCTAAACAATTTAATCTCTGCTTTAAAAGGTTTTCAGATACTTGTAAAGGTAAATCCTATTAGAGTATAAATGTATCCATGTGCTAGTGCTGTAGTCTCGTCACAGAGGAATTTGTAAACAACAGGAGACAGGCCCTCATTAAATATAAATTTCCTTCTTTTGTAGAACTATTGATGAAAAAAGAGAGACCATTTATGTCTTCAACAGAGGGGGGAGAAACAGTCTTAGGAGTGAGATTTAAATGTATCTATAGATATAAGTGAATATTTATCACACTTCTAGAACAGTCAATGCCAACTGGCTCCCTAAATCCATTTAAACACAACTGAGAGCACTGATCCTTCACACCTCACAGTGATGGTGGAAAAGACTCATCTCCTGGAAATAAAAACATAGTCAACTGTGCCAAATACATTAAAGAACAGAGAGCTACATGTGATAAAGAAACAATTTAAGGGAAAGGCTAAATCCAAAACACACTGCATGCCTGTTACATACAGACACTATATATTATATACACATGCAAGCATGCAATAAATAGGATATGTCATGCACACAGAGGTCAGACTGGCAGTGTGGATGTTGAAACCACACAACATCAAGGAAAAAAGCACAATACACTTGCCCTCTCAGCTGCAGGGTGGAAATGGGGAAGGCCCTCAGAAGTACTGGAGCACCCACCCTCTCCTCACTCTCTCTCTGTTCTTTAATGTGCTTGGCACAGTTGACTATGTTTTTATTTCCAGGAGATGAGTCTTTTCCACCATCACTGTGAGGTGTGAAGGATCAGTGCTCTCAGTTGTGTTTAAATGGATTTAGGGAGCCAGTTGGCATTGACTGTTCTAGAAGTGTGATAAATATTCACTTATTTCTATAGATACATTTAAATCTCACTCCTAAGACCTTACCGCACTGACCAATATTGGTCTTCACTGGGGAATACATTTCCCCACTGACCAACATCTGTCCTGCAACATCTGCACTCATCTGCATCACTTGGACTTGGAGCACACACACAGCCACAAGAGGAGATATTGTTCCAACCCTTGCTGCAGCCCAGAACCTGCTAACCTTTAACACAGAACACAGACCTGTGCTTGTCTACCTGCACTCCCTTGCCCAAGGACCAAACCCACCTCTGATAAACCCATCTCTCTAATTTCTCTCTAATATCCCATTTCTCTCACTTACTCAAGTGTTTTTTACCCTGATGCCCACCACTAACTGGTGGAGCACCAAGCCAAGCCAGTCTCCTGCATCCATTCAACCAGAGCCCTGTGGGCAGTTTTCTGTTTCTGAGCCAGTGGCTCCCTTCATTTTACATTTTGGAATTGGTCTATTTTTATTTTTTTCCCCCAAATTTTATGTGAAAAGGGATTAAAGCAATTAGAGGTTTCACACAATCCCTCCTGCTATTCCCCCTCACCCCCACAACCATTAATCAGCTCTATTCTGTTTCAAGCCAAGACAGATAAAGAGGGCGAGGAGGAGAAGAAATATTTTGAACGTTTGTTGTGGAAGGCTGGGTGACTTAAGAAGCAGAAATACAAAACAGATACAAACAAATCCATTGTATATAACGTCGCTGTGACAAATAAGAACATTAATAAAATGGGACAATTATCCTATCAGATGAGAAGAAAATGACAGTAATAAGGAATTTAGCAGTTTCTCAGTCAAAAGCTAAATAAACTGCCAAGAGCTAAATTTCAAAAATCAATGTGTTTTAAGTTACAGGAAACTTCTTTAGTACAAAAGCCCAAGTTAATAATGCATAGTTACTACAGATTTCTGTAAATAAAATCACTAATATTTCAAAATAATATCTTTGTTTTAGAACAAGTATAGAAGTGTTAAATTACATATGAAAGTGTTAAACTTGGTCCCTCCAATTCCCACTCTCCTGACATTTGCATATATGGAAAAAGAGAAAAAATTTTGCCATGAGGTTGATGATCAGGCTGGTCAATCTTTTCCAACCCTGAATGGAGGGATGCTAAATGAACTTCAAAGGAAATGGTATAAGATGAAAGGGAGACTCTCACCTTGGTGGTCCTGCCCCGGGACACCAACAACTCTAACAGCCAAAGGAGGAATGGGAAAAGTTATGGGAGAGGACACAAAGGGACAAAAGCTCCCCACTGGCAGGTTTTAAATAACAGCTAGCACTTCAGAAAACCCCATCACAGCAATCTGATGTGGGGTAGGAGAACCTGTGCAGGAAATGCCTGCTCACAGAGAATCTCCTGCTGCCCCAGACAAGCAGCTGCACCAGGTGGAACTGAACTATGGCTTTGTCTGACTATTATGTTTTATATAATTGATTTTGAGAAGAATATCACCATTGAGTATTTGCCTTTTTAGCCTTAGATTTCTACATCACCTTAACATCAGGATCCAGATGTTTGGGGATCATAGTTACATATTTTTATGAGCAGTGGAAAAGGGAAAAGATCCATGGCCCTGTGTGACTGTGTCTCAATACAAAACAAGCAGTGCACAGAGAAACAAGGGAGTTTTCTCCCCCTTTGTTGGATAGAATCACCAATCACAGCATTTGACTAATTACAGTTTTAGTATCAATGGCAGTCATTAGTGTCAATCACAAGCAAACTGTCCATTTAACATTTGGGACAAGAGACAAGGATACATTTCCACAGAGAGGCCCTCCCATCCTCTCCCCTCAGCTACATACCTGGTGCTGAACCTGAGCAGCACCTACCAGGAAAAAATCCACAGGACTCCCTGCAGGCACAGAGACCTGGCTGTGCACAGCTGGAAAACCTCTGCATCCAGCTGCTCCATGAAACTCTTCCACAGGTTTGCCTTGACTGCAGTGTGTATGGGAGCTGCCATGAAGAGAACGAGCCCGACCTTCTCTTTCAGGATTAACATTGGGTCTGAATTAGGATATTTTTACCTTAATATATTCTAACAGTACACATGCATTACCTGCCCTTATGAATCTCCTTTCACTTGAGTAACCACTGAACAAATAAGCAGTGGAATAGATGTGAAAAGAGCTTCAGAGGACTCTCATGCCACTGGACAGTGGGAAAATGCAGGACTGGAAGAAGCAGATACTGCACAGGTTCGTCACCTTCTTCAGTTTGCTTGCCTCTGAACTATCTTGTTTCTGGTTTTTGCCAGAGTATCTCTCACTCACAAGACACTGAGCAGCTTTGCAAAACAAACAAGAAAGTGCAACTTAACCAGTACATTTTGAGAGGCAAGTATTCCATGTGCTGCTTCTGCAAAGAGAACAGAAAGCATCATGAATATGTTCAGTGCAGCATTTGAGGACATACCAGGGCTAATCTGCCTGGAATCCCAAGAATAAAGGGGAGTTTGCCCTTTAAATGAAAACCATCTCATCTCCTTTGTTGTTTTAAATGTGTTTGTTAAAAAGCCAATGCCTTGATACAGCCTCATATTGTGCTATTGATTATCATGTGGAACCTCCCACTCCCTTCCAGCTGAAATTTTGCAGGAGTTATGCTTTATAATCAATAGCATGCTCCACACTGAATGGACTTGCCAGTGCAGCAGCTCTCCTCCAACACCCCCAAGGACAGCTGCAAAAAATGAGCAGGCTACCTCCTGGAGCTATCTAAGGACCAGATCCAAACTTCATTGAATTCTATGGAAAAATTCCCACTGACTTCAATGGGCTTTGGATCAACCCCCTGCAGAGGAACACTTTTTAAAATAAACATTAGGGGGGAAAAAATCATTAGGACTGTAAAGCTTTTCATATTATCTCCTGGATACATTTTAAAGCAAGAGGGTGGGAATGTGCTCTTTTCTCCTTATTAATGTGTAACTCCTGTTAATGTCAGGGAGATGTCATTCAATTGTGAGATTGCAAAAGGGGGGAAAAAGAAATATAGCTTGACTTCTACAAAATCAACCTCTGTCTAGACCTACATTCCATTAGGAAGTTTCAAAAAATATGAGTTAGCCACACAAAATTTCAAAAATCCCTTTAGAAAAAAATAATTTAAAACCCCCTAGATTTGTAAAGCACTTTGACAGTAAGTATAATCTTGGAGCTGTCTAAAATACAAAGAAGAAAAGGAAAAAAGTGAGAATAAATTACATTCCACATGAGTTTTTGATGAAAATGTGATATTATTCAGGCTTAAATATTATTACAAAAAAACATTCAGTTTGTTTCCTATTCTTTGTACATATCAGGCTCAGCAGTGTAGGAACAATTCCTGGGGTTTTGCCTCTCCAAATGTACTTCTACCTGGGACCTGTTCAGGCTGAGCTCACAGGCAGGTATACACACTACACCCTTCCAAAGTGTGCAACCAGAATCATCCCAAAATGCAAAGTTTCCTCCTGCTCTCGGAGGAATGACACCCTCAGGGCTGAGTCTGAAACCAGTACATTCTGACAGACCAGTAAGCTCTGAAACCAGTAAGGTCAGATCATTTCCAGGATCAGGATCTGAGATTTACCATCCATCTTTGCTAGTTCCTGGACAGTTCCTTCCCAGAAGGACAGAGGATCTCCTGTTGGCAATCCTCCTACAAAAGTCTCATTCTGCCCAAGAGCTGCAGATACATTTGCTGGCCTCTGTCATCCTTTTAACCTCAGCTTTTAAGTTGCCCCTGCAGACAGCACAGAGAAAAAAAAAAAAACAAAAAAACCCAAAAAAACTCAAGCTTGGTCATGAGAGTTGACTCCAGTTTGAAGAGGTCACCCACAAAGGAGTGACACTGTCAGGACCACGGGGTGGATGGACTCCAAGGTGGATTTGGCTCGAGGTCCAGCTGGTTGCAGGCATGAGCTAACAAACTGCTTTATCTGAAGGAAGCTCCGTGCTGTGAGAAGCTTCTGCAGAGGCAATGTCCTCTGAGTCTCCCTTTCATTCAATTATCCCCATGATCTAACCTTGCAGGTTTAACCACAGCTACATGAATATGAAAGAAAGTTTTAAAATGCGTAGGCTCAGGATGATCAGAAACCAAATTTCTCTCAGCAAAAAAAGTCAAGAAATAAGAAAATCTTTCTGGGGGATAGAATGAAAGTGTCATATTGCACCAAAAGTATTTTTAAAATATATATATTCTTTAAGAATGAAAAATGTTATTAAAAGAAAGAAAAGTTTCCTTTAGATCAATATTAAAACATTTTCTTTACATTTCCCTGAGATTTTTGTCCTTTTACTCAGCCCAAACTAACATTTGAATTTCATCCAGACTTGCAAATAATTTCAATAACCACAAAACTGAATTTCCATTTCTCTTTTGGGATGGCTGAGAATAAACTTGCCTGAAAAATAAAATAATTCTAACTGGAACAACAAGAAAGAATAAGTCATGCACAGGACTGAAGTCACTGCATGAGACATTTCAAATGCAAGTCTTCATTTGAACACACATGCAGTTTTGGTTCCAGGAATTCAGAATCCTTTCAGCTCTCTAGTTCCAACAATTTGTGACAAACATAGCATATTTAAGGATAGGACAATTTCTTTTGCTATAATTACTTAATGACACTAGTGAAATGATCAAAGAAGTTCCAGAAGCTGAAAATTCATTCCAATGCAGGCATAAAAATAATTGGGCTAAAGAGTCATGTTTCTTCTCAGTTATGCCCCAGAAATTCACTCACAGCCCCCAACAATTTCAAACCCATACTTCTGGGGAATTGTACAACGTAACCATAAAATTACACTTGAGATAAGATTTAATTGTAATTCTCACCTTTCCAACACCTTTCAAGAAGTAATCCTTAAAAGCCTCACAAGAAGGGATACTGCAATTAAAATTATAGCATGCAACAATGATATTAAAAGAAAGACAAACTGCTTTATAGGTTTTACAGGAGCTTAAGTTCAACAGCTTTATTCAAAGATATTACAAGTGATCCTGTCTGATGGATTTTAGATATTCACTTTGGGCCCAAGGATGTTCGAGCTAAATAAAACAAATTGACATTAAACTCTGGGAGATCTTTTCATTTGCTTGATCCATGAGGCTGGAGAAAGCCAGTGGAACTGCAGCAGGTGAACCACCACAGAGGAAGGATCGTGTTCTCCTGTGGTTTCATTTCATTTCTGCTGGATTCCCAATAAAAGCAAAGGCTACTGTGGAACAGCCACTACTCCACAGTACCAACTTCTCCCTTTATTCCTTCTCCTGCTACCCCCTCTGCTCCATGTACACAAGTCTATTAGCAGTATAACAAAAAAAAAAAAAGAGACTGAACCACTATGGACTGCAAGATGAGGCTCACCAGCAGCTACCCTGGCCTTACAGTCTTACCCATGCCAGTAGTTGTCACACCTGAAAGATCAAAGATGTGACTTCTTTTTAACTCTTTTTTTCTAATTCTTCTGGAGCAGGGCCCAACCAATTTGTGCTTGGGAGATTTCAGGCACAGAGGGAGAAAGCTTGGGAGGACAGCCAGTTCCATGAGGCTGCCAGCCTTGGGAGGGTGGAAACCTCGTGCTGTAGCTGCCATTTTGGTCTCCTGTGCTCTCAGGGGATGCCTGCAGCAGGCAAGGCACACCTCAGCAGAAGGGAAAGGGAAGAACAACCTGTCACATTATCCTGCAGCCCCACATTACTTCCCCAGAAGATAAAAATGCTGGGATCAGCTGGACCTCCCAGCCAAAGCGGAGGTGTGCTCTGTAGACACACAGCTACCTGGAAAACCAAAATGAATTTAATTGCTGCAGCAAGAAGCTCTAATTTATGTTCTATGAAGGGTAGTACTCCTTAGGGTGGGCAGTTTACTTGTGGCAGTTCATTGCCTGAAGCATCAGACAAGATGAAAGACAAAATTTAGAAGTTGCTGGCAAATCCCTTAAAACAAGTATCTTCAGGTTCCCTGAACCAAAGACTAAATGGCAACTTTAATTCAACTAACCTGGAAATTAACAGGGGGCAGAGAGAGAGAAAGGAATGATCTTACTGATCAATCTTACTTTTTAACCAAAGGATGCAATCTCTTCATAAATATTCCCAGAAAAGGTCCCAAATAGAAAGGCTGAGCCTTCAGTAATGATTATGTATGGAAGGGAAGAGTTCTGCTTGTGGCCTAGACCTTGCGCAGAGGAGAAAGAGCATCTTCCAATTAGATGAATACCCATGAAAAGATGGACTTAATTTTATACTCCAAATGAACTCATTGGGATCTGTCAAACCAAGACTTCTTCCTCTCTTTCTACAGCAAAGGAAAACCAAACCAAAACTGTTACATTTTTAATATGCTTGCAAATAGAAACTTTCCTTTTACTCTTTCTCAAGCCCAAATCCAGCTAGTAATACTGCTTTTAAAACTCCTACAAAGAAGGTAAGACTATTGAAACTCAGAGGTAAAATCACTGCAAAGAATATTTAACATTAAAGCCAAACACCACATCCTCCTGAAGCAGCACGAATGCCTTCAAGGGAAGATGGAAAATGTAAATCACTGGAAACCCTGAATACCCAATAAATCACTGGCAAGCTGGCCTGGGTTTCAGCTCTGAACAGAAGGAAAAGCAAAAGAGTTCCAGAGTCCAGCAAAGATGGAAAGAAAGCGTTCATTGTATTGGGAGTGTTACACGATCCGTATCGGACCTTTGTGCACCACGCTGGGGCAGAGAATTTACACGGATGCAAGGAAGTGGGAGGTGTTAAGAAGGGAACAGCACCAGAGTTTATACAAGTGTTACCAATGTTGGAATAATGTTTATCAGCTTACAGTATTTGGCTTAGCATAGCTCAGGGGAGAAGGGAGAGATAACAGCAGTCCAAAACACGTTCCTCTACCTGAAAAGCCGGAAGGAGGTCTAAATTCTCCATTTGAAAGGGAGCCCAATTAACTTTATCTTGTATATCTGAGCTCCTGCTGGGGAGACAAGTTCACTGGGGGTTATGATAATAATAACCCATGTGCAAACATTTTGACTACTGCGTGTACTGAAACATCAGAGGAGGAATATAGTATTATGGAGAAGGTTTATTGCATCGACTCCTTTTCAGCACCGTTCTTGGGAAGATGCTTGAAGTCAGGCACACACTTAACTACTTTTATGATAGGAAACTGAGCAGTTCCCATACACATCAAAAGACTTGGCTAACCCAGCTGTAGTGCTTTTCTGAAATCAACAGGGCTGTGCTGATTTATATCAGCCCAAGAGCTGAGTGTCCACAATTCATTCCTCTATGCCAGCTCAGAGCAGGAACACAACAGAAACAAAATATTCAGTTTCTCTGCAGGAGAACTGGCCAACAACAAACCCTATGATGATGTCAAGGGAAAGAACAAGAAACACTTCACTAACTCCAGAAATTAGTTGCTCGGAGTAGACAAGGATAAGAATGAATGAAACTTGGATTCAGTCACCTCTTTTGCCAGCCTTTAGACATGCCTCAGTCATCTGCCATCCACCACAGGCAGAAGGCTAGGTTTCATCCACACACACTTGCACATTGAAAACATATTTCTATGCAGAACAAAACAGGCTGTGTCACTTCAATCTGGCAAGAGAAATTGTTTTGGGTGTGGTAAGAGCTTAAACAACTGCACATAACCTTAAGAGGACAGAATCTTCCAATACTGGAGCAAAGGATCATCAAATAAACCTTCTGGAAGAAAATTCAAAACACACCAAAGGAAGTCTAACATCTCTCTTGAGAGATGAAGAGCCACCTTAGCAAAGGGTGCTGGGACTACATGATATTTTCAGTGGTTCAAGATGAAAACTCCATGTGTACATACCACACACTGATCAGGAAATCCTTTGATTGGAAAGTACTAGAGGATTAGGAGAATATTGGTAAGGACACATTAATCTTAACACTTACACACTTAATCTTCTCCAGCATCCATTTACAGCTGTCAACAGGAACAGGATGTTGGATTTGCTGAACCTTTGGTCTGAAGAAGTACAGTGGTTTTTATTTTGTTGGTATGTCCATGGAGATTCTTATCATTAATTAGTTTATCTGTAAATATGAAAATAGAGGGACAGAAAGCTGAACAATGAAGAAAGATAATAGATGGTGAACAATACCCAGTAAAAAGGAGTGGAGGATATTAACATTTAATAAGGAGCCATTACACAGGACCACAGAGTCATTTAGGTTGGAAAAGGCCTCTGAGCTCATCAAGTCCAAACTCTGATCACCACCTTGTCAACTAAACCATGACACTGTCACACACAGTCATTTCTTGAACACCTCCAGGAGCAGTGATTCCATTAATTCCCTGGGCAGCCCATTCTGATGCTCAAAAACCCTTTCTTGTGAAGAAATTTCTCCTAATGTCCAGCTTGAACCATCTTGAGACTACGTGCTCTTGTTCTGTCACTGGTTGCCTGGGAGAAGAGCCCAACCTCTGCCTGGCTACAGCCTCCTGTCAGGGAGCTGTAGAGAGTGATAAAGTCACCCCTGGGCCACCTTTTCCCCAGATAAACACCCCCACCTCCTTCAGCTGTTCCTTCACCAGCCTTGTTGCCCTGCTCTGGACTCACTCCAGCACTTCTACCTGAATTGGGGTCCCAGAACTGGACACAGCACTCAAGGTGTCCTCACCAAGTGACAACTACAGGGAAAGAATCACTTTGTGGTCCTGTTGATCACATTATTCCTGATCCAGGCCAGGTGCCATTGGCCTTCCTGAACACACCTGGCTCATGTTCAGTCTGCTGTCATCCAAAACCCCCAGCTTCTTTTCCTTGTCATCTCCAGCCACTCTGCCCCAGTCTGTGGTGCTGCAGGGCGTTGTTGAGGCCAAAGTGCAGGACCTGGCACTTGGCATTGTTGAACCTCACCCAACTGGCCTGAGCCTATGGATTCAGTCTGTCCAGGTCCCTCTGCAGAGCCTTCCTGCCCTCCAGCAAATCAACACTCCCACCAAACTGGGTGTCATCTGCAAATTTACTGAGGCTGCTCTTAATCCCCTCAACTAGATCATTGATAAAAGATATTGAGCAGGACTGGGCCCTACACTGGACCCTGAGGACCATCTCTGGTGACCAGATTATAGGTAAGGAATTTAATAGGAAAGATGGTGAAAGTCCCAGAAGTAATGTTAATTTGTGCTAGACACTGCTGAGGTTAACAGGAATTGCAAATATTCACATAGGGCTTTTGGACCTGAGCCTATTTTCATCACTGAAAGTTAGCACCAAGTCCACAGCAATCAGAATTTAGGTCTTTGGTCATCAGAGCTGCTGCAGGGAGGTGTGGGAGATACTGAATGTAAAAATAAAGGAAAGGCAATAACGAGAATTATCATATTTTCATGCACTCCAAATCATCCACTCTCATTTAAAAGCACTATTCCACAAAAATAATTCCTCACCTTTGGGTTAAGCCATCTGTGGAGAAAGAGATACAGTAGGACTAAACACCTCTATGCCAAACAGATCATTTCTAAGGCCCACAAAATTTCAGAAATAAAGTTCAGAAGTTTCATTTTCAGACAGATAATCTTTGGATTGTGCACGTGAAAACGTGGGTAATATCTACCTGACTGGTAAATTCATCCTTGCTGTAAATCTTTGAATCAAGGAATATTTTCCACCCTGCTACAGACATAGCTTTATGTCCAGAAAACAAATCTGGCAGAGGTGCACTTGCCAACAGATCTTAAAAAGTTCCAGCTCTTTGATTAAACACATCTATTTCTGCAGAGTTCAGTAAATGCGTGAATGGAGCATGTGACAAGCTGTTGGCAGTGTATTTATTTCTACAACAGTCTGTAAATCTTGCTAGGCTGCCTGTATCCTCTCATTTTCTTGTCTCTATTACTGTTCTTCAGCACAGCAAGTCTGCTCTCTTCTTGGGAACTGAGATGTTTGGGGCCTGCTGCCCTTAACTTCTAAGTGGGATGTGCAGTGATTCCTCCAAAATGCACTGGTTCTTTTGTCATATTACTTAAATATTTTTTGTTGTTCAACCAGAAACTTGCAAGGAGTACCTCTGCCATGTAGATCTCTCAGAAAGTATTGACATTGCTAGAAAGGAGGACAGGAGGGGAGTGAAGTAAATCTCTAAACTCAAAAATGTCTGAGAAAGACAGTCAAGGGTGTGGATGAAGTTTTCTAGGGAGTCACTTTTCACTGTCACGTGGATTTTCTGACAGGAAGATACACCCTTAATGAAAAATGCCACAGTGTCATTATGACCTGACTTAGGAATAAATAAAACAGCAAATTAGGCAAGACAGCTTAAATGTGAAAAAATTGCCCTCTGGCCCTGAAATTCCAGGTTTATTTCCCGCAGGAAGAGGTAAAGCCACCAACATAGGAGCAAGAATTTTCCTTTAAGGTTGCATGGACAATGAGACCTACAAAACAATGTATGTCAGCTGCTTATGGTATAAGAAGAATAATTATGATTTGACTGCCCATTTTGAAACCAAAAAAGAGCAAAAATTAATCTGTAAAAAGTTTAGTACATTTCACAGTAGCAGAGAGCTGAACAAAGAGGGTTCAAAGGCTTTGGATAAATCACAGAAACAGAAAGAAAAAGAAAATAGGGCAAAATTAAACCAGGACCAGTAAAAAGTGACGTTGGAGTTTTAACTGCTCAAACACAGGAAGCATGTGGCTAAACAGCAGTTCTCCAGAAACATGTTTAGGGGTTGCTGGATCAGAGTCAACACGGCTCTGCTGGCAAGAAAAGAGAAAACATAATGCTAGAAGAGATAAACAGAGTCTGCAGCCTCCAAAACACACAGAACTGCTCTCTGCAGTGCCAGTAGGGCTTCACAGGAACTCTGCTGCATCCTCTTCAGGAGTGGAGGGAGCTGGGCAGCAGTGGGATGAAGTTTCTGGGAGGTTCAAGACACATCTGTGAAAGGTAAGGACTGCAGGAAACACCACAAAGCACCATAAAGAACTGCCACAAAAAGAAAGAGCAGCTACATAATCAACATCACACATTGCCCCTCAGAATGGGTTGGGCAAACATGCCACAGGAAAGGATCCAACCATTCTACCTGTCTTGCTGTAATTCCACACCCACCGGAGGGACACCTTCCAGCCCAATTTTTAATGGATTCTGTATTCCATGGAATTGGAGGAGAACCCCCTGGAAATGAGCCAAGGGGATTCACTGCTTTCTTCCCAACATTACTCACACTTCCCCCTCTTTTACATCATCCTTTGGGTTGGAAAAGATCACTGAACACCATTTTCAGCGCTCAGTTTGGCTTGGCACACCTGTAGAACAGGCACAAACATTTAGACCTGAATGTTTATAGTATTCTGGGGCTGCATCCCATTTGCTCCATCATCAGTACAATTCTGAGACCTTTCCTTTACTCAGGACTGATCCAGCTTTGTACTGGCTTGGCTCCACAGGTACACATGAGCATGTCCTGCATCGATCTCCATCCCTGTACTTCCTCCCTTGGAATTCCACTGGCATCATCCCCAGCCCTGCAGCAGCCTGCTGCAAACACCTCTCTGCTCTAGGAGCTCTCCTTTTTGTAGCTGAGGCAGATACACTATTAAAAAAGATCTCTGCTGCCCTCTTTCACCACTTTCAGTCCAGTTGAATATGACAGAGCAGAGAGAGAGAGAGAGAAGCCAGCACTTCAGGGAGAGGAGAGAGGTAGTAACAACATTGGAGAGACATCAGGCACCCAAAAACAGCTAGAGAGGATCAGGCAGAGAACTCAAGAGGTTTAGCCCTGCTGGAGAAATAAACTTCAACTGAAAACAAGCTCAGACTGAGATTTAATTTATTCTACTGATCTGGATCACAGTAAAAATCTTACTGAGTTCAAACTGAAGCAAAGCCAGCTTCAACTATAGGTAGACCCAACCCCAAAAATAAGGAAGAGCAATTATTGTTTCATTTCCTTGAAGTTTGATCAGTGTAAGGTGAATGCTGGGGATGATCCTAGAACTGGGATCTCAGCTGGAAAACAGAGAAGTCAGGAGAATGATTATTTCAGTTGTCAAATGAGAGAAAAAAAGTAATGTCCACCACAGCCTGGTGTGGCACTGATGTCAGTAACTCACTGACATGATGTGTCTGAGGCTTAGGCTAAGACCCTTACTAGGACAACCTTGGGATCAATTAACAGGAGAGACAAACACTCACATGAAGGAACTTTTTACAGTCATACTTTTGTCTCCACTGTCAACGTAGAAGGATTAACAAAAATATCATTGTCTGCACATGAGGGCTAATATTATGACTACCCCACCCAAAGCCCAAGAGGAAGGACTTGCTCAGCTCTAAGTGATTGGACAATAAAATGCCAAAAAATTCAAGAAAATGTGATTGTGACAAACTCACAGCACATCAATGTCTGGAGGACTGCAGATAGTTCTGATTGCCCCACCTGGAAAAGAGTCCAACACACCAAGGAAGGAGCAAAAAGAAAACCAGCTCTTGACCAAAGGAGGAGACACTCAGAGTAGGAAGGCAGTAACCTTCAGGGTGGAAAAAAAACCTAACAGACATAGCAAATTTAAAATAATTAATTAAAATCATGACACAGGAGGCAAATATGTGAGATGCTATTTTTCATAAAAGAGCTCCAAAACTCCCAAATAACACTAGGCAGGACAAAATCCCAGCAAAAGGAGTAAAATTTCAACAGCTCTCTACTAAATTGAAGGTGGCACTGAAAAAGAAGGCTATAAAGACAAGAGAGCAGTTTGGGAAGAAAAAGAACAGCTTCTTCAAGAACAGTCTGTTAGTTTCAACATGACAGAATGGAAATTACAAGGTCAACTCATCCATTGCACTGAGTTTTTGAGTACTGCAGAGAACACACAGGTGAAAAAGAAATAAAAATTTTTAAAAATCAAGAATTTTGCTCTTCTGCAGGGACCACCCTAAGTGCTCCTCAATTTTCCTAGCCCCAACTCTAGCATTTGGGGATAGTCAAAACTCCTCTGTATTCACCATATCCTGTTGGTTGTGCTACAGGCTGAGACAAGAGTGATTCCACAGTGAATTGTTTGATGGGCATCTCCAGCAGTTTCAGCAGGCAGCACAAAGTGGACTAAGCAGACCAGAGAATTCAGATCCAGCCACCTAAGTCACCTTTGTTCTTTCTGTCACTAGCTCCAAGCACAAAACACCAGTTGGACTCAGCTGCTGCTTTTAATTTAAAACATATACAGATTTTGCTGAATATTATCAAGCGGAGCTTTGAGAAGGGAGACAAAAAAACCCACCTTCTATTAGTCACATGTTAAAAGTTGGGTTTTTTTCTCTTAGAATAGGTCTGAAACACTGTCAGCTCCAGCGCCTAATCCACTCTTTTGGGATAGGGGAGGTTATCAGAAGGGCCTCATGAAAGTGTAGTAATTCCTAAAATTACAGAGGCCCTCTAAGACTGTGTGTAACTAAATATGATTTACCACTAGCACAATGCATGAGGTACCTTAGCAGATGTAATCCAACAGCGCTTTCAGCATAAAAAAAAATTAAAAATGCCTGAAGACAACCCAAAACACACCATCAGTCTAACTGAACTAGAGATTTGGCATGGAATAGCCAAGGATGTTGTGATCTAGTGGCCTGAGTAAAGGCAAGGCAGGTCTGCTTCTGCTGGGCAGTGATGACAGGTCATGACCTGGCAGGAGCCAGGCACAGTGGCTCAGAGACAGCTTTGTGCCCCTCCAAGAACTTCCCTGAAAATGAGTCTTTAACCCCAACAATCTGCAGCCTAAAGTCTGAGCAAGAGGGGGCTTGGCTGGGGCTGGAAGGCAGAAGGATGTGATCATCTCAACCAGGAAAATCGAACATAGCCAGTGAGAAAGAATAACGCTGCAGTGCAGCCTTCAAGGCAGGTTTTTCAAGGCAGGAGAAGGAAAACAGCCATGAATCAGTAGGAGAAATATGACTTTAAAGCCCTAACAAAGGGGAACAGATGGGAGCATAGCAAAGTGCTCACAAACTTGAACTGGAATAGCTGTCCTCTTAATAAAACCTCTCCAAATATGAAAGCTCCTCAGACATCTGCAATTAAATCCCCTATTAATCCCGACTATATTTTAAAAGGCAGTTGAGCCAGGCTACTAATAGTGCTATTGACAGGCTGGAAACTACACCAGGAGGACAGAGATGGTGAAACAGAAATGAGAAGAGCCAAAATACAAACTTAAAACCCAGGATGATGGGGCTGGTTTTTCCACCTCTGCCTCCACATAATTAAGATCCTCCTGAAGGTTTTATCTCTAAGTGCTGGAGGGGGTTAGGACTTCAGCATTTCTGACTCACCCTGATTTCTTACACGCTCACAGGAATGAAGATAGGGAAAATATCACCACTTCTGTATTATGGAAACCTTGCAATTAATAATTGAGAATCTTTTTATCTCTCTCTCCCTTTTTCTTTCAGAACTAGAGTGCTCTCTTCAGCTTGTTAAGCTTAGTTCACTCCCACTGATAATTCACTAGAGATCATAATTTATGGACAATTGAAGCTGCAGAAACATCTCTTAGAAGGAATAGAGCAGATCCATAGCAACAATTCTTCAGGGGAATATTAATCCCCAGCTTTATGTAGTGCTAAGTGTACAATAGTAATCAGAACTTGAGTAGAAGCTGCTAATCATTGAGGGAAAAGGCTGTATAAAGAATTCATAATGGAATTAGCCTGCGGCAAACAAAGAAAGACAAAATTAAATCAGCCATCAAATTGCACCAAGGAATTTTAATTTACAGGTTAATGTAGGATTATGTAACTAATCACAGCTAACATTTTCAATGAACAACCAATAAAATTCTGCTCTTTTTTTTATTCCTGCTAATGGTATTCCAATAACACACTTTTATCACCGTATAATGTGTTAAGAATGATTTTCAAAAATTCTAAAAAATCTTCCAAAAAGCATTATGACTGAGCAATCAATGCAAAATGCTGGCTTTAAGTTAATTAGCATAAATATACATCTAGATGATCTACTGTTTGTTTCAATCCAATACAATAAAGTTCCTTGGAGTCTGCATGGGACAGATTTACATAACCAAATGTGCATAACTGTAGCCTTAAAATATATGCATGACTTCCGAAGAGGGAGATACAGCAATACAGAAAGCCTCCAAATTAAATAAGTCAAACAACTTCTGAGTACTAAAGTGCATCAGCTAATTCTAAATAAAACCCTTATTATGGTTTTTTTTTATCAATACAGCATATATATCCTATGACACACGCACAAAGGATTGCTCTAACAGAGTTTGTGCTGTTTATAATATGAACATCATAAAAAAGAATAAGGTTTCTGGGATAAAAAGTTGATTTGCTTCCCCTGGAGGAAAAAAAAAGACCTCGTATTTGACCCAGTTATATTTTGATATTGGCCAATGCAAGGAGATTAAAAAAAAAAGACAGAAAGAAAGGAAAACCTCTCTGTTCAAAAATGTATATTAAAAAGAAACACTAGTGACTGTATGCTAATACATAGAAAAGACTCGCATAACCCTTTGCACATTTTTTAAAGGGAAACACCGAAATTATACAGTATGCTTCAAAACACATCAGCTTAATCAAAAAGATCTTTTTTGCAACATATGGCAGCATGAAAATTTTTATAAATGGAGTAAAAAGCACTTTCATAAGCTTTACTTCACTTGAGAGGAATGCTGGGAAGAAAGGCAACAGCATTCTTCCTGCATATGTTTTTCTTGTTCTGAACAATGTGGGAAAACCTCATTTTACTTTAATCTAACAGTTCATTTTATGGAAGCAGCAACATTCTGCCCATTTATTAGCACAGAGGGTTTGGGGCTGGGGGGTTGTTTTTTTTCCCCCTTCCTTTTCTAAAGTCTAATTTTGAGATGCACACTTCCAAAAAACATTATGGTGTCAATTGCACTACCCTTCAGCAATCCTGTAATAACTTTATTCAACCATTTCTAATTATAATTATATTTTCAATTCCTTTTAGCTATAGAAACTCTTTATCAATCAGAGCACAAGACAGAAAATTACTTTATTACAGCTACAGCTCGTTAGTCTGAGTGCTCTTAATGAAGCAGCCTCATAATCAGATGAAAATCATGCTGAAGAAAACTTGCATCATTAGTCTGGGCCTTAATTACCAAGAAATATAGTCACTAACAATGATACTCCATTTCATGATACGGTGCATGCACCTTCTACAGTACTTGCAATTAATAATTCCGCAGACTGCTACAGAATCTTTCTATTTATTCATAACAATGGAGGGGAAAAAATTCTAAATTTAATTGAGCGGCTCCAAATGCACTCTCTCACTCTCTCCTGCTCAGATTAAAATGTCAAAAGGCTAATATTCTATCTTACAATAATTCATCATTTTAATTACATATTTTATGTGTGTGGAATGTCCTTTTTATTTTTTTTCTCCTCTTGATCATTTAGGGCGACATTTTGGGGGGACGTGTACGGAAAAAAATCTCTCCTTGTGTGTTTGTGGACCACGCCACACAGAGTTACAATAAAGAGAAGAAAAAAGCATTTCTTTTTCTTTGCCAGTGAACGAGGATAAGCTTCAGACATAAGCACAAGATATTCATTTAAATTAATGATGTCCTTCACTTATCAGTGAGGCTGGAAAGATTCCTGAGCAAGGAATATGTCGATCCCTAAAATTCTTTATATGATCCATCGTAGGATTAGTAACTTTTATACACAAACCTCTCCTAAGCCACTGCATTTTCTGTATTCTTTCTCACTGAATGCTCAGCTGAAGTCTCCAGAAAGCTTCCTGCACAAGACAGCATCAGGAAATGCCGTGAGTGAGAGTCCCCTTCGTCCAGCTAATGAACCCACTAAAAGATCAGCTCACAATCCTTGACACCCAGCACCCGGAGAATATTTCACTCTCATTTCCAGCATGGAAAACGATTCCACAGACAGCAGGGGGAACGTTCACACCCCACAGGAGTGTCCCCGAGGTTTGTACCTGCTCCAGCTTTCTCCCTCCTGTGCCTCATCACTGCTTGAAGCCCGACAGGCTCCGCAGTGGGATAAGGAACACCAGTTTTCCAGGGGATTAACAGAGTCCTGCTGCTCTGCTGGCTGCAAAGCTGCACTTTGGAAAGGGGGGATTCCATCCACATCAAAAAAAAAAATTATGATTTTTGCAAAGTGCCCAGTCCTTGGCTGCTCAGCTGTTATCTGAGTAAACCACGTTGGAGCAGAAGAGATTGCTCTTGGAGTTAAGTTACCGAGCCTGTGATTAATCTCAAGGGCATAAGCTAAATAACTCCCTTGTACCATTGAATTTTCTAGCACTCACATGGTGCTGTGCTTTCATGCAAGCACTTCAAACAACAACTAGCCATTAGACAGGCTAGATGAACTTGCTGTAAATTTATTCAGCATATCCTGCTTCACGGCACTGAGCTGCAAAAGACGTCCTCGCTGCCGCCTCTGCTACATGATTTGCTGCATCTTCCCATGATCTTTGACAAATCATTGGCATCTTTTAAAGCCTTTTACATCCCCTCCCAACACAGAAATTGAGCTCCCTTCTCCTAAAACAGAAAGTAAGAAACTCCCTGGTCTGTTTTGGCTACCTCTCATATGTGGCACAGTTGAGGGCTAGTAAGTAAAAGAAAGGAAAATGAAAATCAGCTCAGAGTTTTGTAAAACAAATCCGTAAGTAGATGGAATGAATAAATAAATAAAATAAAGAAAAAGGCGTTCTGTCCAGTCTCTCCTGCAACTCTTATTTTCCTACCCTCCCGCCACACCTCAGTATTTTTTATTTTAGGAGAACTTCTTTTACGTAGTTGCTTCAAGAATTTGCATCTGGCACCAGCAGCCAACAGAGACAGGAGACCGACAAGATGGACTGTTGTGGCAATTCCTATGTTCCTACTACATTCCTAAGCTGTGCTTTTTGGCACTGAATACGGCAAAAATAAAAGACAGCATATTTAGAAACGTGACAACTGGAAAAAATATTCTTAAACCTTACAGTGCCTTCTAAAATTGCAGAATAAAATTAATTTATAGTATGACTATAGCTGGCCAAAAACCAGGGGCTCACAGTAAACCAAATGGGGTAAAAACTGGCTCTGAAAGCGATTCTGAGGTTTTGGCTCTGTCCAGCAAGTACACTTATAAACTTATTGTATAACTTACTGGCAAGAGAGCAGCACCAGACTGACCTCCACTTGCATCACAGAAATTACACATTCATTGTCTTTGAGGGGAAAATGTTCTTATGGTACCATATTAATATCCTTTGTGGGCTGGGTCATGAATCAGCATTGGCAGCCACCTCCCAAGCCGACTGTCTGCCAGCCTTCCCAGCTGGAAAACTGGTAACGCAGGAGAGAGATGTATACATAAGGGAAGTGATGGTTTCCCAATCCTGAATTGATTCGTACATGAAGCCGCTCAAGTTTAAAGCGCCCCAGCGTGCCAAAAACCTGGTCCAAGGAACACATGGGAGGATGGTGAGCACTCCCTGCGTGGGCTCGTAGCGAGGATGGGTTTGTGCACCGGCAGCCCACGCAGGCAGCCCCGCAGTCCCACGGCCCCGTGGGCTGGAGCACTCCCGGCGGGACGGGGCGACGCTTCCACGGGGGATAAAAGTTCGGTCTGGCTAAAACTGGGATTTTTATTTTTTTTTCTTTTTCCTTCCCCTCTAAATTTTTTTTAAGTTTTATTTTAGTCTCCCCACAGCCCCCAGAGGAGGGGGCGCAGGGGGAGAACCGGGCGGTGTCCCCGGGGGCAGCCCCAGTGCGCTCTCCCCCCGTGTCTGGGGGCCCGGCGCCCTCTGCCGGCCGCCCGCCGCAGCGGCCGGCACCCGGGGGCCGCGGGTTCGAGACCGGGAGCCGAGGGTTCCAGCCCCGGCTCCGCCGCGCCCACGCCCCGCGGCTCTCCGCCGTCAACCCAGCCCGCCCGGCTCACATTGCAAGCCTAACAATTCCTCCCCGAATAATTAAATAACGAGGAGTAATAAACCACTCGGGGTACAGCTCTGAACCCCCACCTAAAAAGCATCAAGCAACTGGGACTAGCAATAGTTTATATCTGCCGGAGCAATTCTTAAACAGAAGAAACTGCTTTGGTAGGTGCAAGAGACCCACTGCCCCCAGCCCGCCTACCCTGGAAGGAGGAGCATCACGGTTGGGTTTCAGCACAAGTGGCAGAGCTGGACCCTGAAAAGCCACCCAGAGCATCAGAAGCTTGGAGCAGTGGTACCACAGTCACAAGACATCAACTGTTGGACCGTCAGGCCTCAAGCCAGGAGGAGGACATGCTGAGAGAGGAACTATTGTATTTTACCTGTCCAGGTGCTTTCTGTAGTCCAAGCCTCGGCTTCATAGCTCACATCCCTGAAGTACAGTTTGGCGATTAGATCAGTCCAAGTCAGCATTTCTTCACGTTTTATCTTCTTAATTCTTGTTCCAAGTGACAGTTGTGTTTGCTTACTCCTCCTCCTCTTCTTCCCCCAGAAAGATTTGTCCCAATCTTAGAAACTAATCCTTCAAGGAGAAAACAGGATTAGGTTGGCAAAGTCGTGGTTTTGGTAGTAGAATAGCTGTGTTTTCCCAAACACTCATAAATCCAAGGTGCAGGTACAAGCCATTGGTCCAAGCTGCCACCCAAATGAGCACCATGCTGCCCAGGTTCCTTGGCCATGCACCCTCCTCAGCTGCACTCCCTGTGAGCAGGCAGGGGAGAAGCTCCAGCAAAACACAAGGAAGCTCCAGACATGGAGCCAGACTGCTGCAGCAGTAGGAAAGACAATTTTTCCTCAAGTAAAGACATGCCAAGTCTCTTGGTTCCTGTGCCTCTCGCTGAAATTGCCTGCTATAAAATCCAGGTGGAATGTAAAATGTAGTTAAGAAAAAAAAGAGACTAAACCAAGACAAACAGGATTTCCTGACTTTTCTTTGAGAAAGTAGGTTAGGCTGCACACAGGGTCCTTTTCTAGGCAGAGATTACAGGTGAAGAAGGGCATGGTCCACCTAGATGGAGAGCAATAGGCTGCTAAGAGAACATGCAGCAGTGACAGCTTGATTGGAAAAGAGGCCAGACATGAGACATCTTGAAGAAATTAGAGTAAAGCTATACTTTGTGACAGTTTTCAGTCACTGTATAGATACAACCCACTTCCACATAACCCATTGCACCTTTAATGAAAGTATAGCAGTAGACCCACGTGAGATGCCTGCACTTCCCACAGGAAGACCATCCTTATCCCCATCCTGGTTTTTGCACTTAGTCTCAAGGCACCCCTGCTTGTTCTAAGACTGCAGGACCTCTCAGAGACCAGGAGAGGGGAAGGACGGTCCTGGAGGGGTCCATGGGTCCACCCAGCTCTGGATAAACTCCCTGCCTTCTCAAGGCAGAAGGCATGGCCACAGTCACTCAGGCCATGAGCAAAGAGGGAAGTGCAAAACCAATTCACTGATTCCCAACCTGGCAAAGCACCCAAACCTCTCCCCCTCTCCAGCCTGCAAGAGGCATTGCACAAAGGTGTTCCAACTGGCCACAGTCAACCACCAAGGTACACAGTGTCTTCTCCTCCTACACCACTTCTCCCTACCTCCCCTCTTCCTGCATTCAGGCAAGACTCACTATTTGATTTCCCCACGTGCTCTGGGAGAAGAGAACCAATGTGGGATTTTTTTTTTTTTTTTGGTGGTGGGGAGGTATTGTTTTGTTTGTATGTTTTCCAAAGCCAGTGGGCACAGGGTGAGGCAAGCCCGTGCAAGTGTGCAACAACACTGCTGGGAGCTCCCATCAGCCCAAGTGGCACGTTGCCTGGGGACACTGATGAAATACTTGGGCTTCCACTTGATTGCACAAAATGCCCCTGAAACTGCCAGGTCAGGAGGAAAGGTGCAGTGCAGGAGGTGACAAACAGATAACAAAACCCTAAAAGACCAGCCAGAATCCATGACCCTGCTTCTGTTCCTATACAGGTGCCTATGAGCCGGGAAATCTGCCTGACACCCTTCAACAACCAGAGATGGAGTGCACAGACACTGAAGGTTTATCAGCTCTTCCTTCACAAGCATGGACAGAATCACCCCTAACCTGTATCTTCCAAGCACTTTTAAGACTTTTGCCACATTAAAACATTTGAGAGTTTTTTGCTGCTGTTCAATGATTTTTTTTTCCCCCCTTCTTATACAATGACGTGGTTTATCTTATTTGCTCAATGGGATCACTGCCTTTCCACTGAAGAGCCTATTTTAAATATCAACACAGGTTGGTATTTTAAGAGTTATTTAAAATGTCACCAGTCACAGAATGTTTAATTATTGCAAACATCTTTCAAAAAATTCCACCGTGGGTTTCTTGCGCCAAGTGATTTATTTCGGATATAATTTCTGTTTAATTAATAGGGGATTTAGCTCTGACCTGGAGGGTGTGAGAACCAGCAGAGGAGCTGGAGTTGAGTCGAGTTAACATTAAACCTGCTTGTGCCTGTTGGAGGCTGAGAAGGGAAAAAAAACAACAAATGGGGCTGGCACTTATTCAGGTGCTGCTGCTGCTACCCAGCAATATTCTCATGTTGATTGCAATGGAAAAATTGTAAAGGCAAACAGAACTTGGGGGGGGGGAAAAAGTTAATCACCAGGATATGAACACCGTGCTTTGTTATTTATTTTAACTATGTATATAATTTGCCATAGAGCATAATTACCCCTAATTTCAGCTGAGATAATATCTAGGCCACTCTTTGTTATTCATATAAGCTCAGAGAGCAGTTTCTCAATCAGTCTGGCCCGAATTTCCTTACACCTTGAGAACAATTGGAATCAAGGACTAAAAGGTTATTTTGGGAAGGGCAAAAAAAACCAAACAAAACAAAACAAAACAAAACCCCATTTAAAAAAAGAAAATTGGAAAATGCCTAATCTATGCTGCTCAAAACACCAGGTTACATCAGAACCAACTTTAATATCCTGTAAAAATCTCTTAGTATGACGCACATACAGCTGTCTAATATTGCTGCTTAAAATGCCTCGGCGTTAAATAAGATTCTATGCCATAAAATTTTGCAAGGTGATAAAACAAAAAAATGATATAATAAATATAAACCATCTGCATTTTTTAACAAGCCATTTGGAAGTGGATTTAATTTATATTTAGAATTGTTTTGAAGTGTTCTCTTTTTTTTGAAAACGTCCCAGTTACAGTATATTAGGTTTTCAGTAGAAAGATTAAAAGAGCTGACGCACAAATAAACACGCATGCACACCCCGAGCAATTTCCAGAGCTATGAGAGCATTTGATTCTTCAAGGATACTACAGCTGGCTTTTAGTCACATAAAAAGGGTTAGTGTGTGCAATCGGCAGCTCTGGAAAATGGATTCATGAACACAAAAATGCATTAAAACAACATTAAGATTTTGGCAACAGGCAACACGAGCCAGGAAACTGAGCTTGAGGCTGAACTCGCATCCTTAACTCCTTCCACAGTGCCTGCTGAGAGGGTTGGGAATGTTCTGCAGGAGGGGAAAGCCCATCCCGGGGCTCCTAAACAGCACAGCAGAGACACCGAGGGGCAAAAGAGAGAACTATGCCTTTTTTTTTTTTTTTTTTTTTTTGGTATGACCTAGCTCCCGTGGCATTGTCTCCTTTAACAGACTCACAATCTTGTGTCTCAGGTCTGTTCAACCTGGCATCTCCCCTGGAAAAGCTTTCCACCACTTAACTCCTTTGTGTTACTTCTGCTGCTTTGCACTCCTACCTCCGTTGCACAGGATGCTCCTGAGTATTTCCTGAGCATTTGTTTCCAGCAAATCTCCAATTCTGGAATGAGCCAGCACTGTTCCAGGATCTCAAAATTTCCAAAGCTTTGTATGCCCTTGCACCACTGCCCAGCACTCTCAGCTTGCCATCAGCTGGACATTAAACCCCCCCCCCCCCCCCCCAAAGCTTACCTCAGTCCATGGGAGATTGGTATTTGCCTTTTTGGACTCACTTCAGTTCAGCAATCTCAAAAGCCACAGTGGTTTTATTCTGAGGAATCCCACACCTAGAAGGACTGATGGGTTTGGGTATTTTTGCCTCCTCTTAGTTTCCTCTCTACAAATCCCTTCTTAAGATTAAAAATCTTTTTTTTTCCCCCCAGTATATGGGCGATGGCATAGTACAAAAAAAAAAATTTTAAAAAGGCATTTTGTGCCAGACCAAGCAGGCAATGTATAAAAAGGATGGGGCTGTAACCACTTCACTTCTTCTGCCATTCCTTCTCCCAGTAGAGCAACATCTACCAGGAAGCATTACAAAGTATGAGAAAGTTACTTTTTAAAATAAATTAAGCACTGTATTAGAACTACAGGCATTATCGTGCCTACCAATAAATATCTGAATGGTCATTTGTTTAATTTTAAATCATTCACTCTATTAATAAGCAAATGCATTATTGACCAGATATCAAATGTAATTCTTCTGCCTGAAAACAGCTACTGAGAATGTTAAGCTCATCATCATTAAGAAAAAAAAAAGCCTTTTATTGGAATTTCTCTTTCTATTTTATCATTTAATTACCTGGTGCTAACATCTGATCAATGACATCAAAGTTTGAACAAGCCAGGGATTTTTCAAAGACACACCTCTGGACAGAAAACTGCATTTACAAGCCCAGCTTTATGCCTTTTTTGGCTCCTAATTGCCTTCCTGTACCAATTAATATATAGCTAACAGATCTACTCTATTTTCTGTAGGATACACAATCCAAATTCTCTATGCTGTCTCTCGTGTGCTCCTTCACAGCTTCTCTGTCAGCATCATCACAGCTCATTCTCTGCTTGAGTATTTAAGTTTCTTACTTGTTTTGGATTTTTCTTTCCTTCACAGAAACCCTGCACTGCTCAGGCAGCCTCAGGAATGTCAGGACTCAGAAGGAAATTTTTAAAATCTAATTATAACCTTGTATTTATATTTTCACCTTGCAGTTTTTTCGAGCTGTGAGGGAGAGGAAGAATTCCTTTCTACCTCTGAAATCAGGAAGTTCTGCCAAAAAAGGTTTACACAGCTGGCATCTCACCCCCAACACATAAGGTGGGGCAGTCCTCTCCAAACAATTCCTTTTTTTGCCTTCCTATGTAACTCCTCTGTTCCCTTTTCTTATTTCTGGGGACTTTGAGTTTGTGGTTTCTGTCCTGAAAAACTTAAAACACTAGAAACAAACAGAGGAACTTTATATCTTATTTGTATCTATTTCCTCCCTCAGTCTTCACTTATTCAACCAAGAAGAAAGGAAGCTGCATTTTCAGAGGAGAGGAAGGATTTAGAGGGTAAAACATCATCTTTTGGCTGCTTTCTGGATTATTTTTTTCCAGATAAGAATGCTTGCCAAAGAAAGAGTAGCTGCCCAGGGAGCTGGAGCCCTTCAAACAGAAAAAGACACTGGAATAGCAAGATGGCAAGACATTTCCAGCAGGAAGTTAGCCCTACAAATAAGAATTTCTCATGTGCTCCCCAGCCACCTATTTTCAGCATCAAAATTCCCCAGAAGAAGGGATGTTACAGTACCCACAGAGTCAGAATAAGAATTTTGGACAAGGAGAAACAAAAAGAGAAAGTTAAAGCGATAAAAGTCTGAAAGGAATGTAAAAACTGCTTTGGGGGAGACTGTTTTCTCCTCTGGGTTTCCCACGTCCTCCTAACAAGGACTAGAGAAGCTTTGGATCTTCAGATGCAGAGAGAGAGCATGTTCCAAATAACACATAAAATCACAGATTTTCAAAAAACAACAAAAAAATACAACCACCACCATCAGGGCATGAAGCTCTGCTCAGGGACAAGTGGGGAAGCTACAGTCCACTGCAAAAACAAAATGGGGAAAGATTGCTTATTACTTGCCTCTACATTCTTAATTTACAGGGCACTGCATTGTACAAAACCCTAATGTTCATTGATAGACTGCTGCACAGGCCAGAGGAAAAAAAAAAAAAAATAAAGTACTTCAGGGTTTCCTGCTCTTTTGGCCAGCACAAGCACATGAAAGAAGGATGGTCCTCCACCTTTTCCCCCCCTGGGCTCAGCTCAAATAATGTATTTTTCCTCTTCTTCAGCCCCTTTCTCCTACTCTCCATCTTCTACTGGTGTTTTTCTCCCTCGTGCTGCAGTGGAGGCAGTGGATGTTGATGAGGGGATCGTTGGGGCAATTCTAGCACAGCAGATTTTCAGATAATTTCTCATGACCCTGATATTCAAACCTTTTATATTCCTTACTATTCCTTTTAACACAGAATTCAGATCTACTTGCCCATATATCAGCATGTATTTTACTAGTCACTGGAAAAGTCTGAGAGGTAGGAATATTTGACAGGAGCCCTGATTTCACTCTCTCTCATCCCTCCTCTCAAGAAAAGTTACTTGCAATCATTATCTTTGCTCTAAGAGTGCACATGTCTAATGGGCAGCCGAGGCTGCAGCAGCAAAACAAAAGGTAAATTTCAGTAAAAGCATTATTACAAAATCTAGTCAAGCATTGTAAATAGAACTGCCATATTATTATTGAGAAAAGGTGTAGTGCCCATGCAAACTACATATTTGATTAGGATCTCAACTCTTTGCTGAACCATGAATCTGAAATAATTTAGGTGATACATATAAATTTAATTTCTTTGTTCAACATTCCACAGCTGAAACGATGCACTGCAAATGTGCAGCTCTCACTGAAGTCTGCAAAATGAGTCTTCTTATAACTCGCCTATACTGTGTGGAAATAATCTGAAATAATCTTAAAGGAAAAGGAATAAACCTATTTTAAAAACAGCTGAGTCCTTTAGATCGTATACCATAACCAATTTATGGAGATAAATGGAATTCAATATTAAAGAAATACTGGGTTTTTTTCCCCTCCTGTGGAAAATTTAAATGCAAAAAGAAAAGGAAAGAAAAAAAATTAAGAAAAAAAATAGAGAAAGCAAAAGAAAAAGAAGGAGAGAAAGAAGTGGTAAGATACAAGTAACACTTGGCTATTGTTTCTATATCAGTGCCTGCTATAGAGGCACTGCACCTTGTTTTTCCTGGCCCAAGCTAAAGGCAAGCTGATTGTGGAAATGACTCATTCCTTCTCTATAATGGAGATACACCAGCTATTGGACATCTTTATTTCTCATTCATTAAATGAATCCAGTGTCTACTGCTGTGATAGCCATCAACAGACACAGACAAGGAAATAAAAAAAAAAAGAGGGAAAGAGCAAGAAGAGGAATACAAATGAATATTATAGACTACTGTATGGGCCCTATTACTAAAAATGAATACAAAATACTCTAAAAAAAATACATTAAGCTGGTATTGGCTTACAATGAGGTCAATATTGTGATTCATTTAACTCAGGGGACAATAAATCTTGATATTGACTGAAAACATAAGTCAATATGGGCACCGTTGTGCGCATTCCATTATAAAAATGAGGGGGGTAAAGTGTAATGGAGAACACTTTTAGAAGAAAACAAGTTTTGCCAAAAGATTTTTTTTTTTGTCTGGTTTGAAAATTTACCAGAGCAGACCAGCATGGCTGAATCCTTGGCCCTCACCTGTGAGGCTGTGGGTTGAGGCTGGTGATCCCATCTCATCGCAGACACACGGGAAAGCTCCAGCACAAATGAGAGCCTTCAGGGCCCAGAAAAGGTGACAGGCTGCAAGAGAAAGTGACCTTTACATGGCTGATCTGGTAACATTTAAGGTTATTCTTGCCAGCACCAGGGATAACTTCAATGAGAAGAAGTCAAATATAACCAAACCTTCAAGACTAATATGGAAGAAAGGAGCCAGAGGATCTGTCTAGATTCCCTCAGGTTTGTGTTGAGCTGTAAGATTCCGCCTCTCTACCTCTAAGGATCTGAAAAAAAGAATTATTTAAAAACAAAACAAAAACAACAGGAAAAAAAACCCCATACATGCAAAAAGAAAACCCTCACATTTTTAAAAACATCAGCTAAAAGCAGAGGCTGTATACCTAATATCCAAGCTCCCATGGTAGTTCAGCTCCCACTCTGAACTCTACCAATGCAGCCTGGCAGAGACACAAGAGCAGGCAGAAAAAACAAAGTGGCCTCACAGTCATCATAGCTCTGGAAAGTTAAAAAGCCCCATTTTTTGCAGAAACATTTTGATGTCAGCAGACTGGCTGGCCCAACACATTGTTCTGCTGGAAAACTCCCACCTATACCTAAAATGTAGACACTGGGCTTACCTGCCTGTGCTGTCTAAGCACAGTTATCATTCTGCCTTTGCTGCAAGGTCTTCCAAAATATCTCCTAAAGACCAGCTGGGCCAAGTGCCACAGGGAATCTGCAGGCAGCTCCAGCTGATCCCATTAGCACCTTATTCCTGTATTCCTGTACAGGTCAACCTACTCTACAAACACTGAGCCTGCACAGTGGGCGCTTCATAAAAGTCAAAGAAAAATCCCTACATTGCTTTAAAAAGCCCTGCTCTTGTAAAAGCATCCTGTTTAACTGAAAAAAAAAATGTTGTGCTACTATCAGTGAAATGCTTCAACTGTAAAATTAAGTTTTTCATGAGCTACAGGAAGAGCATGTGACATCCCAGGCCCCAATTGACTGACCTCTGAAGTCAACCAAGGTGAAGAGCAAAACTTACTGACTCTGCACGTGACCAGCTTCAACAAGGAGGATTCCCTTTCTGACCTTATATCCAAGGATGCTGAACCATCACCATCACTGCCCAATTCCCCAGGAAAAGGGATGGGCAGATAAAAGGAGAAAAAAAATCCCACCCACCTGCAATATTGCAAAAGGGAAGATCACAGGACCAGTACAGGAGCATGCACTAATCCAGTTCTTATGCAAGCCAGGATGATACTCGCCTGCAGCCCTGGTTTCATGCCTGAGATGTTTTGGTTTTCTGAAACTCATTTCCCAGGGAAATTTCTGTAAACAAGAGACATGTTTTTGTAACTGTAACTTCGTTTTTCATTCCTTGTCCTAGGAGGGACTTCTTGTTGATGTCCCTCTGGTCTGACCAATGTGATTGAAGAGGTTTGTCTTTTTGTCACCAATCAGATTGGTCTGTGTAAAGTAGTATAAAAGGGAGACACATCCCAAAAATAAAGGAGTCATTTTCAGCCTTCTGAAGTTTGGAATCTGTGTTGTTGTGGTGTAAAACAGCATCACTCACCTATATGGGTACATGTGCACATATACACACACATATCTGTAGGTGACAGTACTCCAGCACACAACCAATCATGGAGAGAAGGGAATGTGAGTAGGTATATCTGAAATCAGTGTTTTCTGCATAAAAGTAGCATGGCAACATGCTCCAAAATAATGCAAAAGAGCAGAAGACCACTGCAGAAGACCAGTCTGTGACAAGCTTGATGTCACAGAGCCAGAATGTCACCTACACTCATCCACAAGCCAGGACTGCCCTCTTCAACCTGCTTTCATCCCCACTGGCTCAGGGACAGGCAGCAGTGATCAATACCCACATGCTGAGCTGTAACAACTCCTGGGTTAATGCACCTCAGAGAGAGGCCAGGAAGCCCCATGCCACTGGCATGCACAAAATTCAGAGGTTACAGAAACAGGGACCCTGCACAAGTCAGTGAAAAATGCCTGCAGTTGTTTAAGAAGGTGTATTTTCCAGGCAGGCTTAGAGACAGAGCACTGAGGTACCACAAGCCATCTACTATCATCATTTCACTTAAATATCTAGGAAAGAGTGGCAGACAGTAAAATTACTGCTCATTACTCCCACCACTCCTCTTTGGGTATGGGTTTAGTAATGCCTGCCTCTCTCCTAGTCCAACATATTGTCCTGGTTCTAGCCAGGACAGGGTTAATTTTTGCAGTAACCAGGAGAGGGTAGGCCAGGTATGGACAGGACTCAGAGGTTATTCTATACAACCTCATATCATTTCCAGGGCTGGGGGAAAGGGAGTCTCTTCCAGGGAGAAGGGGTCTCTTCCATGGAGAGGGAGCAGTTGGGTGTTATCTGTTATCAGAGGATTTCCTTGGAAATTGCTCACCTTATTCAATTGTTCTTTCTTGTACCCTCTGCCATTCTTATCTCATTGCTGTTTCCACTCAATTGTTCTTATCTCAAGATGTGAGCCTTACCTTTTGTGCCTCCAATTCTCCTTCCCATCCCACTGCAGAGGGAAGTAAAGTGGGAGGGAGCAAGGGGCTCATGGTTTGGAGATTCTCAGTGGGAGCACTAAATTGGGGAGTATCGTTTCTAGACCATGACCTGTATGTTTACAGGAAAGCAAAAGGCAATGACTTAATAAGATTTCTTGCTTTATGGGACATCCTTTTCTAAGAAAAGGCTAGATATGGCACTTGTTGCCATGGCTTAGTTGAGGTTAGGGTTGGGTTGGACTTGATGATCTTGGAGGTCTCTTCCAGCCTAATGATTCTGTGATATTTCTGTGATATTTCTCAACATGCAGCACTGATTCACCCATCCCCATGCTGCTCCTGACAAAGACAGCTCACAAGCCACAGGCCAGCAGCAGAAGCAGAGGGAAGGACATCTCACTAATGCTAATGGACATGTCAGCACTCTGTTGTCCTGCCAACCTTGTTGAATAAGCTTTCTCTCAGCAGAGAGCACATCCTGGCTGGGAAGCACTGGTCAGAGGCTTGACCAAGGCCCATTTCAAACCTCAAGTGTGGCTATCAGCACTGCTGGACTCCAGCAAGCCTAGATGTAGGTCTTGGTTACATTACTGCATGTCAGCAGTTCACAGACATGCTACTGACATGCTACTTAAGAAAAACAACAGACAAAAAAAATAACCCCAAAGACTCCTAAAACTGAACAAAGGCATAACATGCCACTGCTTTACAAATTAAAAATTCTAGAATTTGTTCCCATGGAAATCTTCAGGAGCCTTTATTCTTTTCCTGAGTAAGAAGAAATGGCTTTTCTATTTTTAAAAGGCACTAATTCTTTTGGACTCAAAGCGACAGACAGACTCTAATTGGTGTGTTCAGATTTTCTCTCCTCCAGCCCCTGCAGCTGGGCTCTCAGCTGGCTTGGAACTCAGTCCCAATTGGTGCCAAGGTAGGTTAGTTCTGAAAACTCTCTTCCTGCTGCCCAGCTGTAAATCCACTTGTGCACCCACCACTGCTCCCATGCAGCAGGATGACACAGCAAGGCCAGACAATTTTGGGAAGCCAAAGGTGAGCTCAGAGCCTGCAGGCAGAGCCCCAGCTGTTAACAGATTATTGTAGGGACACACACAGAGCTTCCTTCACACCCATGTCCAGTCTGGGACTTTAATCCCTCTCTCTGGGTTAGGCCTCTCTGCTCATACCTCCATCTCACACCACACAGCCCCCTCCCCTCCTGGGGCTCTCCAGAAGTCCAGGAACCCTGGCACAAAGCAGAGTGTTCACCCCCCCACACTGCAGGAGGTTTGGGACTATTACATGTACTTCACAGCTCAGACCCAGCTCAGCATAAAACATTCTGGTTTTCTCTCTCTCTCTTTTTTTTTTTTTTTTCCTTTCTCCTTTTCTGAAAGATTCCTCCAGAGATAGACAAGGAGGAAGCATTTTTGCCTCCAAGAAAGAATGAAAATTACAACCCTATCTACATAGCAAAGGATATTTTACCCCTGGGTGCAGAACAAGAAGGCTGAAAGAAGTGTAAGCTAACACAAAAATTATGAGCAACTTTGGATGTGGGTAGGTCTCTGGTGTGAGACCAGCATACAATCCTTTCTTATTTCTTCCTCCTTTCTGTTTCTAAGATGCAGATAGATATTCAGAACTTACAGTGGGCAAGACAGATAAATAAATAAAGTTTTCAAGACTGCAGAATACATACAGCTCTGTGGTTGGGACTCTAATCACACAGGCAAGGATGAAGAATAAGTCCTGCAAGAACTAGTAAGAACAGGAAGATGAAATACATTCAGTGCTGTGATAATTAATTAAACTGCTTCAGTTAGGGACACAGGTTGGTGCCATTTCTCGTGCAATGTATTTATAGGCAGATCAGTCCAGCAATGATGGAAAGTGAAACCTTGTCTGAAATACTGCTCTTCAACAGCCAGATAAGAGCACTAGAACTGCTCTCATACATGTAAAGCCAGCTCTTCTCCAGCCCTCAGTTATTCTCTGCCAGCTGTTTAGTCTTCCAGAAAGAATACCTACATTTTTCCCCGCATTCAAACATTTTATCAAACTGCCATATAAAAGTCAATGGATATTAAAACACAGTAGTAGTGTATATTCTTGCTTCACCCCCGAATTCAATTATAATCCTTCAAGACCCCAGGGAAAAGTTACAAGTGGAAACACTGTGTGCTAAAAAAAAAATGAGAAACGACAGCATTCGGCATTTGTAAGTTTATTTCTACTGCCTTTCCTCAGGAAAGCTGGTACAAATAATTTGCAGTCATGATATTGCTTTTGTTTGGAATCCCTCCTTTGCCTTGCTGCTAACCTCAGGTAATCTTTAGTCTGAGTTGTCTTCCTTATGAAGATACCAAAAGATTCCCCCTCCCTACCCTAGATGCTTTCCAAAGCATTAGGCTTGTGACTAAACAAGGGAGCAGATTCAAAACTCATAATGCAGTCACCAGCAACTGCATTAGAAAAACAAATAAACAAAAAAAAAAAGGATTTTTTTTTTTACTTCCCCTGCCCTTTTTTTTTTTTTTTTTCATAGATACCTTTAAAGACTTTTACTTGGGGGCTCGTCACTTGATGATTAATTTGCATGTTGATGGGCAGTCAGTGTAGCAGCTCTCAGATTAGGGACATTCCGCTGCACACTAAAAGGCACAAAGAACAAAAAGTGAATTTCAATCTTGCCCTTCTTTTCCAGTCAGTGCATTCCCAGCCCATGTCTATTGATGAGCAGTTGGAACAATACCAAAATGCAGTGTAAGATCAATCCTGCTGTTTACTTCGCTGAGCTGAAGGAACAAAGGACAGAAGAAAGGACTTAAACCCAGCTATAGTAAAAGAGTGGGGATGAAGGATGAAAAATGTGCCTGATGGGCAGTAGCACAGAGTAAACTCATTTAGAAAATAGGCAGCTCCAGCTGAGATAAAACCAATGATGATTTGTATTTTGTACTGTATCTTCAGGGGATAAAAGCACTTCTATCAGATACCATTGGAGGCAAACTTGAAACGCTGCAGTAAAATGCTATGTTCCCTACCAGGGAGAGAATAAAAATTCCCATAATTGCAAAGGAGTGTTAAATATCTGATTGTGCATGCCTTTTTCCTCCCATGGTGAGATAACTCAACCCGGTCCTCTTTTTAACTTCACAGGACCTGTCTAATAGAATATTCAGCTGGATGCTTTTGTATCAAATGCAGCATGACACCATGTTTTACTTTGATAAATACTGATAATTGTAATTTGGGGGATTATTAGCCTTTAAGACCTTTTTTTTTAAAAAAAAAGGGGGAAAAAGGAAGCTATTTCAAATGAGAAAGCACTCGAGTGCCTGAACAGGCAGGAAGATGTCAGGAGAGAGGAAAAAGTTCTTCTTCAAATGCAAATGCCTTTACAAACTGTAACTAATGAGAAGGAGAAAATAAAACACTCCCTTCTACTGCTAAATGTAAATTATTCTAAATCAAAAATCTATTTGCTTTTACTGAAAAGCAAGAATATCTGCCACAATGAGCTACCACCATCTCAGGCAAGGACAGCACACCACAGAATAATAGAGATGGTAAAAATGAACAGCAGGAGAAATGATGGTATCCCTGTTGATATTGAAGTCCAGGGGAATTTTGTTGTTTACTGATCACCATTTAAAGGGTTTGTTCACCTATTTAGCTCAAAAAAATTACTTCCCAGAGGCTATTACTTGCTGATGGGGATGTGTTGGCTCCTCGCTTACACTGATCAATGTACATTCCTCCAGTAAGGATAAAATTTGAAGTAATTTATTTGATTTTTCTGTGATGCTTCAGAAGAATCTCTGACTGTCACCAAGCAGCAGAAAAAAACAATATTCCCCTTTGCAGGAGCAAGCACTTAGGGACAATTATAAATTGACCTGCAGCACACCAGAGTGTGAACATTGTTTTTGCACATCAGGAGCTGGTGTAAATACATACATACACACATATATATGTGCATTGTGGGGTAGGAAAACTTATTGTTTAAGGGAATAAGAGGCAGCAATAGCAGAAAATCTGAGAGACTTGCACAAACCTCACATTTGAGAAAAGCCTCCATGGTACATCCAAATGCAGCTGAGCCAGCACGGCAGGAAGGATAAAAGGGCTAAAGTTAGGTACAAACATCTCTACTGCTGACTCAACAGCTGAGATTTTTCTGTGGGTTGACGAGGATCCAAAACATTTTCTCCATTTCACCTCACTCTCCAACCCCACTGTTTACTCTGAAGTGACCTGACTGTGTCTCTTTTGTCCCAAGACACAATAGCTAAGAAACTTGGGCCCTGATTCTGCAACTCTCTTCTTTCACTGTTATTCAGCAGCAGACGTCAAACCACTGCTGATTAAAAGCCAGCATATTAGAATTAGAAAGGAGCTACACTCTGTCTTGTGTTAACATCGTTGCTACCAGGCCATTTCTATGCTAGAAATTTAAACCCTCTTTCTTACTAAAATATTACACCTGCAGGTGATCTCCTGCAGTCTAACAGCCTGCCAGAAATTAGTCCAGCTGGGCAATAATATATCCACCTTGCCCTGGTGAGAGAGAATAGCATTATGTATGGACCAGTTCCCAGAAGAAGGAAAGGGTTTGGGTCTATTTACAGCAACTTTCTCTGGATTTGGAAGTATTTCTGTTTAGTTCTGAGTGCACCCTCTCTCTCTCTCTCCTTACATAACAAACAGCAGAATCAAATAAACTGCTGTTAATTTTAACTCTCTCTTCACAACATTCATACAAGCACACCCACCCCTGCTTGGAAAGAATCCTCTATATTTACCCATAAGCATAAATATTTGGTACACTGATGGATCTTAAATTTTTAACTATGTTCTTCCAAGCTCGAGTGTTCATGTTTCTTCAGAGACGACACGAGCCAGTTTATAACCCTCTAGAAACTCACAGGCTCTGATAAAGGTTCACAGCTGAAATAACCCTTACTACAGAGGTAAAAATACAACACCATCAGTATAAAATAAAGCAGCATTATTCTAAGCAATCCCTGTGTCCATACATAGTGCAAGATCAAAGTGCCTATAAATTGCAGAGTCTTATTTACTTCTAGATACAATTATGTTTACAACAGATAAATGTCCAAAGTCTTTGAAATCTGAAGTCCTTGGTGTGAATTTCTGGATACAAAACTATGCTGCATGTATGTGCAATGCACATTCCTGCCAAGAATCTAATTCACAGGGAGTCTAGTGAGAAACAACCTACCCCCTTCTTCCAGCTTTTTTCCCCACTGTCATTTGCCCTCTGATGGAATCCCTGACAGCTGTCTTGAGTTTCTACAGTGCTGCAGTTAAAATAAAAAGAAATTAACAACCCAGCCATGTTCTTTTCCCTTCTAATTAAATAGGATCTGCTGGTGATGCTCAGGTCTGTAAAGCTGTGTATGGCCACCCCTTTTCAAGGTGAGAGGAAGTTCTGTTCACCTTTTGGGAATGAATGGCCTGCTTGCATCCCCAGCAGCTCTCAGAAGACCCACAGCTCAGAGCCAACAATGCAAACTAAATTTTATACACTAAAAACCTATAAACTATAAAACTAAACAAAACAAAACTAAATTTTCAGTGGCTGACAGGCATTTGAGGTTCCCTGACACGTCAGCTGGATTCCTCGGGTCAAGGAAGTTGAGCCTTTCTGCTTTTGAAAGAAATTGTCCTTTTGCAATAGAAGGGCAGGAAAAGAACATTTGAATGTTTTATCCTTGCTGCTAAACGAGAGAAGAGCCTTAAAGGGATTGAGAGCTGCAAGGGGAAGCACATCATGTAAAACATCATATTCAGCACACCAAGGACAAGCCCTCTGCCCCCCCACCCAAAGCTCATGCTTAAACAGGCACAACTAATATTTGACCTACACACTGCAAAACAGGACTGCAATAAACTAAATACACCAAGAAATATCATTCAGCCTCCCCAAAGAGTTTTTGAAATCTCAGTGTTATTTAATTCCTTAATTACTAATTACTTATATCCTATAATTACTTGAATCCCACAAGCAAGATTTTTTTGATGTAGCTGACACATTTTTAGAGATTATCCAAAATTTCACAGACCTTGCCAATTCATCAAGAGCAAGTTAGTTCTCTGAACAACTTCCTTTAGTGAAAAAAAATAAAACCAAAAGAACTAAAAAAACCCCACAAGCAGCCAATCAGACCTTGAAATGTCACTAATGTCTTTAGAATTTCCTCATCTTCCTCAGCTCAACTCTTTTATCAGTTCACTGCAAACATAAGAATACAAAGATAGAATGTAGACTAATTTGTCTTTTTGAGGCTGGGCATGCTGGTATCTTTGTCTGAAAGGGAGGAAAACTTCCCCAAAGTTCAGAGACCTTATGATCCTAGAGATGGACTGGTGGCAAGAAATCAGGCACAAAATCCAGGCTAGGTGGCTTATCTTGACAGCTGAACCACCAGCTCAGTTTATCCCTGAACTCAAGTACAATAAGGGACATTTACTGGAGGAAACACTCCAAAAGCCTCTGCATAGATCTTGGTCATGCCAACAACAGAGGGTTGGACACAACCAGTTCTTGGCATCTCTCCAAGAGGTTGGTGGGCACAAAGTTAATCCCCAGATATCAGGGGAGATGCTCCATGAAATTTTACCTTTCCTGCCCAGTTCTAGCATAGTTTTTCTGAACCTTCCTTTACATTTCAACTAGCTTGGACCGAAGCCTATTTATTCCTAAAAAATTCCACAAACATTATTCTATCACTGCCTCCCTCCAAAGTGCTCAAAGTCTTGGAGCAGACACAGCTGGACTATCCAGAGCATCCTGTCCTGAAGTATTTTGCTGTCAAAGCAGTGGGCAACATCCTCTTCATCTCAGTGACCTCTGCTCTTCAAGCCAGAGTAGTAGACAGACACACCCTAAAAGCAGGCATGAAATTGTTTTTAAAGGCAGACCATGAAAGAAAATAAAATATCCAGTGCAAAGACAGAGAAATGAAGAAGGGGGAGGACGAAGAGTCTCCCTAATAAGTTTCTGTAATTTGCATCTAAAATGAAAAACAAAGAGAAGAGTTTCACAACTTGAGCTTTGACAAGAAACCAACTCCACAGGCTCTCTGAGGTAATTTACAGCAGTTTCCAAAAGAGGTTCTGGAGCACACAGATGACAGGCAGAACATGAGCTAAGAGGCTAGGAATGGGAACAGCAACCAACAACAGGTCAGAGTGCAAGGCTTGAACCTCTGCTTTTAAGGGGTTAGCATGGAAATAAATAAATAAGTAAATGAAAGAAACCTGAAAGTCGGTGCTGACTTTTATCAGGGACCAGGGTCAGTGCTGTGAATGGCTGCTCTAAAAGGCTGGACTCCATCAGCCCTGGAACCTCTGACATCTGTGGGATTTACAGATGACCTCAAGGCTGATGTGCTGCACAACACGGCTCTGACCTGCAGGGACCAGCATTTCCAGAGCTTTTCACAAGACAAAACCAGTCTAGGCTCCAAGCACAGCCCATGAACCCTGTCTCTCTGTGCTCCATACCACAGCAAATCTCTTGGATGAGCAACAGAGCTAAAACCAAAGCAGTGGGCACGTCCCCAACAGCTGCAGATTCCAGCATACATTACCTTTGGGTGACATCCACAGTGTCCTGTAGCTATAAAGGCTGGAAACTTTTCCCAAACATACATTTCAACTCTTATTCCTATTTCTCGACATCCCTTTCCCTTGCTTTCTCAGCTTCCCCAAGCCTCTGTGTCATATCCTCCACCCCAGTTCAGCCTTCCCCAGAATTATGGGGAGGAGAAAAGGATTGAGGTGTTAAAAAGCAGCAATTTTCTAAAAGGCTAAATCATACAATGGAATAAAATCAGGTGTTCAGGTTCTGCACAGCCAGCTCTCAAGGAATATCTGCAGTGCAGGAATCAAAGGTTATTGCTATCTCACTGATGTGATTAAATGAAACACATCAATGGTGTGTCTGGCATGTTCAAATGTCAAAATCTCTTTCCACCCTCCTGAAAAACCAAACCAAGAAACTTGTCCCCAATTACCACACCTTCCACTTTTCCCAGCAGTGAGACCAGGAGCTCCACAGATAAGAAGGAATTATTCCTTATGCTACAAAGGGTCTAGTGAGTTTGATTCTGTATTTTCCAACAGAGCAAAAACTCATACAATCCCAAAAATAAGATCTTCATCTAAGGATGTCAAGAAGGATCAGCTCAGTTCCCTAAGAGGGAATAGCATGGAGAAGTCTGCTCAGATGAACCATATACAGGCAGCAGCAATAGGAACACCAAAATAGTCTCTATGACATCCTGCACACCTCCAGATATTTGCACATTTTCCTGTAGAAAAATGGTGCAAGTGGCTGAAGTACAGAGAAGAATTTAATTTTCTCAGAAAAAGTATCTCTCTCCTCAGCCCTTACACTACAAGCAGAAAGAGGGTTTGGTCTCAGATACATTTGTTCAGTTTGGAAACCTTCAGAAAAACTTACACCATCAAAAACATCAAAAAAACAAAACCCCTGGAAAATTAAAAATGGGCAGCTATGGTAAGAGCAAATTTACACCAAACTATCCCTCCACCCTGTAATGACAGCAGCCAGGGTCAAGGGGAGATAATTAGCAAAAAGGGATTTAAAAAAAAAAAAGAAAGAAGAAAAGAAAAGAAAAAATAATAAATCAAGGAGCAGGGAAGAATGAATGTCTGAGCCCTTCCCCTTTTGTACTTGGGGTCAGTAGCTTAATTTTCTCTTACATTTGAGTTGTTTTTAATTTCCAGGAAGTCTTCTCAGATATCTTGAAACTTTGCCAAATTATCATTAAGCCAATATTTTATCTCCTCATAAAAATGCTACAGTATCTCCCCCACTCAATACATACTGCAGGAATAGATCTTAAATCAGGGAGGATGGGAATTTGTTTTTAAAATGACTTAACTATTTCAACCATCCCAGAGAGAAGGAAAAGCTTTAAGGAGGAAAAATAAAATCCCTTTAGTGCTGTCCTCCCTAAATATAATAATTATTTTCCCGTGGCTGTTTAAAATATCAGCACCACATATCAACATTATGTTTGCTCTTCACCTTGCCCAGCTGACCACAAATGAAGTATCACAAGAAAAATAGCTATTAAATCTCCATGTGTGAGGCACTTCCAGACATGGGATCCACATAGAAGCTTCACAAATCCATCATTAGTCATGGTCTCCAGAAGCCCTGTAGGGAGGAAGCAAGGAAAACCAAAAGCACACTGAAGTACAAACACTCCTTTGTGGATCATAATAACTCGAGAGAGAAAAGGGATACTCAGACAGTTAACAAGTATGAGTCCAGCCCAAAATGGATGTTTGACAGCCCTTCCCTTTATTAAAACACTGCATTTTCAGAGCAGAGATTCTTTTGCTCCTGTTGTCACTACTTCAAACAAACAAAAAAAAAACCCCAAACAAACCCAGCAAATAAACCCAAATTTGGCCCAGCAGAATAAGCTGCACCACTCAGTAAATATGGCAGTTTGGTGAAGTCCCTTGTCATCATGGGAAAACCTAGTGAAGAGCCCAATTGCAGGTAAAATAATGTATAGGAAATGTAAGGAACTTCTCCAGCCCATCATTAACCTCATTCTCAAACAGCCCCAGAGGCATTTCTTTAGCCACCAGCACAACCAGCTGTCAACTGTGTCAAACCAGCAACGGGCTCGTTAGCTGGGGAGCAATCTGAAAAGCCAGCCAGAGATCCAAATATTCTAAAAAATATCCTCAAATGTGGTAATTATGTCCTGCAGCTGCCAAGAACGTCCTCAGAGTTCACAGATGTTGGTTGTACCAGTGAATCAGAGCAGATCACCACTGTAGGCTCAGCAGGAGCACTAACAGCAGACAAGGCTCTCTGAAATTTGGAGGGAGAGATTTTGAACCATCAGCAGCAACTGCCATGGTAATTGCCATGCTACTTTAAAATAAAATAAAATAAAATAAAATATGCTTTTATTTTTTTAAGAGCATGCCAACCCAGCATCTTCATTTCTTAATACAAAATTATTTTTAAACACGGTGTAGGACATGACATGATAACAGGGATGAGCTTCAGAGAGGGATCCACAGAGATCCTGGAAAATGAGATTGATTCCCTTTGCAGTCCCAAAAGTTGGGCCACTAAGTGGTGGATGCAGGTTACAGAGAAATCAACGTCAGCTTTTAAAATCTCTCACATATTTTGAATGGTGACCAAAGGAACAGCCTGTGTGTAGCCTCCTGTAAAAGCTCCAAAGGGATTTGGAAATTACCAGGTGTTTCATGTCCATCTTGCAGTAGGAAAAAAAAAAAACTGCTTGTGAATGATATTTGGCAGCTAGTAGATGACAGAGCAAAGTTTTGCTTATTTCAGTGATAAGCAGCTAGCTAGCAGGACTGATAAGGTCTGGCAATAGTGACAGGAAAAATAACTATTACCTCTGAGCAATTTCCAAAGGCAGAGATCAGATTAACCAGGGTGGAAGGAACCATACATTAGAGCAGCCCCAAAAAAAACCAAATCCCAGATTCTGGAACCCACTGACAAAATGCAACTTTTTAAACACTGTTGTGCAAAGCTGTTGGCTTTATGTTTTCATGTGGGAAAGAATTAAAAAAAAAAAAAAGAAAAAAGGTTGATTTGGGGAGTATTTTGTTGTTTTTCTGTGGTATCAAAATGCTAGGTTTTGCTAATCTGAAAAATTTTGATTCGATTTTTCATTTTAATAAATAATTCAAAACAAAATAACTCAAGGTTTTTCCTATAAATCTCTTTTCTCTTTCCATCTGTGTTTTCATTCACATGCAAAATAAAAATGATTGTTTCTAAGAATTTGATTTTTTTTAAAAAAAGAGATCTAAGTTGTAGTTTCACTTACCACAAACCAAAGAGAAAAATCATCCAGATTTTGCCCAGAGTCCTCACATTCCTGAAGTCAGAAGAGCCAGTATGATCATATGCAAAGTTTGCCTATCATACCACAAACCAGCTTTCCTTAAAAAAGCTACTGCAATAGAATAGAGGAACAGAATGCAGACACATTTCACGTATAACCCAAAGCACATCCTAAAACATTAGGAAATAAGAGATTATGAAAACATTAGAACTTCTGGGGAATGCTCAAGTGAAGATTAAGTCTGCTCTGAGCATTTCAGAGACAGAGCCTGGAACAGCATCAAGATTTGATGGTTCCTGCTGAGATGCCTTTGCAACAATCCTCAAAACCAGCAGTTTTAAAAGACAGGATGCAGGAAAATCAACTACAAGCAATTAAGACAATCTGGGAAAGAAAGAGCCTGTCATTTAACCTCAGCTAGATCAGGTTTGTTCTCCAAGTTTTGTTGGTATTTTAGCTTTTAGCACTGTTTTATTCAGAAGACCTGGAATGGAGACTCAACAAAAACACTCACAAAGCATTTCTTGATGGCCAAATGCCAACATTACAGCATTCTCAGAATGCAATGACCAACATTTATCCAACTTTAACTCTGAGAGGCAAAAAACTCAACCAAAAAAAACCCCTACACACACAGCAACTTGGGAAAATTAGGTGTGTTCAGAAGGAAGTTTAAGTTCCACAGAATTTTCAAAACACATGGGACACTTGAAGTCTACACCAGAGAAAAAATAAAGTAGGAAAACCCCAGCAGCAATTTTAAATTAGATCTCAGAGTTTGTTGGTGTGACCACCACAAATAAGTGAGGAGCAGCATCCACATCCAGAGGTGACAGAACATCCAGCACTAACTCTGACCTTGACCATCCATACCCTTTGAGGCATTTCCTCTTGCAACCATTTCTTTTCCAAATCTTAAAATAGCAGAAATTAAGCAGGATGCTAATCCAGGAAAGAAAGGAAGGATTGAGCAGGATGAACTCAGGTAGGAGAGACCTTTAACTTTTAGTCCCTTTCCTCACATTTCTTTCCAGAACCTCTCTTTCCTCTGTAGTTACTAAGATCTTCTCCTCAAATTTAATCTCTGTTCCATCACCATTACAACAGCCAAAACATCTACAAACTCTGGACATTTGCCAACACTGGAACAGCACTTCCAAAGTGTGAGCCAGAAATGTTTAATTGAAATTAAATAACAAAAGGATGCTATTCCCAATGGTCAAAAATAGATTGTTCATTAGGCTGTGGCTGTTGCACAATGGAAGCTGTTGATAACATTCATCTATTTAAAAATTCTGAGCGCTTTTGTTAGGTCAAAGAGATCAGCTATTACTCCTGTTCCATTCTTAACAACATGCACATCTAAAATGTTCTTGTCAATAGACAAGATCTTCCTGTCAATATTATTTGAAAAGACAAGGCAACATTTTCAAGTCCACTCAGGTGACATTAGATTTTCAACAACTGTATTCCTAAGCGACTTAGAACTTTTTAGCTTATCCAAACTAAAACTGTGAAATTTATGTCATTTTTATTTTCTTCTATCCAGCTTTCACCAAGTTGGATAGATAAACAGAGCTCCTGAATCTACTGTAACAGGAAGCTTATTTTATTTAAATACAGAAAATGTCTACCACTCTCACTGTGAAGAGGTCACTAAAGAAGAGCAGATATAGCTCTGGATTTCTATTCCAGATGCTCGGAACCTTGAAAATAACAATATGCTTTAAAAAAAATCTTAATTTTAACTGTTCCATTCCTCATTATTTTAGCAGAAACATCCTGCTACCAATAAACCTCTTGCATGCTTTCTGCTCACAAAGGTGGGATATCAGCTGAACCATCTAACCTCTGAACACTTCACATTCTCCCTCAACAAATGTCAAAAAACTATAGCTGTGTGCTAGCCAGAGAAAAATAATCAGCACACACACCAAGCCAGGTGGCACAAAATGGAATGCTCGAGAGAAACAAATAACAAATTCCACACTTCAGTTCTCTAACCAGAATCAATGCCTTGGGCTGATTTGTTTCCTGGGAACTGCTCATTTTGTATGATTTCTTACATCTTAACATAACGTTCTTTAAACAAACTTTGTCATTGGAAAAACTTAAATATTTTTAAGCAATCATTAGTCCTCTGACTGCTTCAAAGTCCTCAGGTTCATGCGATCTTATTTCAGAGAAACAAAACAGGTTACCAAAGAAGGATTTTTCTATGTATGAAGTCCATGTGAACCTCAAGCACAGTTCAGAAATGCAAAAGCAACTTATTTAAATCAAATTTTTTATAGCACTAACAAGGCCTGGAGCACTGTGATTAAGCACTGCTGATGACAAACAGATCAGTAGCATGACAAAAGGACACCACCAACCCTTGCACCTCTCTCAGGAGCCCCTTTCCCAACATTTACTGACTTAATTATCATTTTCGAGACTCACTCCATTTCCTAGGTCATCATTTCTTCTCAGTTTCCCCAGAAACACCCAGGAAGCCCAGGGTTCCCTCAGGGGGCAAAGCAAAATCACAACTTTTGTCTTATTTATCAGGATGCCAGAGTTTGGCACATGGCTGCACTGCTTACATAAAGATGATCTGTTCTACAAAACTTGCACTGATTTGCTTTTCACAAGCACCAGGCATCTCTCTTTGACTCTCTAATACTTCACCAGACACTAACCCAAGGCACAAGTTTGCCTTCTGCAACTGTTCCCACTCCTCCCTCCTCCCACATCCTCTTTGCTGGACTTCTTGATAAGAGACAGAAACTGGTGGCTTATCATAACCTTCTCTGAATTTATTCACCCTGTAAATTTGCCAGAAAATATTGAGCCGAAAAAAAAGGTCTCCTCCTCACCCATGCCTTAGCCATGACATACGTATATATATATTCATAACTTGGTGATGACCTGCTTTGGGTCTGCAAGCAAACAGCCTGTTTGCAGGAGGTATCAATGTTTTTTAGCATCTGCTGAGTTTGAGGATTGGTGCTAAAAGGGCATACTCTGAATATTCCTGCTGGCTGGACCTGCCAGGCTGACTTACTCCATTTGCAAATGGGGGAAAAACTGTTCTTAAACAACAGACTAACTTAACAAAATTGTTGACAAACACAAATACCTTCCTGAGCCCAAAGTGTTTCATGGTTTACTGGCATTCACCAGCAAAATACTTTGCAGCTATCACTGCCACCACCCTCACCAGGACCCATGCTGGATCCCAGCAGAAGTGCTCTCCTCAGATTAGATCTGCTCTCCTGCTGGGGTGGAGGGGACTGTGCCCAGGTTGAAAAGTCCCCACCTGCCCCCAAATCCTCACCAGTTCCCTGCCAGCAGGTAACAGCCTATCCACACCCTGTGCCCTGTAAAGCACAGGGTTCCTTGCAAAGGGAGGAGTCACATGCTTGAACATTTGCTTTTAAAAATAAAGTGCCAGGAGAGTGAGGACTCCCCCACCAAAGCCAGCAGGAAGCCAAAAGAAAGCTACTCTTTCACCAACAGTATTGAATGAACATCTAATAGATATTCCACATACAGGTGAAAGTGGTCGATGCAAAGCTGTAACACTGCTGGAAATATTTTCATTTACAGGCTTGGCTCTCACAGCCAAATATTTAAGATGATAAAATAACTGGCCAAACATCAGATTTGGCTGTGGCTGCAGTAAACATTTTTCTTTTCAGTTGTGGTTCCCTTTCCCAAATGCTGCTAGAAGTCATTATTTATGTCCCCAAAGTGGATCCATCTCTCTCTGTTTTTTCCCCTGGATTTCCTACATTATTCCAACTATTGATTGTGGGAATTCATTTTCCAAGAAAAGGTAAACTCCTATACATCAAAGCAGATTTTGCATCTGGCACTCCCTGTGAAAGCAACTGGCACCTATTCAAGGGTTCTGAACTGAAATCTTTGAAACTATTGAAATCTTTCACCAGGTGCAAGCACCAAACCCCAGTTTCTACCCTGAGCTAAAATGTAGAAATGGAGCTCCGTGTATTGAGCAGCCACTGCAGATTGTGCAGAGAGCTGTTTCCTACCATCTCCTCCCAAAGAGCTGGAATAATTTCCTTAAACACTTGCTCTGATTGTGCAAACCAGCATTCACCTTGAGACTGAAGCAGATGACAGCATGTAGGTGAAAGGAAACATGACAGAGGCCACTGCTGCTCAGCACTTCACAAAGACAGAAGCGGCCTCAGGGTGCACAACAGAACGAGAAACTTTTTTTTTTCCCTCCCCTTGCCACTAATGTTTATTGATTGGTCCAGTTCATAGGGAGCATCCCTTAATGTCCTGCTTTCATGTTTCTGCTTTGTTGCGCGGGTACAGAAAAGAATATTGCAAATTGATCTTTCTTCCCCTGCCTTTGTTGGGAAGGCACTCCTATTCCGTGAGCTCCCCTGGCCTGTCAGCTCCTGCTCACTTTGCCACTATATAATCAGCATGGCTAAACACTGAGGGCTGAGCTGATTAATTTCCAGCCTTGGCCACTGAGCCCATTGATGCACTCCCTGTTTGATGATCTGTGCAAGAGAGGACCACTTTTGATTGCTTGACCCCTTGCCCTTAAACCTCGAGCTGTCGGCTCTAGCACCTGTCTAAGTTAACAGAACACACATTGTGTTTATTTTCAGTTTAAAAGGAAAGCCTAACAATGGATTAGCATTCTCAAAACACAAAGAGCCTGATTTTCTGCTCAGCACTGAACTCTTGCAACTCCCACAGATGCCAGATGATTTCGGGGTACTTGGTACCACCACAGACATGCCTAGAATACAAGTTTAAACAAAATATATTTCACTCCATATCTGGATACAAATTTATAAGCCATATCCATTAAGTAAAATCAAGATGGAGGAAAAAAAAACACCAATTAATTCACATCTTCATGCTTAAATTATTCACCTGAACTGGTTCAGTAAGCACCAACAGTAAAATTTCCACTCACTACATTTAAAATAAAGTGTACAGCATTCATTTTTTCAACGGTGCCAGAGATGTTACTGCTGTTTATTTCAGATTAATAAACAGAGTTAGTTTATATTCCAGGAAGGAGCAGTGAGTGATTAGCGTAAAGGCTGTAAGAGCCACAATACCTTTCCTTACACAGAAAAGAAGTTTTACTTAAAGGCTCAAAATATATTTTAAGAATGTTATCGTAGAGTCCTAGGGGTGTTTGGAATGAAAGAAAGGAAAAGAGAGGACAGGAATGGCAAAGCATTTTAAGGACAGTTGGTTAGCCTAATTTTTTTTTAATGTAAATACATGTGTATAATTCTGTATATAATTTTTATAAGTGGATATCTGCAGATATGAGCATTATGGATCTTGTAAAATATAGATATACAATTTAACTGTAAGAGCTTACCCTGGCAGCCACATTTTCACAGCATATGAATAATATGCCTGGTGCAGCAGGGGTGCACCTGTGAAGCAAGAAGGAAAAAAAAAATCTGTATTCATGAGTGCAAATTGGGTAAAATTGACAGACTAGCAGCAGTGAGGTTTTGCTTCCCTTAAATCCCATCTTTACTGCTCATCCTGCAAATGCTTCAGGTAATGGCTCTGTGGGAAGAGAATTTCTTCTGCTGTTCCAGAGGTCACCCCAGTGACCAGGTCAGACCTGCTGTCCTCATGCCAGCTGGCAGATCAGACTGGGCCAATGACACTTCTCTGTTGGAATGCCAAATTCAGTTCCAGGTGCTCCTTTCAGTTTTATGTGTGACTTAATCCCTTTGTAGGTGTTTGTAGAGAGGGTCGATGTGGGAATTCGGAAAATTTGAATTTGGGATTTTAGTATATAGCAATACAGGTGAGTCAAGATGGAGGGCTTTGGGCATTGTCTAAGTCCTCCTTCTTCATGGGTTTGAGTGGTTTTCTGTAATTGGGTGAAAAAGGTCCACATTGTGGGCCTTGGGTGGTCATTATTGGGTTGAAAGTATAAATAATACAGGTAATTGGGTAATTATTGTTTAAATAACCCTGGAAAGAGTTAGAGGTACTCCATTTTACCTCATTTCTCCAACTTGCTAGTTAGACCTCACATCTGTAAATAGATGAGAAACAATAAACATCCAAGTGCAAACTCAAAACCTACATTTCCAATGTATTAATCCTGATCTTGAAGAGGAAAAAAAGAAGCCAGAACCTGCACAGATCATTGGTTCCAAGACCACAACCCCATGCACAAGCCTAGTCCCTAGAAGAGGATAGAGAAGACTGCTGACTCCTCACAGCACTCTCAGGGAAATAGGAAATTTCAGAAGATATTTCACCTGCCAAAGTCCCATGGTAAGCAAAGGTTTTATGAAGACTTCATGGAGGATCACAGAGGTAAAAACTGTATTCCCAGGCTATTAGTAGCTGTTTATCCTTAATACTTATTATCCTTTATCATAAATAGTTCCTCCCTGTCCTGAATCTTTTCCTAATTTGTTATGAAAAGGTCAAGTATCCTTGATTTTAAGTGGATTAACTATGTAGGCCATTGTTGCTTTTCCTCATAAAAGGAAATTTCTACTTCTGCTTCACCTCTCTGCTCACGTTCCTGACTGAATTCTTCCTTCTTAAACACGGATGGCCAAAATGGTGAACAGTATTTACACAAATTTTCACCTGTGTTTTCCTGCTGCAAAAATTCCACATGACATATCTGAGGCTTGTGTTACCCACAGTAATGAATAATGGCCAGAAATTTGTGATCAGGTTAACACTTAACACAGGTAGGTCTGGTTCCACCATTACGTCCAAATGCAGCATTTTCCTGCTTGTGGCAGAAATTATTTCTACTTCTCCCACTTGTGGCTTAAAATTTAACGTAACAATATTATCCCGTTTCTCTTCCTCCTCTATTGCAGGGTTGGCCTGAGATAAAAAGGAAGTTGGAGTATAGAGAGAACGCAGATCAAGCCACTATGGTTAATAGCTACGTTCTACTTTATTCAGCTAAGATGGCTACATTTATACAGTTCCATATAGTTTACAATTCACAGCAGCTCTCTATTGGTATACAGCAGAGAGAAGGACAACATCATACTTTGTTTTACTAACTCTTAAGGTGGCTATCACGTGCCCACTAACAAATCCATTCAGTGACCTTCACAACCCTATTATCTTTCCCCGACACCTTAACTGCTAATTTCTAACTGCGCCACACTTGGCTAAGAATTTCTAGCTGCGTCACAGGCTTCAAGGCCTTACAGGCCTTCATCTGAGGCCCAGGCTAGGTGATTCACTCACATTCCAAATATTCACTATCTTCAAAAACTCTGCTACACTCCTCAAATGACAGTTTGTTGTCCAGCTCTTTATGATGAAATGTTCATGTTCTATCCTTGCGTCATTTGCAAATTTCAAGAATAAGTTTCAACAGTTTAGGCCCTACAACTTCTGAAGAAAGCATTAAACATGACCAGGTTTAAAACTCCATTCTTGAGGATGACCTCTCACAGGCTCCCTCCAGTCAAGCAGCTCCCTTTCAACTCTGTATTTTCAGCCTTCTATTTGGTCAAGTTACAGTTGTTCTAATCTCTTTTCACTTCACTGGAGGAAATTCCTTTGCAGCCATAACACCGTGATGGACGGAACTCGGAAATTTGCCAACTGTTTTTCCTTCTTTAAAATCAAAGTTACCAACCAAAGATATGAGGTTAGTCTTGTGCAAATTTATGAAAAATATTTATGGATGTAATCTAGTTGTCCACAGGGAGGATAATCTGAGGTTTCACAAGCAATGCCTACAGCTGAAGAGCTGATTCTGAAGGAATCATCTATTCTCCATAGCTGCAGGTCTCAGGACACAGAAAGAAAGGTCTTACATTAGACATAGAAACTTAGAATGGTATTGGGAATTAGAGTGGAACAGACAGATTGGGAAGCTCATTTTCATGCTGAAAACCACGGATTTGACAGATCCTTGGAAGGCCAAAATTGACTTGATTTCTTGCAAATTTTCTTTTTGTTCCCTAACTCTCTATTGCCAAACTGCTGAAGTCTATACTGAATAGTGTTTCTACCCACACACGTGTTTTCTTGTATTTTCTCTTATTCTTCCTAATTCTTTGGACATGCCAAGGCAGCTGTTTTCTCTACCCATCACTCGGAAAGGTGGATCTGTCTTCTACTTCTGGAGGTTTTTTTTGTTCATCTTAATTCTTACATTTGCAGAAAGCCGAAATACAAACTTTAAGGACACACTGAGATAAAAATTGCACCACTGGCATCAAAATTACAGCCAACCTTCCCAGCGCCCACAGAAATTCTAGGATTCTTAAAGTTAAGACCAAGTTCACCCTTCCTTTAATGGGGAAGAGAGTCAGACCCAAACATGAGCAGAGTCCACAGACATCTGGTTCAGGATTCCTATTTACCAGAATTCTTGATTTGAATAATCAGTAGTTTCTTTCCCTATCCCCCTTCCACTACTACTGTACTGTAGACTAACTACATTACTTCAGAATTTCAATAGTTATGTCAAATTACCATACAATTGGCTTTAATTCTACTTACCACTGTTTCTAATTAAAACATAATAAATAGGAAATTATATCACTGTCAAAACTAAAACTACATTGTTTTTTAAAAATCAGTAGATACTTACAATACAGTAATTGTCTTAATGCAGCTTAATTACATCCTTACAAGAAGACAATTTGAAGAGTGACCTATTTTTATTCTCTAGATTTACATAATACAGCAAGCAATCAACGGTGTCCTGGATACATGAAGTAAATATTTTAAAGATTAACATGACTGATGAAACAGCTACTTTTCACAGGGTTTGTTTTAATACCTTGTTGGGTTTTAACCTGAAAATTATTCAGGGTGAATAATGCTCTATGATGGTGATGTTTCCAAGGAAAACTGAATTTAAAGCTCTGAAGGACAAGTCAACAAGACTTAGTGGAACACATGGTGAGAGACACAGAAATGTCCATAGTCCTGTTTGAGACACTGAACCAAGTGGTTGGGAATATGAGGAGAATTCTATGGGGGGACGGAAAACACCACAACACTTTATCATATTCCCCCCACAAGACTGTTCTGATGCAAAAACAGCCTTGACTTAAGGATGTGCTCCTTTCCACAAACCACATTCCTTGGCAGTCCTCAAAACAAGCCTTTAACTGCTTCTCTGAATGGGGTTTATTATTCTTATTCCCAAACAACATAGCATCCCACTGCCAAAGTTCATCTCCTCCTTGATCCCCAAATCCCAGTTCAGGAAGAAATCCTTTCCCCAGAGCAATTGCACATGTGCTCAATTCCAATTTGAATTCCAATTGCCCAGGGAGGATGGCCTTGGATGCACCAATTGCCACAGTGAGTTTTGGTACCAGTGAATACAGTCAAGCAAAACTGAGTTCTAAATTCACCTGCTTCCTTCAGAGAAATGTTTCAGAGATAAACCAAACTCTCAAACTAACTCTGCTTTCTGAACAGTTCAGCCCTCAGGAGTTTTCTCAGGGACGTTTATATATTTGTATTGGAACAGGACAGATGTCCAGTTTTATCTACATTGACATGAAACCAAAGTCATGGAGATTTGGTATGGCTTTTAATATAGTAAATGCAACATGCACCCAAAACTCTCACCCTGCAGAAATCAACAGGCAAGAGAAGGCAATATGACCATAACTACTATCCAGGTACATCATGGGGAATTGCTTGTGTTTTTCCCAGAAGATTGAGGGTCAGGCAAAGTTGCATTTAGGTAGCACACCAGAAAAAGAATATGAGTTGCTCAAAGAGAATTTGCATCCCACATCAAAAGAAATTACTGAGGCAGGTTTACCACAGTTTTGACACATCAGAGGAGTAACCTCATTCAGCCAAAATCTGAACTCCACAGTGCTCCTGGGAGCAGTAGTATAAAACATGAAGAAATTATTGAGTATTCTTTATGCATTTAAAAGGAGTCATATTTCTTCCCAAGAAAATCCATAAAAACAAAAGAACTGATGTTGCTACACAATCTTTGAACTGATCACTGGACCAAGGTCTATATTCTATCTAGATGCAGAAAATGGTTTTCTAGACTGACAACTGATTAGTATACAAGGATGATTATATGCAAATCTCCAATTTCTATTGACTTAATTGTGATCTGATGTAACATGTATAATTAACACATGCATTTAAAATAAATGTATATTTAATTAACATGCATATTTATAAAATGAATATTATATTTAGCATATAATTTTGGGGGAATTTAGGTGGCACAAAATTGAGGGGTTATCATTACTGATGAGAGCTAGTCATAGCAGAACAGCTTTCACACCTCAGGCTCTCCCTGGGGATTTCAGTCCCAATTTATCTCACCTCTGGCAGGCCAGCCTTGGGCCTTCCTCCACTAAACAAAGTCTGCAAGTCACACCAGACAGATGCGACTCTGGTAAACATCTTCATTAAGGCTGGGGGAAGGGAGTCACTCAAATCATAGTCTGAACAGGAAACTACAACAGTATGACAAGCTGAATCCAAATAAATCTGAAGCCAAAGGTCAGGAAGCTGGGCATCAGATTGCCCAAAACTGTTCTGTGTTCCCATTATGGATACAAGCTGCTGTGTGACTCCAGCAATTCAGGTGAGTTTATTGCCATGAAATCCTCTTCTGCAAAGCAGAAAATGTAAAGCTTTTAAAAATAAATTTGGGGCACTATTTTCATAGCAATGCAAAGACATGATACCTTAAATACACCAAAAGACCAGTGCACCAAAATCCAGCTGTAAGTCAGAAATGCTGATCTGGAGAGTCCAGCCAAGCAGCCTTGCTCCTCTCGTGACCAACTGGGTCATGGTTATTATCACCAGGGCACTCACTGCCATGAGTACATGGCACCAAAAAGCATAGGATGTGACAAAATATTTATGTGGGACAAAATATCAAGATTATTTCTCTACTTTAGAACTTCTCCGGTGCAAGCGAGGCTTGCAACAATCAACACAAAGCTCTCATCCTCAGGTGTTACCCAGGAAATCAGCAGCCTCAAAAAGCAAGAGAAAGTCCAAATGAAAAATGAATGACACTGCAAGGTCTCTGTGTCCATATTTTGTATCATCTCTTCTCTGCTTGAGGAAGAAATACTGAACAAGTGCTCACTTGTGCTGGTGATCAGCATCAAATGGAAACTTGTGTGAAACCCAACCCAGAAATTCAGTCAAGGGCTCAAGCAGCATTCTGAGACAGGGCTCATGTCAAGCAACTATTTGTTTCCTATCAGTCAGTCAGCATTTGTATGAAGACAATTATTAAATACCGAGTTTCCTTGGGAAAATCAGGGGGAGAGAAATAGCACATCCCCAATGGTGTAGTCATCCATTTCTCCCCAAGGAGAAGAGAAGTACATTTTCTTCTTCACTTCCCAGGGAAAGTAGAAATCCTGACAGCTGTTGCAAGGTTCAAAAATACCCCAGTGTTCCCCCCTTCTACAATATGATGGAGCATTTCCTCTTTTTAAAGGCCTAGAACATAAACAGTTCTACCAGGCTACTCCTGCAGTATTTTGATCAAATGTCATCTAATTCTAGATAAATATTTCTTCCTGATATATTTAAAAATCAGGTTTAATGGTTCACGTAAGCGGATGCAATCACATTAGTTTCAGGAATGTACTGACAAAAGGAAATATTCTGACTAGAAAACACTGTGCCTTCCAGCACCTTGCAATGGCAAGGGTTACACAGCCAAAAAATGACCTAGTGCTGCAAATACAGGGTTTGGCAGTGATGTACTTAGACAAAAATCAAAACTTACACAGGAAAAAAAGGATTAATCAAACGATGCATTTCTTCATTAGCAGGATGAGATCTTTCTTCTCTTGCACCAGATCTATCAAATCACAGATTTTGTAGTTAATCATTTGGATTGCACATCTCCAGGAAGCCAAGGAATCAATTTACAGTTGCCTTTGTCCATTTCTTCTTCTGCCCCACTCCCCACACTTTTCTTATGTGGTTTTATTGCCTGTCCCCTCAGACAAATCTCTTCCCTGCTGCCATGAGTCTCCCATTCTGTAGCCTCTGTTCCTCAGAATGGTTTTTATTTCTCTCCCTGAATGCTCAACTTTCCCTTCCATTCTTTTCATCTTTGCCTATGTCTCTTAACTCAAAGCAATAAAGAAGAACAGATTTAACAACTGTCAGGCTGCCTTTGATAGGAGAGCATGTGCACAAAAACGAGTCTGCATTGTGCTGAGGGAGGAAGAGCCACAAAAGAGTGTTAACATTTCTACTGGGATCAACAGGTGAATCAAAGCTTTGTAACATGGAAGGCAATATCATTCCATCATTGCCATGGTTAGTAAATAAAGCTTTTATCCATAATGGAACTGAACTTGGATGCTTTAGGAATTATCCTTTTTGCTGGCCTGGATGTATTTTCAAATCATGGTCAAGGCTATTTTAATTCTCAAAGATTTCCTGAATGTTCATTAAAAATGTGCATTTCCAATGCATGTGTTAATTTACAACATACATACTCAAATAGACCTAAGTAGTTTGTAAAATGGCCCTTCGGTCACGGTGACAAAGAACACACCAAATTCTATGCAGAAAACAAAGTTGCTCCAAGGAAAATTCTCTACTAATGCATAAGTATTGTTCACCATGAGAACAACTACACACTGAAATACGATTGCTCTGAGAGGTGGTGGAATCTTCTTTGCTGGAAACACTCAAGACTCAGTTTGACAGGGTCCTGGAAAAGGTTTTCAGCAGGAAGTCAGACTAGGTGATTAACAGAATTCCCTTCCAACATCTTTTTCATTCAGTTTTCTACTTCTTCAGAGCTGAGGTACACTTTCTGAGGCACCCATAGATTTGCATTAATTCACTGGAGGCAAATATCATAGAACAGGCAGGGCTTAAACTGACAAGGAGACTCTGAACCCCCATTCATGCCTCCTGCACAGCCCAGCTGCCTCCTACATCCTAACCACCCTGCACTCCTGCTTATGTTTTCATAACAAAATGATTTTTGAAGAACCATCTGGGAAAGGAAAATACCCACAAGAAATATGCATGCATTGAACGTCTCTCCAACAAGAATATTTTCTGTCCCACATAACACTAGGAAAGAAGGTGTATTTACACAAAATCACTGTTTACTGGTTTATATGCATCCCAAAAGGATCCCAGAAAACACTTACAAAGGCTTCAAAGGATCATAGCAGGACACATCATGTGGTTGAAGAGATGCTTACGAGGGGCTGAAGATGCAGAGCTTTTCCTTTTGTGTATCAGATTCCTCAGAACATCTGCTGATCCAGCAGGTATTATTTTTTGATTTTATGGGGGTTATAATAGCTGTTCCTCAAAAGAATCACTATTTGTTCATGAGAAATTACAGGTTACAAATTCACATGATTCAATTTTTAATTAATGAAGTCTTCCCTTCCTTTTCTCCCTGCCTCCCTCCAAAACATTACAAAAAAAAAAAAAAATACAGCCTTATATATGATATACTAAATAACTTGAGATCACCAGCACTAACTTCATTTTACTTCAAATTAGTTGGTACCTCTCCCTGCATTCAATATTGCATGGAAAAACTGTTAACTTTGCCAATGCCCCAGTGGAACTGCCTCTGCTCTGTCTGGAGAGCTGGTAGCATACACGGCCTCTGACACACAGTCTATCTGTGCTTGGATCATTTGTATATAAGATTACTGGGTTTTACTGCAGTTTGTTACTTTCCGAGCACAGGAAATACTTTTTATGTGCAGGATGAGTAAATGAAACTACACAATGTGGTAATTAGTTCTTGCACTTGGAAAACAGAGTTATAAATAAAGGCAAGAAGAGAATTTATAAATAAAGGGAAGGGTAGGGGGGAAAGAGCCATTTGGTTTCAGATACAGCAAAGTGTGCAGGGCTATCATTTGTGTCAATACCCTGTAAACCATTTTCCTCTCTCCCTTCTTCATTGGTATCACTGCTGGTGGTGAATACAGCAGGAACATTGCCTTGTTTTGTCACTTGTGAGGAGAAATGGACAGGACAAGTGACCCAGCAATGATTACAAAGGCTCATCTAATTAGACAAGACAGAAGATAGATGTTCTTGGGTATTTCTTTAGCGAGGAGATCACAAAATAGGGAGGAGGAAAGTGAAAACACAGATCAACACCTTCTAAAGCAATTGCCCAAGAGGCTGCAGGTGAGTTTAGGAAGCTGAATAACTGATGCCATGCTCAGGAGAGTGTAGGCACAGAAATCTTCCACCAAAGCCCTTTAACTTGTTCTCAGTGCCCACACCCACAAGGCAAGCCTGCACCCTGAGATCAACACTGTACCTCTGCTTAAGAATGAGCACAAGCATTTTTACACAACAGGAAAATTAAAGTCAGCATGATTTTACCAAGGAAAAAATTCCAAGACAATCTCCAACGGTAATCTGCATTGAACAAAATGTGATTTTATGATTTCTAATGTAAAACATGTTTTTAAACACCACAAGCAGAACTCCACTGCAGCACCCTAAACCCAGGTTGCTAATCCATGGGAACAAGGCCCTGAGCAGCCTGCAGGGCAAGAGGTGACTGAGAAGAGCCTTTAAGCATGTCAGCTCTGCTCTGGAAATCTCAGGTGTGGGCACAAGACTCCTTAGCTACAGACACATACTTGCATTAAGTGTCAGAAAAATCCAAGTTCAGCCCAAAATGGTATGAAGTGCAAAAACTTCTTCTACAATAAGTTGGCAGTAGAAAAATTCATTAATAATTAAATAGGAGGCACAGAACTACGGCCTGATCTTGCAATACCAATTACAGATTGTAATGCTGATTTGGACACTAAAACCTAATGGAGGGAATTTTATTCATACAGTTCTGTTTTACTTATTTATCCTTACTGTTACTGTGCTGTTGACCCTGTTTTCTGCTGGTGTTACTTCCTGGGTGGGGATACTAAATCCATATTCAAATAACATCAGGGCTTTTTAGGCACTGGGGATATTTAGCCCAAATACAAATCTATTGATATATATAAGAATCCTCTGCTTCTAGAAACATCTTGTTTCATTATGAAATTTAAGCCTAGCTTGGGCTGAAATTTGGGTTTAAGGAGACCAAACAAACATCAGCTATCATTGCTACCCTCAGTGAAACACAAGAGGGAAATCCACCCCAAATCTCCCAGCCTGATCTCTCCTGTTTGAAGACGATGTGCAGTTTTACCCATCTGCTGGGAAGTTGTCACAGAGAAAGCAACACCTTATTGCTTTTATCTGCATTCCAATCCTGTAGTCTGGTCTAATTATAGGGAATATGGACAAGCATTAAGCAATGAACACGAGGTCTCTGGGGAAAGTATTAACAGCAGCAAGATCACATCAACAGTGACTCAGGAGGAACAACTAGAGCCAATCAATGAGGGATCATGCAAATGGAAGCCCCTTCATCAGACAACCTTCTCCCTTGCCATCAGTCATTACCTGAGCCAAAGGTCAGCAGCTTGGTGTGTGTTGGAGGCAGACTTCAAACACCCCTGGAAAAAGCCCAGAGCAGGGAGCAGGATTAGTGCAAAATGAACACTGCAGAGAGGCAGCAGCCCCGACAACCCCGAGGTTCCCACATCTGAATTCCAGGAGCTGATGCTTTCCCCCCCAAGGCAAGACACTGCTCTGAGGCCCAGGGTACAGCAAAATGCTTCTTGGTGAAGCACCATCTCCTGACCTTCCCTGGGGTCCCAAATTTAAGCTTCATCTCAAAACAGAGAAAAGCACAACCTGTCACAGTTCCCTTCCAAAGGCTGCACATCTCCCAACTACAGGACCTTATGATACATCACTATAGGTCATGTACACATTTCTGAGCAGTCCCTTTCCCAGACTGAAATAGGACATCAGGACTGAACAAATGCAGTAAATGACCCCAAAATTTAATTTGCAAAGGTTATTTCCTCCCACTTCTGAGAGTGTCATCTCTTGTTCTGATTAGTATCCAAAAATCACAGGTTACACACACCCTTTGCAGGCCAGGAAAATGACTTCAACATACAGAACTGACTCAATTTTGCACATGCCATTTAAAACCCTTACTTTTATTAAAAATAATTTTTAAAGAACCCCATGTTAGACTATCAGTCCTGGATTACACTGATTGGATGGGCCTGGCAACCTATTCTAGGCTAGAAAGGACACATTTTACAACGTGCACGAAGTCAAATTTCGGACTTACAAAAGTCAGCAGCAAAATTTCAATTCCCATCGACTACCCAAAGGATAGAATGTCAGCCAGCTTCTCTTCCATAACCAAAGGTTTATTACATCAATTATTTTCTACTATTTGCTTTCAGTCCAAATTTACAGACAATCTTCTATTCCAACCTATGCAAATTTCCAGAGCTGAATTCCATCTGTTTATCTGGTAAGAGCCATCATATCTTAAAAAATAGGGAGCTGGCTGAGATAAACACCTGCCCCAGGCTCTAAGCTCCTTCAAGAAATTCAACCAAAAATTGTGCGCCTCTATTTTTTTCACATTTTTGCCTCAGTCTAAAGCCATAGAAGCAGGACTGTTAATAATCATTCCTTCTCTCACACACCCACCCCTTCACCAGCTGGCTGCACAATCTTCTTTCATCCTTTTGCTCCAGGGTATTTGCAGGAATCAGACCACATTTAATAGTTGCCAGTGTTCCCTTATAAGCATAGGTATAGGTACACTGGATCTGCTAGGGCTCTGGACAAGAACAAACATGATCCTGTTTTTTTAAATATTTTGGAAAACTGGAAAGAAAGCATGTTAAAATTCCTAGGAGTCAAAGAGATTCTCTCATGCTTATACTATAAATAGTGGTTTTCCAACAACTACATCTGGTTTTTAAATGTTGTTTTTAAGAGACGAGCATGCATCAAATCCTTTTAGTATTCTTAGTGCAATGCTTACTGCAACATTTCTTCAACTAGGATGTTTTTTAAGTAATTTGGAGATCACTCTTCCCCTGATCAGAATTTCCCACTCTGCTTTTACATGAACAAATTAAAGGAGATCTGAAGCCTGAAGATCTATCGAAGCTCAAGCATACAGTGGAGAAAAAAATATTTCCTAAAACTAAGACTCTAGTGAGACTGGTCACGGATCTAACCTTTGTTTTTTCTGGGTTTTTTATCTGAACAGGCCAGGTTTTGGGCACACAGCTCCATGGCTAAGGTGGTTTCAGGACTCTCTGAGGCCAACAGGTTGGGACCAGCCTCTACATAACCTGACAAATTTAAGATCTGCTTTCAGCAGGGGCTGCAGCACACGAGGCAGGAATTCACCCAGACACTTGGAACACACAGACCATCTTCTCTAGCAGTATGACTTGTCTGTCCTTCTTATTGCTCTGCATCCAAAATTTCTGCTTGATTTTTTTTTTCCCCAGAGAAAATGATGCCGCAACAGAGTTCCAATCGATATTTGCCACAGTATCAGATTCCTTGCAGTAAAAAATACTGGCTGAAAGTCTCATACATGCTTTCTCCAAGAAGCCTATGGTAGCACGCCTTGCCTCAGCAAACCATCAATTTAAATGATTGGGAAAAAAACAACACATAATAAGTGACAGATTTTTCAAATCAGATAAAGATGGGAACCAGATTATCTGTCTGTGGGTGATAGATTGCAGCAATAATAAATTCACTTTAAGACACTGGATCAATTTTTAATCAAGCCAAGAATTATTATTGCAGAAAGATAAAATGACCCATGAGGAGATGCCTTAATTTTCCACCAATCAAATTATAGCCTTTCTAAATAAGATGTAATGAGATCCATGGAATATCCAGGTTACACAGCCTACCTAATTACCCATGTTCCCTGTCATGTTGTGATATAGTAGTGGTAAACTGACCTCTGAATTTACCAAGATGAAAAGGTAATTAGTTTTTCCACAAGGCTGTAGTGAAAACAACAGCAATGACACATGTCATCTCCTTCCACCAAGTCACAATCTCAGAGGTGTTTGTTCTTAAAGTATATACAGGATATGACCTACTGGGTAATAAACTACAGTCATTAAGAGAAGCATACATCTGGCAGAAAAACAACCACTATCTCCAAGCTGAGAAAATACAAGGTCTGAAAGTAAAGCAAATCAACCCATATTCCACATGAATCTATCAGAGAGGGTCTCAGGAGATAACAGAGTGTTTTCTAATTAAAGAGGTCACAATGACATATATAAAGGAAGCTTTCCTGAGACAAAGGCACCACAAACATAATTTTCCTTCCTATTGTCCTTAACCACACAAGCACTTGTTTCTGTAAATTGCAGCATAGCATCACTGGAAAACATTCCTGAACACATCCTGAGAACGTGAAGGCACACCAAGATCAAACTCAGAAATTGCCATCATCATCAGAAATTGATCATTATTTCAGACAGGAGATTCCAGTTTTTAGCACACTGGACAAGACTAATCATCTCTTTACTAAGATTTTGAAGGTAGGATTAAGAACCATATTTGCAACAGTTTTTGGGGCCTGATATCTTCACCAAAGCTATTAGTAAGAGCAGAGACTGAATTTTCCCTGGCAAGCTGAGGAAGAAGGAAATCCCCTCAATGATTTGTCCCTGTCTATGTGCCCTTTCCTTTGGGCACCACTGCAGTTTAGAGATACAATGACAGACATAATTGGCTCATGCAAAGAAAGCCATCATAAAATTAATGAACTACAACAATTCATCCCATCTGCTGCCTCTTTCTTGCTAATTTATTAATAACACTTACACAAAAAACGGGTATGGATTATAAATTTCAATTTCTCCTCTTTACCTGAAAATTTAGTCTGAGAGTCTTAAAAAATGATTTCATATTATACCAAATAGATTTATGGCTTATTACTAGTAATGTGGCAGTACCCAATTGACCATAAAAGCTAACTATTTAAAAGTAACTCAAATTACCCCTTCTGAGCAAATTGGATATTTGGTTTACATAGCTTGCACTGCTTTTACAAGTGCCCCCCTTCAGTCACCAACCCATCATACTGCTCTGCTTGGATCTTCTTCAGCTTTGATATCACAAGGTGCAACAGCTTTGCAGGACACAAGTTCATCAGGACACAAATTCTCCTACAATGGCAAAAATGCAGCAATACATGTAGAACAGGCAGCATGGAATGGGTTTTCCATGGGTTCAGATCAATCCTACCCCTTTACAAGGCTGTCAGGCATGGACTTCAGAGGAAAAAATGACATGAAGACCAAGCACAGCAGAATGGCTCTTTTGTGAGTGAATGTAGAGGTAGAAGTTGATGAACAGATGTCACCGGTGTTCATGATATAGGAAGCATGAACTTCACAAAAACCTGCAGAATTCTCCTGCAGGGCATCCCCCAAGTGTGAGTGTGCATGTGCTAAGCAGGTATCCACCACTGCTGCCTCTCCATTTTGTACTGAAGCATGTGAAAAACTTCACAAAACCCTGCCCAGCCCCTTCAGGCTGTGTCAGGACACGCAGGAAAGCCTGACTCCCTTTGTATCAGGGCAAAACTGATATTTCATTCAGCTGGATTAAAGCTTCCCCTGAGGTCTGATCCTCACACCAATACTGCAGGAATATAACTGCTTAGTTCTATTAGATAGTAGATAGTAAGGGTTTTACTATTAGATAGATAGTAAGGAGTTTTCCAGTGTATCTCCTACGTTTAATGCAGTTCTATTGAGATAAAACCCACGATACATAGAAATGTCACCCCCTTTACTGCAGAGAAACAGCCACATCAGTACAACATATCTCTGCAACAACACAAAGATCTATGCAATAGGCAAATTCCATGGTTTTTGTGGGAGCAGGGATTAGAGCAGTCAAACCTGAAGGGAATTACACATCCTAGACTGATTTGCAAACACTACGGAAAGTTTGTTTTAAGTGGGATCACTGTGTAATTACCTAATACGTGATGAGGTAATGCTAAAATACTAAAAAAACCCTCAACAGGGTTTTTCCAGTAGAGATTACAGCTGCTGTGGGGGGAAATTATTACTCAGAAGGAGTTCAACAGTATCAGAATGCTATCTTGTTAGGATAGTTTCACTTTGCATCAATGTTCCTATTTAGATGTTTTTGATCAAAACACATCAGTAAATTAAATGTAAAGGCTATATGTTGATTAGAACAAAAGATACATTACACTAAGATTAAAGTCTTGGTCTTAAGTAAAATATCTGAGCACTAATTCCTAGTTCTGTAATATTTCCATCAATACTATTATCTCCACTTAATTAGGACATAAAAGTAAGTAAAGTTAATTTAAAAGGAAATTTCAAACAGCGTTCTCATTTGATTTTCTAGTAAATTAACACTTTAAAACCTCTAATGGGCATCTTCAAAAGAAAATGTTATTAACAAAATATGTGATAATTAACATAATTAAAACTCTCTAAAGTATACATTTTTTTAATGGCAATTGTTTTGTTAAAAAATATGCAAGAGGAGTGAATCCCACTCCCCTCATAATGTAGACATGCATTAGATAACATAAACATTGGACAATTCCTCATGGATATCTATTAACCTAGAAATTGCTAGTATTAACTCATAACAAGATTACCTTTTGTGGAACTGGATTAACTTTCACACACTTCCTTACTCACAAAAGGAGCTCAGCAAATGGCTGCGAATGCTCCAGCATTTCAAATTATGCAGTTATTAATTTAAAGTAGGAGTATTTTCTCTGATCTTATCCCAAACATTTTAATCCCCTCTTATTCCTCCTATTTTCTAACACCTATTCTGGCACACCAAAAAATTGTTCGTTATCTCACACAAAAGATCAAACTGGCAAAATAAGACAGTTTTTACCCTGTTGAAGTGTCTGAATTAAAAAATTTTGTCATTTTCAACCGTTATAGCATCAAGCTCTATAAGGAGAAAATATTTGTTCACCTTTGGGGTGTATGGATGCACCTTTCACCTAGGAAAACCATCACAACTTTTGGGTAACAAACCCAACGACCTCAAGTACATCTTTTATGCCTTCTGTACTCTCAAGACATTTACGTGTTCCAACCAGCAGTGATAAAAGCATCAAAAAACTTCAGTTCCTTATCTGAGCTGTTCAAACCTCTAGGGTCTGCCCAGGGAGTGAGATATCTGACGAGAGGAGCTGTGCTTCCTGCTCCCAACCCTCTCAGAATTACCTCATGAGCTGGCGCTCGCGTCACTTCGCACAGAACGCGGCCTTGTCCTTTCATGTGGGAAAGCTCAGCACCAGGTGCAACAGCACTGCTGATAAGACAGAACAAAGGCAACTTTCTTCATGTCTGGCTTCCTCCCGCGTTTCTTGGATAAAAAAAAAAAAAAATGGGGGAAAACATGTGAATCTACCCCATTAATATCTCCTGTTTTATGCTCAGACGCAGAAGGGCTCAGATATACCTGACATTTTTAAGGAGTAGGACTAGTGAGGCCCACACCAGAGCACCACATGGATCAGCTTCTCCCTGAGGGACAGGTGATGCCTTGGGATGGCTGACCTGAAACAGGGAACGGACAGAGATGGAGAATAAAGTAGGGATTTATTGAAAGGCCGCCAGGATCCACCTTGGGCAGGACAGGGCTTGACCAGGCCTACACCCAAGGTGGACCCAAAATGGTCACAAAGTGGCTGAATGGTCACAAAGTCTTACGTTTTTATAAGTTTTGTTCCATTTTCATATTGGGGTTTAATTGTCCAATTCCAGCTTCAGGTTGTGAGGTCCCATCCTTCTTGTTCCTCCCTTCAGCCCACCCTTGTTTGTGCTTTTGGGGGTGAAAGTTGTCCATGGTCTTCAGCAGGAAAAGGATTCTTTTTGTCTCCCTACTCTGTGAAGAGAGCTTCCGAACACTGAATTTGAGGCTCAGAACTGCACCCCTGGGCAGCACAGAGTCTGAAAAACAGGAAAGCTCAAACTTAAGGCATCACTGGGAGGCAGGACCTGAGGGGAATCCCACGGCTGAGGCCTTACCAAAACCCCAGCCCCACCACACCTTGGCACAGTGGGTGAGGCAGACCCAGGATGGCACCCAGGGTCATATCAGAGCTCAGGGAGAGGAGGCAGGACCAAGATCACAAGTCAGAGCAAGGATCAGACCTGCTGAGGGCAACCAAGTCAGACACAGCCCAGGAGTCACCAGCGACATCCATGGTGACAAGACAGGGCCAAGAGAACCCCCAGCTAATGGGTATTCACAGGCAGAGAGGGGCACAGCTGCAGCTGAACTGGAGACTAAAACTCCTTTAACAAAGCTCAGCTCAGGCAGGGACAGGGCTTAAATAATACACTTAAGAAGAGGGTGTGGTGGAGGTTCCTGGTGATGTTGACCATTAAGGCCTGGTGGTGTACTTGGGACACCAGCTACAAAAATGCAATTTCTTCTGAGACTGTAGTGATGGGTCTCCCACAAACTCATCTTCTTGATCCCAGGGCACGAGGTCACATACATCCCTGCATCTCTATGTCAAACCCATTTACATCAAGCTCTCATGTGCAAGTTCCTTCATCCACCACTTCATACTACTGCTCAAGAGTAAAGTTCAGCTCTGTTGAGCTCCTGAGGAAAGAAAAATGTGTTGTGCTGCCCAGCCTTGGTGCTCCTGCCCTGGACAAAGCCATCCAGATGACAGCTGGGAGCAGAAAGCAACACTGGATTCAGCAAGGCCTTTGTTAAACATCACCCCTTAGACCCCTGTCATGGGGACCCCAATGAGGGCACATCAGCAGTCCTGCTCACGCTGAGGCCTTGCTTCTGGGCAGGTGGGAGTCCTACAGGGCTACAAGAATTCTCTCAGTCAAGTAGGAAAGGGGGATATGAGAGAGTTAACAACAAAAAAAATTCTCATTTCTCCAAAGAAAAAACATTTGCTCCAAGAGCAAGAACTGGCTGAGTATTTGGTTTGTTTTCTATTTCACTTGAGCCTTGCCAGCCACAGCTAATAGATATTACCACCTGAACCATGAGCTGATTTACTAAATAACAGCCATGACACTCTACTAGTGTAACCTCATAATAAGGCAAATATTTGCCACCATCTGCAGTAAATTCAAAGCATCTGCTGTAACTTTTTTTGATGAAAGTAAACTAGTATACCCCACTGTAAATTCTTTTGATATTGTTATTACAATATTCTGTGATAAATAAAACAAATGCACAAATACAGCTCAGGCTAAGAAAATAAATCAGCCAGCCTCAGCAACTGCTTTAATTATTATTAGAAACAATTTGGTATTTTTCTTACCTGTCACCTTACAGAACTATTTTACTCACCATTTAAAGAAAAGCTTTTTCTACCCTTTGAATACCTAAGAAAAAAAATTTGAACAAAATCGCAGTGTTTGCTTCAACCTTGACTGAAGTTTTTCAAAACAACTCAGAAGATAATCAATCTCTGCTTCCACTGAAATCTACACAACTTCCCCCATTGCCTGCATAGGTAGAAGCCAGAATGACTTCACAAAAATTCCAGCTTTAGGTATCAATGCTGTGTTTATCACCACATTATCCAGGAAACTATCACTCTTGCACTAAAAGTATAAGAGGTTCTCTCTGTCCACCCACTAATGGCAGCTTGGCTGATTGTGGGAAAGACAGCAAATCCTGCTTTTTTTGCTCTGTGGATGGATGAATTCCTGAGCATTTTTATCTCTTGTGGAAGGGGTTCAGTTACAGCCGACTGGCCTTCATCCAGGTACTGATCTTTCCCAGGCAAGGCAGAAAGCTGGAGAGGGAATCAGTTGCCTCTGGTATAAAGATGATATGCAACAGCATGTTTCTGGAGGTCTCCAGTTGTCACACAAGCTCCACCAGATGTTTAAGAAAGATGCTGAGTAAGATGACGTGAGACAAAAAAAAAAATTAAAAAACAAAATAAAAAAGAATGCTGTTGGAAAGATGAATGAGATTAAATTGCCCCATTACAAACCTTCCAGCTTTCTTGGAGTATTTTGAAAGGAATAAAAAGCACCATCTCAAAAATCTTCATACAGCTTCATGGTAAAAAAAGGCAGCTTTAAAACCAGTAGTGGTAACAGAACAGTTGACGCAGCCACAGGAACATAAATGACCATAAAATGTCAGCCAATAGCCAAAAAAAGACTGGACCACTCATGAACATAAATGTCATCATTTTGGATTACATCATAGCAGAAGAAGGATTCAAGACACCTGCAATAAGCAGATGGAGTCAGAGTGAGCCATTTATTAGCTTTATTTTAGCTAAAAAAGATGAAAGCACTACACTGTTTTCAAAGCTTGGGATACATGGACACAGGAATTTAAGCCCTAAAGATGATATTGGAGGACTTGAAACAGGCACAAAGCCAAAAAAGAACATTCTGCTCTTGCTAAAGCTGCTTCAGGGAAACAGCCTTTGCCATGCCTAGCAACCTTCTACTTTTCAGAATAAATGCACTCTCTATCTGCTCACCTTCCACTGGGTATTTAAACCCATATTTTTAAGTTCTTCCAGGTGTTATTTTTTTAACTCTCACTTCATACACAGCACTTTTCTACCCTTCGTTTATGATTTTAGAACAATATTATTCCCTTTCGGCCTTGTTTTCCCTAGGCTAAACAAATTATACTCCCACAGGAGATAAACCCAGAGTATCCTAGGAACTCCTCTCCAAATTCCTCTTCTTGGTTTGCTCGTATTAGCACATGGTAACATTTACAGAGGATAGATCTTTTTCTCAACCAGGAACACCGTTTATGGAGATACTTCAGATATTTCAATCATCTCGAAGCAAGAACTACATTCCAGTCTCCCTCCTACTTACATACTTCTAAATTATGAGTTTTCAATGGAAATAGGATATTTATGAGTGTGGTTTACATTTTTCACTAGTGCATTTAATGCCTTTTCTTTCACTTGCTTTCTCAGGGTTATCTTAATTTTCCCATGGGAGATTTCAGGCCTCCTCTGTATTGCCAGTGCATCTCATTTTTCCCTATCAATGCAAGCATGCTCCAATTTTCATGCCAGCATCATTAAAGAAAAATCTTCAACCAAATCCAGTGCCAAAACTCACTCAGGAGGCCTTCCTTTCATAGCTTGCTTTCAGCATAGCAGTATTTCTTTTAGTATAACTGTTTTGTCTCTTAGCAGTTCCACTCCACATTACAATTCTAGTAGCTGCCTCCCAAACATTTTAAATTAAGAATTGCCTGTGTAACACCATGGAGACTCTAAAGATGCTACACAGCAGATCAAGCTAATTTCTTTTGTTTAAGAAATTAGTTATAAAAAGGAATTGATCTAAAGACACTTAGATAAAATACTTTTGGTAAAGTTATATTTCTCTTTTACTGATCCTTCCTTCTAAATATTCTTTATTGCTGTCCTGGTTTCTTAAAATCATGACAATAACTGAGTCTGGAATTTGGGATACTCAGGACTTTTCGCTGAGCAACTAAATCTAACAAAAAACCCAAACCAACTGTGTAAATATTGTTCTCTCTCCAACTCCTGTTGACCTCAGTGTTATGATCATGAGTTGCTCATCTTCAGTCACTACTCTTAAGCCACCTGACTGGTTTTGAGAGAGTATGACACTGAAATTCCTTGAGTCTAGAACTTGTTTCAGTAAACAGTCCTCCCAGAAATAATTTGCCATTACTAGTCAGGATTTAAAGGAAAGCATTTTGGGTTGCCAGCAAGATTTTCAGCCTGGACTACTACTGAGGGGTGTGATTTAATGGCTCACATGTGGACAATGACACAAAGTGGTCAGCTCCACAAATGAGCTTACATGACTTTTGCCCTAAAAACTTTTCTATTCATATTTCTTTGCCTCTAATATTACAGTTGGCCTTATTTTTTTCCTCAGATCACAATGACAACTAAAAGCTGGGGACTTTTACAACATAAAGCTTCCAAGTACTCTCTGTGTGTCTATAGGGACCATAGCTAAAAGTACTCTGGGCATTTGTTAAATTATTAAGAATTAACACTAATAAAAGTGATAGGTCCTCAGCTTCTGGAAGCACTAGACTTTACATCTATATAAAAGAAAAACCAACGCTTTGAAAAAGCTTCCTAAAGAGAAAGACAAACATGCATCTGTATTATTCTCTCTTCCAAATTTCTTCTGTCTCCAAAGCCCAAACTTCTTCAAACTATTTTCATTACACTGTTATCTTTAGATACTTAATTAATTTGCACCAAAGTCCCTAGTATTTTCATTCCTTAGCATCATGCTCAGTGTGGCCCCAGAGTAAAGAATACATATTCACTCTCTTAGAAGCTAGAGATCTTACCATATTTAACAAGAAGCATCTCTGACAGTAATTGGAGTTTTATATCAAGGTAAATAAATGGTAAGATCATAAGAACATACTCTAGTGGCCACAGGCATCCGGCAGACAGCAACATCAGAGAGCGAATTTAACATACAGTCTCAGTGGATATGAATTTTCTGTAAACAAACAATCTGAAGAAAGTCTCACTTTTGTCATCTGTTATTCCCATTGAAGAAAAATGAATATTCTGTTTCATACTTTTCCTACCAGGTGGCTTCATTATTTACCACTCTTTTCCCTCAACACGTGTGCAACACTGTAATATCCTCAATGACAACAGATTAACTTTCTTTCCTCAACAGTAGCATTCAATGCAAATTACCCAAATTATCCCATATGCTAGAATGATGGTACTTCACAAGGGTAGCTTGGAAAGCCAGTTTCTCATATTGCTGAGGAAAAAAAAGATCATTTCTATCAAGATACAAAGGCCCCTCCTCACAGCATATATTCCCACAAGTAGAGGGCATGGAGTGAACAATCTTCCTGGTCACTGAGCATGTGAGGAGCATTTGGACAAGTCACTTACTCTCCCCTACACTGGCTACCCTGTGCAACACAGAGATAACACTGCTTACTCCCTTCAAACAAAGTGCTGGAGGCATAGAAATTCCTAGACTGAGAGGTGTAAAATCCCTTGATGGTGAGGTAAGTGCCTTGAGCAAATAGTGGCTGGATAACTCGGACTGAAGTTAGAGCACTGTGTTTAAAGAGTTAAGTTCAGAGCAGAGAAGGCAAAGACAGGCATGAAGGGCTCCCTTCTACATACCTAGAAATCAGTGGCTTCAGCAAACACAGGACTGGCCTCTAAATGCTGAAGCTGTGCTAAGATGTCTGCTATAAAGAAAGAAATACTTACTCTGACCTGGAAAGAATAAAAGAAAGGCAAATGCCATGGCTTTGAAATAAAAGAGCAGAAAGAAAGAATAGGCTCAGGAGGGTTTATAAATCCTCTTAGGCAGCCTCTCAATATTCCCTTCCCTACAACTTTAGAGCAGGGCTTTAGAAAATTTCAAGGAGGATGGTCAGACACTGTGATTATAGCCATTTCTGGCTTCATCCTGATTAGAATGGCAGTCAAGTTTGATGGGTGTTAACTCATCAGGTCCAAACAAACCTCAGTATAAGTATAGCCTTATTGTAGTACCTCTGCTTTGGAATAGCCTTAGTTTGCTTTGGGCTTATTCAGTTATAGCATTTCTGAGTATTTGCAAAAACAAAGTAAAAATAAAGTTATAGTGACACTAAGAAGGGGTCAGGGGGCAATATTCAGATGAATATCATAATCAAGGTGAAACCTATAAAATATTTTTAGAAGAATTTTTCGTTATCAAATATTCTAGTGCAAGACAAAGAAATTAAAACTTTTGGAAGTATTTTGGAAGTGTTGAACCAGTAGGGCAAAACTGGGGATATCCCCTTTGTACAACTTGGGTTATGAGAGGGTCAAAAAGCTCTCTTTCAAGGAAAAGGACAATTGTGAAAGAAAGAACAGGCTAGAATTGTTCAAGCTGCTCCACCTTGTTGTAGGGGGCTGACACGATCCCCAGGCAGCTGTCAGGAATGAAACAGGGCAGTGACAAATCACAACTACATTTGCCCCCTTCCTCCCTCAGACCTTTAACACCGCATGCCTAACCCCAAGCGCTCTCCACAGCACTTGCTGCTAACTTGCAGCAAACCATCCCCTCTTCATAAGATTCCAGCAGCTTCCCAGCTGGGGAATGCTCTTTCCCCCCAGCTACACAGCCTAGTTTGCAGCAGCTCTGCATCATCAACGGCTTTACCCTGGTCAAAGCCCCACTCAACCTTTTCACAGCCGGATCACACAAAGGCGGGAGATGCTCTTGTATGACCAGATGTGACAACACCCCAGGCTGTAGTTTTCCCCTTCAAACAACCCACCACAGACCGATGGCCAGCCCTTGTGGTCTCCAGGTATTCCCGGCAGGGCAGGAATTCCTATTAACTCAACATTCAAGAGGTGCATGAATGAGAAGAGGGGAAGAAGCAATCAAAGCATTTGAAAGACCAGAGTCCTGCCAAGTTTCCTGTGCCAGGCTTTCCCAGCTTCATTAGTTATAGATGCGAGTAGCTACTACCAGCAGCTGATGGAGCAAAAAGCTAATTTGGAGCTTTAGAAAATTAAAACACTCTTGACATGCAGGTAGAACTCAAGTGTGAAAGCCTGTCCCTGTCTGCTCCTCTCCATTTGAAGATCCCAGCTCCCTACAATCCCAATAGGAAGCTGGAATATCTAAATTACAGTGAAAAAAAAGTGTCACAAATCCCTAGTTCCTGCTACAAGTGTTGCAATATTTTTAGGAAGCAGACAAAAATTTCTGTTTAGCTGGCCCATCACTTATTTTGTCACTTAGATTGTCTTACTGGTGATGACCAAAGGCTTTCCATGTAGACCCACCAGAGAAGCCACTGCTGAACATCTTGGGCCATGACAGGAGTGTGCCAGATGCACATTTTAAAAAGCAGAGCATGTATCAGCCTCCTCATAGAGAGCCCTGTCAGAAAATTTGATTAGCAGTAACGTGCTACAAATCCTAACAAAAAAACACAGCCCCTCATAAGGGTTCTACCCAGATCAAAGCCATGTGGCCATGGGTACTCAGCACTAAATGTGGTTTCTGAGGCTCTTTTGTCACTTGGAACGTTTCAAACCATAAAAGATCTCAGGCTAACAGAAGGTTTGGGAGTCATATTTTCATAGCCTGTGAAGTTCCAGAGTAAAAAGCACCACACTGGACTCCAGTGGCTTGAAAAACCTGAAAATTTCAATGAACACTATATTTAAATTATTTGAGATAGAAGGAAGAACAGGCTTTCTGCTCCTGCTCCACAACCCATGGGTTAATGGAATAACGTGTTAAAACACATAACCTAAAAATAGGTTATAATAGGAGTCTCAATACAATTAAAAACATAAAACTAACAGTGATCTGTTTCAGATGAAGCCACTGATGAAAATAAAGGATTAAATATTTCTCCTCATTTATTAACCACAATGAAGATTTCAGCCACATAAAAGTGTGATTTACATGTATGCACTTGCACACACAGAGGCACATCTATGTAAAGAGATCCATTTAGCCATTCAACCTTGTACTACCAGATTTCACTTACTCATAACAAGGAATTCTACTAATTTCTCTACCAAGAGGATTATTTTAGAAGCAGCTTAATATAGATATTTAAGAGAAGAAAATATCTACTGAAATAGACTGTGATATGCTAGAGAGGGGCGTAAGAAGAATAAAAAGACTGAAGAAATGACACACTACATGAAATGGTATTTGTCTCAGCAGACTTCACTAAGGGCAGCAACACAATTGCAAGATGTTGGTCATTTCCAAATAGGCTTCCTAATCCTGGAAATCAGCTTTAATTAAAATGTGGGAAGTTAGTGGTGTTATCTCTCACGGATCCTCAGGATCCTCATGAGTCCCATTTTACCTCTAAAATGAAATTATATGAAGAATTTTCTCATGACAAGACATATGTCTTGCCATGGTGTTCACAGCAAAACCTCATTTGCTGTTTCTTGAAACAGTGTGATCTAAACTGACAGATTTGAAAAGAGAGAAGGAGACCAAGTTTCAGCTGGAATTTCTATTTAGGAAGGCACCTGCTGTTGAGGTGAAACAAATACAGGAAGTCAAGCATTTCAAAGATCTTTATCACTCTGTCAATTCATTTTCAAATCCTTTCCTGTAAAGAGTCTACTCCCATGCAAGGAGAGTAACCTGCAAACACAATGGATCCTTCTCTTTTTCCAGGATGTTGGTCCAGCATTGAGGGTGGCATAAATCAGTTCAGGATCAGAAAGATTGCAATGCAGGCCCAACACAGAAGTACCTGTTCCAAAAACTTATTCCCTGCAGACAACATTACAGCTGACCCTCAATAATTGGTATTAATGATTTGTATGACAGTAAAACTGAGGGATCAGCTGAGGAGCCATGGGACCTAACACCCATTGTGAAGGAAAAAAAAAAACTTGCAACCTAAGCAACAGAACAAGAGAGAAGGATTTACCTTCAGGCTGCAGATTGAGAAGCATGCCACAGCCAGAATGGAGTGACTTGTTGAAAAGGAACTAAACCAGGAGCTGGTTTAAACGAAACACAGATTTCTCAGTTCCTTGTCCATTCCCTGAACCATCTCTGATCATTTCCTACACAGCCTTGGAAGACTTTCACTTCTAAGCTCCTTTGAGGCTGCTGCACTTTGGCCCCATCCCACACAGCCCAGAGTGCTTTTCACTTCCCTTCATCTGAGCTGGCTGCAACTTCTGTGGCCTCTCTGAAGCACTCTGTGGACAGGCATCTGTTATCCTGTCAAAGACACAGGGTCCTGAGAGGTGCAGCTACTTTCTGCTGACAGCCCTGGTGTCCCATTAGTGGAGGAAGACTGTTTTCCAGCCTCATGGATGCTCCAGCTGAACAGCTGCCCTCCTGAAACACGTGCAGCCCAAGCGAGTTAGAGATGCTCTTTTGTAACGGCTGCAAGAGCCACGTGCCTCTCCACTTTATCTGGAGACTCTGGCAAAATAATTCACACCTATACATACATATTCCTGTGCCTCTAACTGTTCAGACATAGCTCAAAGTCATCCCACTTCAAGAACCTCCTCCCTTAAACATGTTCCCTTCTCTGTCTCCCTCTCCAGCCAGTTCCCTTCTTGCTTAGCCAGTCTTACAGTGACACCAAAGACGTCACCAAAGCCCTCCCCTTCCTTCCTCCCCGCAATCCCTTCATCTCTGCATGTGCCTCCAACATCTCTTCTCCTTCTCCAACAACCTTTGAAGCTCAAAATGCACCATTAACACTCAACGTCTTTGCCTCTGCTTCTGGGGAAGTTTCACGGCTCCAAACACCTTTTCCTCCAGCAGATTCAGCTGGATTGATTTCCCTTGTCTTCAGCTCTCCCATTGTCCACAAGGGATCCCATTTGAATGCCTGCCAGACCCCCTGCTCAGGGAGCTGCATGGGCCACGTGCTGTTCAACCTGTGCTTTGTGCTCCAAATGTGATATTCAGCCACTCACTGAGACTTCAGAGTTACAGTCAGAACTAATAAAGTACATAAGGGGACACCTTCTCCCTCCACACCTTTGATTATCCCACCATTACTGTGTGGTTATGCAGCTATTTTCTTGATGCTGACTGAGATATCAGCAGCCTAATAACACTGCAGTATGTTATTTTTCAACATTTGCTTCCATTCTGGGGAAAAAAAAAAGCAGTAAAAACTCTGAGTAAAATTGAGAACAGATCCTTTCAGCTGGTGTAAATCTAGATACTTCCATTGACTTTTGGTGGATTTATGCCAGCTTCAAAGTGAAGATTCAACCCTTAAAATAACAAGTCACAAGTTTTGCACATCTTCCATATTCTTAATAAATTATCTAACAGGTTTTCATTTAATTAAAACTTGACAGAGATATTTTTGTACAGAAGGATATTAATGGAGATCTTACTAATCCTGGACACGTTGCTTTGCATTTCACACTGATGCAATGCATGGAAATTAGAGTGGAAGAACAGCATGGTCCCACACGAGCATCTGCCCCACTAACTTGAGCTTTACCCCAAAAATGAGCAGATGAGGTCACACACTAAGAATTTCACTCTACTAAATTACTATGTGCTGATTCTCTGCCCTGCTTTGTAAAAGTAAGGTGACAAAGATCACTGTAATCTACATTTAATGAAACATCATATCTCCTGTGTATTCTCATTGATCATACCTTTTTTTTATCATTCTTAAGAGAATATTGGGCTTTTGAAATGACAGAGGCTCCCTTCCTTGAAGAAACTCTTGCTGCCTGCTAGTGATCTTGTTATATTTGAGAGTCTGTTCTGTTTGTAATTAGAGTCAAACTATCAGGGTGTTTTTGAACCACAGAATACCTTTCCAGCAGCAAAATCTAGTTCAACTTGCACTGCTTTCTTTAAGTGTCAGACTGCTGGGATTGTTATTTTGCCAGAGGTGGACTTTAAAAATAATTTTAAAAAAAAATGTGAGAACCTGGCAAAAAATGACCAAAATTACAGGAAAGCTGAACCCCTTTTCTAGGTAGCATGCCTGAGTAACACAACTATAATTATTGCAAGCGGGTATTCCAAATATTGATCACAGGATCCCCATTCAAGACAGGCTTTTGCTCAAGACCTTTTCTGAACAGGGGCAGCACCAGGATATCCCAGAGCCACCTTCTTTAAAGATTCTCCTACATCAGGAGAATGCTGAATTCTTCATCTTCTGATTTAGAAAGCTGATCAGAATCTCCTGATTTAGAACTGCTGACGGTGTGAATGGAACAATTTCTACTTTTGCAAACACAATGATTGTATTTGTTTGCTTGTTTCAGAAATATATTGGTATTTCTTCCAAGTTTTGGAAATGGGAAGAGATACTGCAAACTCCTTAATGTACTTTGCATGTCAGAATTTAACCAGCCCCCAGTGAAACTGCTGAATTGTGCTTTGACAAGTGTTATTTAATGCTGTGGTCAGAGGACATGATGTTTGCAATATTATCCTGGAGGGAGTCAGGTTCTAAGAGGGCTGACAGTTCTTGATTTGCTTTTCATTTTTTAATGCTCACAATAAACCATTATTTTTCTTCAAGTTTTCTGCACCTCACCCCTAAATCAATGGAAGCCAAAATCTTCACCCTTTTTTGGAATAAAGGGGGTATCCAAAACAAAACAGCTCAGTACTTGACTCCAGGAGCTGGGACTTTATGTTAAAGACCAAAGATCAGATTTCTCAGCCCTTTTATCATTAGCTAAACACAACCAACCTAAAAACTGACCTTAGCAGTCATATCTAAACAATAGGAGGTCTTTTCTACACATAAACAAAGAGAGACTAAGGACCATTGAAATAAAATCACTCATGTCAGTAAAGAATCATTGACCTTGTTCACTGCTTTTGGAAGGAGGCAAATACAGCAAGAATAAAGTGCTCAGTTACGTCAGTTCTGGTATTTGCCAAGCTCTTGGGATCAGGTGAATCAGATGAGGCACAGATTTGAGTAGCTAAACATGAATTTCACTCATATAATAATAGAATATCTCCAGTTAGAAAGGACTCATCAGGATCATCTGTCCAACTCCTGGCACTACACAGGACAGTCCCAAGAGTCACACCCTGTGCTCAAGAGCATTGTCCAAACACTTCTTGAACTCAGTCAGGCTCAGTGCTGTGACCACTTCCTTGGGGAGCCTGTTCAGTGCCCAACCATACTCTGGATGAAGAAACTTATTATAATATTCAACCTAACCCTCTTCTAACTCTGTTTCATCCCTGGGGTCCCATTAATGGTCACCAGAGAAAAGAGATCAGTGCCTGCCCCTTCTCTTGCCCTCACGAGGAAGTTGTAACTTCCAGTGAGGTTTCCCCTCAGTCTCCTCAAAGCTGAACACACCAAGTGACATCAGCCACCCCTCACACAGCTTCCCCTCAAGGCCCTTTATCACCTTCATAGCCCTCCTTTGGACACACTGTAATAGATTCATGTCTTTTTTAATATTGTGGTGCCCAAAACTGCCCCCAGGACTCGAGGTGAGGCTGCCCCAGTGCAGAGCAGGACAATCCCCTCCTGTTGGCTGAGCAGCCAACAATTCTGTGCCTGATGCCCCCCCCCTAGGCACTCTGTGCTGTTGTTTCAGGCTTTGAGGGACAAGTAACAAGATAAAAGGGTCTGAGTTGTAAAAACAGACACACATTCTCAGCCTCTGAAATTTCATCTTGCTGGAAATCAAATTTGATGCCTACACAACTCTCTCCATAATGTTCCCTAAGGCTCTGAACCAGCAAATGCCTGCACACCACCTCAGACCTGACATTTGGGGCCAAGCTCTTCCACTGAAAGCCATCTTGACCACTGCTCTCACCTGGGGAGAGAACAGCAGCAACAATCACTCTTTTCTACTCTTTATTTCTGATTTATAGGCTGGTTTCCTCTGAAAGGTCTTTGTAGGTGTTGCCAGGAGTTTGAGCACTGAGTCTCTCTAGACCAACACCTACAGAGACAGAAAAGGATTAGCCCCAGGGCTGGCTGGACAGGAGAGATCTTTCATTCTCTGTAACAAGCCTCAGGCAAACAATCACTGCTCCTGGATGGAGCAATGGGGTCTTTCCCTAAAGTACATTTTGGTGCTCCCTTCCTATGACCCCATGTGATGGGACTAAAAGCAACAGCAACCTTTTGCTTCTCTTTTCCTACGAGTACCAGGCACTACAAAGACCTTTTCCTCTGTGCTGTACTTACACCTACCTGATCTTTCAGAAAGGATCCAGTGCACACCTTTAACGTGAAAAGTTATTAATCTTAATGCAATATCTGCACAGGGATTCTCAAATAATTTCAATATTATACATATACACAAAACCTGTAATATTTAAATATTTGCACCTATGCCTTCACCCAAAAGGCTCCTGAAGTATTTTCCCAAGGTATTTATTTTTCTTTTCTTGGTAACTACACCTTGTCAGAAATAAGAAATGGAATATTGGTAACTTCCATTTATAAGATCATTATGGTTAATGGACTCATCAAAATCGTAGGATTTTTTTCTTCTTCTTTTTTACTTCATATTATCCAATCACAGACTGCAACAGCACAAAATACAGCCTTTATTCTTTATTTCATTCAATATAGTAAGTATTCTGAGTAGCCCTCACTGACAATCTGATTTCTCACAAAGGAGTATTTGCAAAGTGAAAGATGGATATTCTGCGAAATATTTTACTTGTCATCAGTTCTGTGTTCTTATATCTCAGACTGAGACATCCTCTGACAGATAGGTTCAGTCACCAGAGGAAAGACTAGCAGCTCCTTTCTCAAAGGCTGGACCACACTGCTCCCGTGTGGTTTCTGAGGAAAACAGAATAGACTGAAATGATTTTGTTCAACAGAGAAACTCCTCATCCCCTGCTTCTATAAATCAGGCCCTTTCAGAGGTTTTTTAGATGGCAGTGTGCATTCTCTTGACACCTGACAAAATAAAAACGACAGTGGGAAATTTCAAGCAGGGGGTTTCTGGGTTTTTTAAGTCCACTGTAATATTAGTGCCAGTATAGTTCCTTTGAGCAGTTTAACTCTTGGTTATTAGCACTTGGCTAAACGTTTCATTCCAAAAGTAAAGAAAGAACTCTGCACCTGCTGAGATCTCCTCAGATACTAAAATCAGAGATCTGGGCTGCTTCACCTACAGGATAGAGAGCCATGTCACAGAGGCTGCAGTGAGGAAGCACCAGTTACTGAGAGAAATGCTGCACATTGGCACCCAGAGACTCAGAACCATAAAATATCCTAACCTGGAGGGGACCCACAAGCATCAAAGTCCAACTCCTGGCCTACTCAATATAATTATATAAATTATAAATATATAATAATTATATATATTAATATTATATTTATTATATACTCCTGCACAGGACCACCCCAGGAATGGTGGTGACATAGGTCTCTGTCAGGCACTGTTTGCCATTTGGCTGCTATTCTTGCACATCAGGAAGCAGGAATGATTCCTCCAAGGATTCAATCCCAAATGCAGCAAATATTTTTAGTAAGAGTGCAAATATTCCTCTCCTGAGACATCTAAGTCAAATGCTATTGATGATCAAATACCACCCAGGAGAAAGCACTGCCAGGATCAGGTCCTTAATTTGCAAAGTATTTAATCCATAACACACAGTTACATCAAATGAGGTGACAGATACAGTTATTCTAGAATTTGAACCATTAACACCAACTACAATGGAAAAGTGACCTGAAAAATAATTGTATGCTGACTAGACTTGTTCTTCAAATATGTGTTAAGACCAGTAGCATTTCCTGTAAAGAAATGACATTTTCCTTTGATTATTACACAGCTAATTTTATATTAATTCAGTGGATTCTTTTCCCATTGATCTAAGTTGTTCCTTCATACCCAAACTATATCTACAAACAGACAGTGAAAACAGCTGTTACTTTTCAGAGTAAAAGTATTTTTTTGACCTGTTTCATCAGAAAGGCTTGCCTTCCTACAAAGCCAAACTCAAACTATTTACCCTTATCTGGGGGACATGTGGACAGAAGAAGTGGGGAGTGAAAGAGACCTAAAAGAAATAATTCCATATAGAAACAAGCCTTACAGAAGAAACCTCAAAAGCTAATTCTCCCCAACTCCCCTTTTTTCCCTTTCTCTGGAAAACCAGCAGACTGACAGCTCATATAAATAGAGCAGACAAGTTCAGCATGAAGGCAAGAAGGAACAGAAATTCCTGTTGGATTGTGGAGGCAACAGCTATCCCAGAGAATGTTACTGTATCATCTCAGATTGCTTGCAGGCCTCATTTCAATTTAAAAAAAGGATATTTGTGAATCAGACAGAAATGTGGTATCTTAGAAGGGAATCAGAGGATCTGTCAGCATTCTGGAGAGTTTACTTTTAACACATCCCAGGCCTTAACCACATGCACACAGAGAACAGAGCATAATGAACACAGACTTAAAAGTTCCAATGGTTCATAGACCCTCAAAAGGGATGAACAGCTCTGAAGAAGATGTTATGGTGCATCAAGCAAATCCTCCTTAGTTCACACAGTTATTGACCCGAGACATCACAATTATTCCTTCAGAGCCATTAAGGGTCAAATGTGTTAATCCCACTGCCAGCACAGATTATTTGTTACACATTTTAGTGAGTGGGATAAGGAGGGTGTTATGTGGGAACTGCACCCATCATTTGGAGACCACCTCTCCTAGTTTTGATACCCAGGGCCTTACATTACTGGCAAGACACAGCAAGGAGTGGAACAGGAAATCAGGGCAGCAGAGAGAGGTACAAAGCCACCAGAATGTCCTGTTGGGACAACCCAGCTGCTGTCCTCCCCAGCTGTGTGCTGAACAGAGCTGGAGAAGAGACATTTTCCTTTTAAGTGCAATATGCCCACCAAGCACACAGAAACATCTGCACCCCTTCATTCCCTCTGGTACACTGTCACCAAACTCTCCACCAGATTGCAAGGAAGTGTTCTTATATCATTTTACATCTGCAAAAGGCAGTGGCAAGCAGAGGCTTAAGCAGAGACAAACCCAGAGCTGTATTAGCTGAAGGAAGGAGGCACCAGGAATACTCAGCAACCCTTGGTACAGCACTGCCAAATAGCCAAACCTACATTTAACTGCAGGACATTTCCATGTGCCTTTCAGACTACTTGGATGAGCACACAAATCTCTCAGCTGCCTATTCCAAAAGGTTTGTGCACATTTTTCATCAAGAGACACACTTGCACCCTCTCTTGTGGGCAGCACCTTAAGGGAGCAGGTCATTCCAACTCCAGGAGCAAAACCCACAGGAAAGAAATCAAGCCTTCACCAGCCTCTGACAGAAAAATGTTGAAATGTAGTAGCTGTGACACAGATCATATAAATCAGCATTTCTGAAGTGACTCCTTTCTTCTCAGTGCCAAAATTGTCATAACTAGCTATTTCTGACATATTAAATCTTCATATTGGAGCTCTTTGCCTTTTCTTAAAAAAAAAAGAAACCCAACAACAAGAACAAGGATAGTCAAGATAGGAATTGCTTGAAATGCCTAAATATAGTTTAAAACTATTCTTTAGGTGTCTCAAATTTACCCATGATTAATAACCCCTGAAGAGCTATGCTAAACAAATTTAGGCTTCATTGGGCTGATGATTTTCTACTGAACTTGCCATGATATTCTTCCTGAAAGCAGGGACACAAAGTGGGCTACGCAGCAGTGGAGGTAAATGGGAACTGTGCCCAACCCCACAATCCACCAGCTGTGGAACTCTGCTCTTGGATGTAATATGCAAAATATTGGAGGCAGTAAAGGAAAGGGACCACTTAACACTGTAACAACATGCTCAGAACACCACATAACCCAATCTATCACTGCAGTCTTCTGCATCATTCCTGTGGCATCCAGATACCCTTTAATCATGGAATAAGCAAAGAGGATACATATAAAAATAGCACGCAGCACAGTTCTATAAAATAAGTCATATAATAATAAATAAAATATTAAAGTATTAAAAATAAAAATATATTAAAAATGAAATTAAAAATAAATAAATAAAATAATATCATAACAAAAAAATATAAACCATTCACTGCATTATCTCTCAGAAGACACAGCAAAGAAGTACAGAAGACTACCCTGAGGTTCCTGCTTTGCTTGGCTGCTTGTGAGCTGTAATTCTTCATTCCACAGCAATGCCATTTGTTACCTCCACTCATGCTGTACATCACTCTGTCCTGTAGGATATACACATCCATGCTAATATATTATTAATATGGTAACACAGGGCCTCATTTTCTTGCAATTTCTTAATACTCAGTTGGTAACAGCTGCACTGCAGCTTCTGTTAAATTGTTTTCTAGTAGCAGAACACTTCCACGGAGCAGGATAGAGGAAAAATAGTGCCTTCATTTGGGGCTTAAATTGGCCTCAAACATGTCACCAAAATATTGCTTAAAACACGCATTTTTGCAAAGTGTGGGAAAACACTTCAGTCCTTGGGTTATTCATTTGGGAGAAGGAAAACAGATTTTGGCTATGTGCAACCTCAGATTGCATGCAAGCCAAACACTTATAATTTCCTCCATAGATAACTGAATATTACAGAGACTATGATGGAAATGGGAGGCAAATTAATAAAAAAAAAAAACAACTGGAAGACAATATTTTTAGTGTATACCATACAAAATTTTGCATTTATTTAGTTTTGCATATCTTTAAGGGAAAGTCAAGTGAGTACTGCAAACCTTTAAGTAAGCTATCAACCTGTAAAGTCAAATTTTATAGCAGCACCAAAACATTTCACAGCTCCTTAATAGTGCAAGTGGACAAACTGGATTCTCCATTTCCAGCTCTCTTTGTGAAGACAGTGAAGCTCAGATTCAGCAAACTACTTAAACTACTTAAGTATTAAACAAGAGCATTATCTCAACTAATATGTATGCAAGAAGTCAGAAGATTTGAATTAGGCATGCCTTGAAAATATTTTTTTAATAAATATCACTCAACTGACTGAGAACAGATGTGAAAAAATGAATAAATGCTAATACGGGGGCTATCACCCATTTTCCCCTCAAACCCACAAACCCATAACTGTACCCAGCCACACTGGGCAAACAAAGATTTTCTACTCACTTGTTCTGAAGAAGAAATTCAAAGACATCTTTTTTTGTGTAACTGCTCTCCTGTGATGGGAGGAAAATTCTTTTATGCTTTATCTTGAATTAAGTAAGCCCTGTGAGAGGGGATTGTTTACATTTGGCCAAATGTTTTCATATTTGTGCCAATTTTAAAACCACGGATTTGGTCTTTGCAGTGATTATCTGTGCTGAGATGATGATCATGTTTTGTGTTTTTCTCATCTACTTACAAGTATAGCTAAGGTTTCTACCAAAAAAATTCCTTTAAAACCTGCAAGTAAGACAACATTTTTCACATACAAACCAAACTGAATATAAACAGAGGTACTTGGTAAAGGCCTTCCTCTGTGGCTACTATTATTCACAATAAATGCTTTTAGTTTACCCTAGATGGCAAAACTAGAAAGCAGATTGCAGCTTTATATTCAAAAGCTAGTCAAGCTCATGTCACTATTCATAAAGCAATATGAACATCAGTCCCAGGTACCTGCTGTTGGGAATGCTCAATAAAATTGACACTTTGGATGCATTTTGAGTTGGTGAAATTACAGTAGGGGCAGGACACTCCGAAAGGGCTGCTCTATGCCTCCCCTCCCCTATTTTCTCTTGGGAAACTGAGTCACCATACCATTTTTCCATTCCTTTCCTAACTATTTCAGGTTCTGGGGAATGATTCACACTGGTGGCCAGGTCTAATCTTAGCACCACAGTACCAACTACAGGAGCTGAAGTAAAGAACCTATACAGCACCTGTACAGGTAGAGGATTCTTTTTTCCTTTGCCAAGGCCAGGATGAATAACACAGGAAATGAAGACATCAAGTTTGGACTTGGAATGTTTATTATATCTTATTTATTTACAATATTTACAGGCTCACAAGCCATGAGCTTAACTACTAAGTTAGGGAAACGAGGTAAAATGGAGTGCTTCTAACTCTTTCCAAGGTCCCCTAAGCAATAACCACCAAACACTAAGGTGATACCCATATTATTGATCTCCTTGACCCAATAATGACCACCCAAGGCCCACAATGCAGATCTTTTTCACCCAATTACAGAAAACTACCCAAACCCAGGAAGAAGGAGATGAAGAAGAAGGACAAAGACAACACCTAAAACCCTCCATCTTGACTCATTTGTATTACTATACACTAAAACCCCAAATTCTAAGTTTCTAGGACTCCAACAAGCACCTCTAAACATGCCAGGGCAGCAGATACTTCAGCATGAGCAGAACCCAAAGCCTGTGAGCAGCCCCCTTGACTTCAAAGGGAAGTAGCCTGAAGCAGCAGGGCTATAATGGCCATACATGTCTTCAGGATACAGATAAAACTGTGACACAGATGTGTAAAAATTAAGTGATGTAACAGCTCCCTCAGATTTCAGTCACTTCTCATTACTAGAGGGAGTTTCTTGCTGCTCCTATCCACAGAATTGTTCCCTGCTTGTGAACCTTTATCATGATACAAATAATTTAATGCTGTTGGTCACTGAAATAACCTATTGGGTGTTTATTTGTGAAAAAAAATGCTGGTCAGTAAGTCCTGTTTTCAGACATTAACATCTAACCATGTCATTATCATTATAAACCCTCAGCTCACTCTTGGTGAGCACAGGACACATTAAACTGCTGCCACAATGCCAGAGCAGGTGGAAGACCCCATTCTTCAGAGCTTCTACATCACAAGAAGTGTCTTCCTTGGTTTTGTCAGATGTTATGGGCGGGCAGGTAAAACTGTGTCCCCAGGACACTCACTTCTATGGGCTAAGCACCAGAAATGCCTTGATTTGAGAGCTTTTTCTGCTTCCTCAGTTGACCAGAAATTCAAAACAATGCATGTTGCTCCAATAACCTACTTCATCTTCCCTTTTAGTCTTCAGACTAAAGAATTCCCAGGAAAAAAAAAGGAAAAAAGAAAAAAAAAAAAGAAGAAAAAAGGAAGAAAAAAAGAAACCAAAGGAAGAAAAAAAAAAAAGAAAAACAAAGGACAAGAAAGCAGAAATTGAAACCTCATTCCAGAAAGTCATTTCAATAGAAAGACTTCTGGTACACACCAAAGTCTGCACAGCAAACCCCACTGGGTATAAAGAATTGTGTGCATAAGGCCTCAGAATAAATGTTTCTTTATAAAATGCCCCCAAAGAAAGTAGACTACTCAAGTTCTCTGCATCAAGAGATTTTCTGCAGGATTTTCTGCTTATCACTCCCTTTGCCGACCAGCCCAAGTGGTTTTAATCTCCCTTTTCTCCCCGTCACAGGACATAAATGTTTCCACTGCAAGCTCTGAGACTTGAGTGTCACTCTGAGCTGCACAAAACAGATGCTGAACTGACAAGTTCACTGAAATTTCTACCAAATTTCTGTGAAATGCACCCATAAATAAAGTCTGTCAACACTTGCTGTTCTACACTGATTGCCAACATCTCACTATTCTCAAAATAAATACCTCCTACAGATACTTTCAGTTGCCTGGAGTACTAGATGTTTAAATAGAAGTTAAAAAAATATAGTTTCAAATGTGGATTGATGATCTTTACTCACTCTTAAAGAACCAAAATCCATCAAACAGGTATGAAAGATCAAATCAAAGTCAGTTTCCATCTGTTTGTTTCCACTGCTGGGCCTTCATGGCCTTCAAAGAGCCACCCATTCTGCCTCAAGTTATTTGTGACAGCTGCTTTATCATGCAGTTATGCACTCAGTAGTGCATTTCCAGGTTTTCTTAAATCCCAGGCAGAGAATAACTCTTCCATTAGTTCTTGTTTCTTCTGGTCTGAAAACCAGAAGCATTCAAAAACTAACTCAGGTTACACAAAAGCACTGTTTGAGCAAAAGTCAAGCAGAATAGAATATATATTCCATTTCAAAGCCTTTTTTTTTTTTAACAGTTTTGAATTATTTTTTTCTTTAAAAGACAATAAGGAAGAGTTTTAAGAAACAGCAGCATTTATAAGCCAGTTGGCAGGTTATAAAATAGGCAGGGAAAGCACACATACACCCCCAAATATCAGCTTATGTCTCAAACCAGGTATCAAGTGTCCTGACACTGAGTTATCACTCTGAGGAGCAGTATTTCACTAAAGGGGAATAACTCTGCAGTGCAAGACTGCCTTTATCACTCATTCAATGGTACTTGTGTTATTAATCACCTGAAGAACCCACCCGAGGTTTCTAATGAAGGAGACAAGCATCAAAATGGTCAAGAGTTTGCATTTTCTCTGTCTGTGGGCCCATCACACATAGTATAGTCTACCCCCTTCCTATTTCCAAAGCTGTAGAGTTAAGTGCTTGCAAAATCATCTATGACAGCAGGTCTACATAGAAAGAGGTGATTTCTGCCTGCCATCTTTTTAATTTAAAGTCATGCAGACTTTAAACTGGGCTCAGGCTATGCTTCTGTTGGCTGGACACTGACTATGAAACAGTCTGAGCAGCCACATCACCATTTCAGATGGACTCCTCAGCACAAGGGGAAAGACTTCTACAGTACAATCCCACACTCTAAACTCAGCCACAAAAAGGCTGAAGTTAAAAAACACAGTTCCAGTTCAGCAGGACAAACAGCTCCTCTGAGATTAACTGGTCTCACTCAATTGCCCCAATGTTACTTCTAAAGCCAAACTGAGCCCTAGCACAAGCAAATGAAACTGTGCTACAGATTGTGTCATTCCCAGTCCTTAACCAGAAGCTCAGAGGCCAAAATCCCATCCTCAGCAAGACATCAAATCCTCAAATTCAAATTCTTATCCTTCCCCTCTTACCCTCTCCCATTTGATAAAGCACAGAACATCATCACAGTCATCTTTTCAATGAAAGGGAACATTTATTTCAGACATGCAAAAGCAGGCAATTTAATTATGACCCTTCTGATGAGACAGTTCCTAGATTTTTCTATCAACATGTTCCCAAGCCCATTCCCAGGGGAGCTCAGTGGTAACACGAAGAGCGTGACCGTTTATTTGGCTTAAGGAACACATTAATTTATCTGGCTTATAGAATTTAAACATCTGACGAATGACAGTGTGGTTGATTTTATTCATCAGCTAATTGCTTTGCCACCTGGAGCTGCAGCTTTATATATTCAGCTTATAAAAGATCTGAAAAGGATCTCAATTATTCTTTAATTTGTTCCTTGAATTTAAAGTAGGAAAATCTGGCTTAATCAAACATTGTCTCAATTCTATTGGGATATGTCTAGTTACCTTATAACAAGGTAAGCTTTCATTTAATCATATGATATGATAATTCCCCACTTTCAAGCCAAGTATCCTCTTAGTTACAATCAATTTTCCACTGAAAAAATAAACATTGTCTCTTTACTGAAATCCCTGTAGAGGAAAATAGTCCTTTGAAAGCAACTTGCTGTTAGTACAACCACTCTAGGAATTTTTGTGTTGGAATTCATTAAACCCCCTCATTTAGCCCTGACGGGTAAATTGTGATATCCTGATTTTTCAGAAATGACTCTTCACACACAGCATGGTTTTTGGCATAGTTGAAAAAAAAGCCTGATAATGAGCATTTGGGCAGAATGGTGGGATAAGCAAAATCTGGGGGTTAGCTTTTGTTTTGCTGTATAAAACAACTTTATGTAGCACCCTCTGAAAATTGACTGCCCAAAAGTCCTTGTACTTATTTTGACAGCAAGTAACAAAGGGGTAAGAAGACACATCAAGCACAAAGTAGCTTTTCTCCAAAGCACAGTTAAAATTCTGTGTTTCCATAAGAAGATAGCACTAAAAATTATATAACTAGGTCAGAGCCCTGCATAGTCACAGAACATTTTCCACAACTGCACGCTGCCCCTAAAAAGGATGGAGCCAGAGGCAAGAAGGGATAAAGTACTTAGGAAAGTTCTCTGATGAGGAAGACAACAAAAAAGCAACCCAACAGAGGAAGCAAGTGCAGATCTACCTAATACATGATACCTATTTTGCATCTTTGATAACATATGTTATTTTTGATAACATGGCCCAGCTCCAATTGCCTTTCATTTGCATAGGAAGCTCCCGATTTTGCATATCTGGAATTTCATAGTTCTCTAATGCACACTAGTGGCATTAGCAACAGTGATTTACAGTATTAACATTAGACTATATATTAATTGTTTTCACCTCTTCTTTTTATTTTTAGGTTTGTACTTCGATTTGAGCAGTTGGAGCAACTGAGATGCACTAAGTGGGAGCAGACACTGGTGAAGTACTTGGAGGACAGGATTTACTTCCTCTGAAAGTAATTTCTCCAGAAATTCAGATTCTGACTCTCTCTGGAAGACTTTACAAGCACATGGAGATCTGCAGGACACGGCATGAATATAAACACACAATGGCACTTGGAATTCAAAGGCCATCGACTTGACTAAATACTCCAGAAGAAACTTGGGATTTTTGTCATGAGACAACTGTTTCTGTATCCAAATATTTTGCCCCAGATTCACGAGGCAGAGTGGAAGCATTCAGTGAAAGGAGCCTGGTATTTGGCAACACTTCCTCGAAATCTCCCTGGAGCTCTACTCTGTGGGAATGTCAACTTTGTTCTCCTCTAGCATCTGACACACATATGAGGTTGAAGCAACAGCTGACTCCTCAATTGGCTTTGTTCAGTGAATTCAAGCAACATTTTTAGCACTGAAAAAGTCTTTTAATCAGGCTCGTTATGGCTTCAAACAAAGCTGGGTCTTGGATGCACTCAAGCTACTGTGAATTCCCAGTCTGTTTACTCAGAATTCTGAAAGAGGGGCATATTTCTAAAAAGAGAAAAAAAATATTTCCAAGGCTAACACCCAGACATATTTTTTGCCTTACAAATATCAAAGACCAAAATATGTTTCCTCAATGCAACCTGTGATTTATGTGTCGTGCAACCCATAAACCAATCTATAAAATGGCAAAGTCTGAATTCAAACAGGTGGGAAAGTCACAAAAAGGATTTAGACTTAGGCAGTCTGCAAAAACCACATTTCAAGGCAATATAAGAAGGATAAAAAAAAAAAATTGCAGCATGGGTATACTACCAGCTAAATATTCATTCTTGCTTCCCACTGAACTTGCCTTTTCTGCCAAGCAGAGCAATGCAATGTGACCTACAAAGCATCACAGAGAACAGAAAGTGATGAGGTCTGCCCTGGCTTTTATACAGTGCCAGCATAAGAACAGAGAGGGTTTTTTTTAAGAGTATAAAACCACTATTTCCAACAGAATGACTCCTGGCACCTATCAGAAATACCTACCAGATACTTACAAGTATAAAACATTATAAAGAGCAGAAATGAAGTATCCTCTGCTACAGCTTTTAGATCATCTACCAGTGCTCTCCCCCCACATTTTGAAAGGCTGCCAGCAGCCAATCCTGGGAGTCATATCTATGTCATGGGGATTCATGTTTGCATATGCTCAGCAAATACAGATATCCCATTTGGAACTCCACTGTGCTCCTTTGCCCTGTTCCTGTTCTCTGATTATGAAAATAGCAAGGGACAACAGTAGCCCCGTTAGGTTTTGGCTAACATCAGAGAGGCTGTCCTGGCCAGCAAGGAGCATGTAACTTTTCATTCTCCCAAACATATGTCAGCAATCAAGTGGAGCACTCAATTTGAGTTATTCAGTGCTCTCCCAGCTTTTCGACAAATATTTTTTATTTTTCTTAAAAAAAAAAACCTATCCATGGAAAACATATGTTTAATGGGGATATGGGACAGCATTTCCCTTATTAAAAAAAAATATTATTTTCATCTTCTAGCTTGTGGTCCTCTTTTTTTTGTCCTCCTTTATCTCTTGCCTCCAACAACTAATAAAAGTACACGAGTCCCACCCTCCTCAAATTTTAGAAACTGAAAAGCCTTGAAAGAGTTTCATTAAAGAAAAGAAAAAAAAAAAAAAAATCAGGGGTGGGGAGAAAGGGTAAAGAATCAAAATCAAAATAACTTGCAGAACAGATCTTTTTCCCAAGTTTCCAAGCTCCAAGAACTGCCAGGGCCAGCAATACTTCCCAGGCTCAAATGAAACACCACTGCCAGTGGTGAGCTCCTCTCCCAGTGCTCTGCCTGCCAGGGTGCAGCCAGCTCAGCCTCAGAGACCCTGACAGCACTGGCAGGAGATGCTGGCAGCTGAAAGCCCATGGAGCTTGAACATTTAAAAAAAAAAAAAATAAATCCCTCCATATAAAAGTAGAGACTTGGTAGTTCTCTGATTGAACAAACTGTTCTCTTAAGCACATCCCTTAATTTTAGTTATAGCCCAATAATATCAATAGTGTTATTGGCAGGGGTAATAATAAACTAATGGTATGAGAAAGACTTCATCAGTTTCTGTTGAAGCTCAGAGTTCCTGTCTGTTCAACTACTTCTCACACAGAAGACATGAGAAAAGATAAGGAGAGAGGAAGAAAAAAAAAACAACTGGGAAGAAACATCCAAATGTTCTCTGACAACCTCCTACCACAGTACATACAGGCAGCTTTGCTACCAACAGAGGCACATAACTTTAATTCCTTGCAGAGCAATCTCATTAAAATGGATATGTCCTGAATGGACACCACAGCCAGAATTTTACTCATGAATTCAGGTATACAGAGCTCAGCACCAGATTCAGATGGGCTGATCAGAGGAATTTATAATTCTTTCAGCACCCCTCTTTTGATAGATACTATTATTTCAAGCTTAACAAACCTGTCTTTCACAAGAATTTAGCACCTTCCCACTCTTACAGAGGAATGGATTTATCCCTGAAGTAAAGCAGCACAGGGAAAAAAAAGAAAAAAAGACATTATCAAAAGAGTTATTTCCAGTAGAGGAACACAGTTCAATGAATTCAAAAATCTCTTGAAAAAGCAAATGTTCATTTTATGTTTACCTTGCTGTGGATCTTTGTCAGAAACCTTGTTATCCCTTGACAAGGTAAGGTTGAAGACTTTGGAGGGAACATAACCTAAAAAAATCACCTGTATCCTGGAGAGAAGAATCCAAGAAAGAGTAATAAGACCATCTCAGCAAAAGCTACAGAAAGCAGAGAGTTGGAAAGGCAATATTAGTGCATTCACACAAGCCAAGCCAGTATTTTGTAGCAGAAACCATCCCAGCAGAGAGCACAAAACTCAGAATCCCCACACTATAAAGCTCAGATCCAGGATCATTACATTCATTTGTGGGTGTGATGTTATGAGGATAGTTATTAATTAAGAGGAACAGAGAAGTGGTCAGAGAACAAAGGAGTTAAAATAATGAGACCAGAACCCGCACAACCTACAAATGGATAAAACAGCTAAAAATTAATCAATGCCTGATTTATTCTCAACAACAAACCACATTTTAAAGATAGCTAAAATGAGGAAAGTCCTACCCTAAGATAAAATGGATAAAGAGCTTTTGTTTCTGTTGTGGGGTGCTTGAATATAAGCCAAGGAAAGTAAGAGTTGTGACCAACTCTTAGACAATAACCTCAAAGAAGGATACTGCCACATGCTGGAAGCATTCAAATAGCTACTTGTACATGAGGTGATAGGAAGTTCAAAGGCATCTCTCCTTTGGGGTAATTCCATCTCTCCTGTTGACTAAGTTCCCTTTTGACTATGTTACATCCCTGCTTGAATACTCAGAGATTAAAAAAAATAAAATTCAAGAATGAAATATCAGCATTTAGAGAAGGCAATGAAATGGTTGGGTACCCGGTTTCATCTTCTTTTCAGTCCTCTCAGAGGAGGCGTCTCAATAAAAGAAGTTCAACTCCTTTCCACTGAGATCTAAACTCACTTGGATTTCATCCCACAAACACGGGAAAACTAAACATTTCAGCAGTACACACAAGACTAATCTTGCAAGATAGAGCTCTTTATCTTGCCCTAACTCTACTCAGACTAGTACCCACACTGTCTTTCACCTTGCTTTGTATTCTATCACTGCAATCCCCTTCCCAAATAATCAAATTGAAATACTTCCAGGTATGGGATTAGTCAGTTGTGGGGTTCCCTCTCATGGTAAGCAACAACAGTCATACTGCTTCAGGGTTTTAATATAACTATGGAAGGAAAAAACAGGGAAAAATCTCATCTCTAGGAAAGGTAAGTATGTCAGCCCTCAAATACACTGCTGAAAATGATTGCTGCATTCTGTAACATTAAGATTTAATTTCACACAGGCCCTCTGTTGTGGATCTACTCTTCAAACTATCCGTGGATTAAGTTAGGATGAAAACCATTATTTCTTCTTAATCTCTGTATACACGGAGACCATTAAGACAAATGTCACATTTTAGCCCTTTCCTTAATTTCTACAGGTTTTGTAACCAAAGCCAGAGAGCCCAATTTGGGGGTTAAAAAAAAAAAAAATCTAAGGTGGTCACACTTAAGTTAATGGAGCTGTACCCATATAAAACTGGCAAAAATAAACTGAGCCCCGAATCAGATTTTCAAGCTCAAACAGACTAGCAGAAAGCTCATGCAAATCACAGCCCGTGGAATGTATGCAATAGCTGCCTCATCAAACCAGGATGCTGTGTAGAGATAACATGACACTACAACCATGTACTCAGTTACAACAATATAGGCAGCACTGTAATTACAATAATGACCTCCCAGAGCTATTGTGTCTTTAATTAAGCCTTTAAGAGTAGGCATTTGCCACTTAATCCTAACTCACTGTAACTACTGCAGCATATCATCTACATTTTCACAAAGAATTACTGTGTCATATTTCTGTCAGAAAGATGAAAGGGAATATTTTAGCTCAAGTGGCATTTACAGAATGAAACCTTATGAAATAAGTGGCCCATAGATGTCCTTTTAACAGCACTTCAGACCAAGTAAATGCTTCTGTTCCCTTTCTTTCTTTCTCCTACTACTCTGCTTCTTCCCAGAGTAAACTGGGAGAAAGAAGGGAGGAGGGGCTACACAGAGCCAATATCACACCTGATTACATGGCTGATAGAGCTGTGACAACAGATTTTAACCAGAATACAGCCTGCAGCAGCAATGCCACAAACTTACAGTTTTCCAGCTTCATTTAACTCTTTGCCACTCATCAAAAACAAACCAGCAAATAGTTCTCACTGGTGGCCCACCAACTCTGTCTCTGCTTGCTTTGATTGGGAAAGCTTTCCTGAGATCCCTTTCTATCCAAAAGTATTCTCAGCTAAAGTAATATACAGTGCAAAGGAGCATTGTTATGTTATTTTCGACACCATCAACAAATTGTTAGGGGTATTATTTTTAATAATGGCTCAAATAATGAGGAATTCTTTCCAAAAACATGCATGTGAGTATGCAGAGGAGTTTGAAGGGTTTCTGTCTGTTGTCTGAATGGCACCACTGTTAACTCAGACACAGGGGCACTGAGCAGCTCTGTCGGTTCTACTTGACTTTAACAGACTCAAAGGCACCGGAGACGAGAACAATTTTCTGCTTGTTTATTTGAGGGATTCTTATTCTAACTATGGAAACCTGACTCGGCCCAATCTCCACATCTTTACAGTGTCCTCTTTGATATGAGTATTTTCATCCCACTATGCTGCTTCCCTCCATCAACTCAAATACCCCATCCAAACAGTTTGCTGAATGAGAAGAATTAAATCAAAAACTATGGAAGTAGTAAGGGAAGTTAAAAGTGATCATTGGCCCCTCACGTGTTTCTGTATCACCACAAAATACTTTCAACACTGCCTTGCCATTGCACACCAGAGAAGAAACAAAATCAAGATTATTTTAAAATTTCCTCCACAAACAAAGGCAGGGTTTTTTAATCAACACTCAGCACCAGTTTAAATCGAGTACTCTGATAACTGTAAACCTCTCCAAAAGCACCCACATCCCAGTATCTTACCAGACCTGGACATCTTCTCTGAGGCTTCTATTCTTCCCCCAAGAAAGTATATTCAGTTACTTCTCTGAATGGCCTGTCAAATACTGAAAACAAAGCACTGCTTATATTAATATGCTACCTGAATGACGTATTAAAAAAAAAAAATCTTTTTTATCTCCAGTAACATTAACTTCTCTTCTGCAAAATCCCATTTTGTTATTGTCTTTCAGACCTTTGTCATGCTTGTTCTACCCTTTTACAAGATCTTTCACGAGCCTGAAAAACACTCACATCACAGGATAGATGTCAGCTGCTGCCTGAAGTTTCTTTCCTTCTCCTTTTCTACCCTTTTTTCTGGGGTGTTAAAATCGTATTACCTTCCCAAGCTGATCTCGATAATAATCCACAATGGATTACTAGAGCATGAGAGAAACTGATGCTGAGTGGCTCTTTTCTGCCACTTCAGGTGTAAGTAATCCAACTATACCGGGTACACAGATGCACCCACTTAGCAAATCCTAATCTCCTGCCCACACACCCTGTGAGTCTAGTGAAGTAATCAAGGCTGACACTGACTGCTAAAAACTTGAACAAAATTACTTTGCATTATAGCACTCAGTGCTTTATTCATATTGCAACCCAAATTTTGCACACACACGAGTGGAAAGGCATACTGGTAAATACCTGTTGGCATGGACAAACTGCCTGTAGGAAAATAGGTGTTTGAATGGTTAAAGGTGTTTGAAATGGTGGGGTTCTTTTCTGCCACTTCAGGAGTAACTGCTCTATCAGGTACAAAAATGCAACCTCTTCATAAGGAAGTAATTCAAGCAGTTCTAAGGGATTCAGAAAGGTCTACAAGAGTGGCCTATAGCCAGCATTGTCTGGTGGAGCATCATTCAAAAATGTTTATAGAAAAGTGGCTTCCTACTAGCAATAACAAAGATCTTTTATTTTGTGACTGGATTGAGGATGGGAAGGGAAATGACAATATCTTTTTAATTCTTTGGCATCTAACCAAATATCAAAATAAAACTTCCAGTATTTCTACTCAGTACAAGATTTTGTAGTACTCTGAAACTATTTAGCTTCATTTTTTCATTAACTCCTTCTTCTGGGCAGATAATTTTGAAATTAAAACACTCCAAAATATCCAAAAGCTCAAAAGAAAAATAGTCTGCATTTCTCTAAAAGAAAGACATGGCTTCAACATTTCAGAGTGCTTCTCTTTGTGTTTCTGCTTTTAAAGAATGATCCACCACCCCGCGAGGACACAGCAATGTGACAGACACATCTTAAATTACTTCCCTAAGGTGAGAGAAAGGAGATTCAGCCCTAATGAACCAGCCCTCTTGCCAACACTTTTGCATATCACCCTTAAACCAGACCCTTCTCTCCAGGCTTGATGTGAAAAGGTCACTGGCCTTTTATCTGGAGAAGATAGACCCTGCAAAGTCCAACCATCTCTTCATTTCATTTGACACCAAAGCAACAACCTCTGCTTGGCTGCTACAAGGCAGGCACCTCCAAATGCCTGCTCACATTTCTTTCTGCTGCAGCTTGACAGGCTCACAGTGTGAAGGATGTGTTAGAGCTCATTCCATTTGGAGAAGAACGTCTCTGACTGATGAAATTGTCTCTTTCTCTCTCTTTAGAAAACGTTCTAAGTAATTGGAAGTTCTTCGTGACAATTAGAATCGCATCCCAAAACTTGTTGTGGATTTCTGCAAGCTTTGGATGGAGCACATTTATACCAAATGAGACTGTTTGGGTTTGATTTCTTGGAGGAATTTAGGTTGAGTCTGCAAATGTTAAAATAGGTTCAGGCAGCAGTGCAATGTGACTAACATGCTCTCATACTTCCACACCTTAAGCAGCATGGATTTCTTTCCCCACACACAGACAATTGCCCCCCTGTTTGGAACATGTTTACAAAATATAGTAATATTTTATTAATAAAATTCTCATTTTCATGCAGGATAGATAATTTTTTTTAACACCACTGGACTGAATCAATCTTTCAGATACTATTTCTGATCAAGCTCTGAGGGAGTTTATTTGAAAGTCATCCCTGGGGCATGAAATGGGTATCTTTGCAAAGATGTCTGAAATTCTATTCTCTCATTGCAAATAACCTCATCACAACAAATAAACTTATATTCCCTAGAAACATAAGGATTTGATGATTTTTTTGGTTGTTTTTAAAGGTCTTTTTCCTACTATTTTAGGAAAAATATCACCAGTTGGTCAAACCTTTCTGACCATAGAAGCAACTAGCTCCTAAAGACAGAAGGAAAGCAAAACCCCAAATTAAGCATATGACTAGCAGCAAGAAATTAACAGGAATATTCAAGTCCAAACTCAGCATCAAGCTCAAGCCATCATGGACGGGTTGAGGTGGATTTTTGCTGAGAGAACACAAAACCTGTGCCTTGTGAAACCTGTGCAGCTCACCAGGGACAGCAGAAAAGGTGGGGAATTGTTCCCCACCCCCAGCATTCAGTGGCACACATTGTTATACACAGAACTGCTCTTGTTGAGCCTGCAGTGAGCCAACTGGAAAGCAGACAGAAGCAGGTATACTGATATTGCACCAGAACATATTGTCACTGCCAGAGCCAACGTAGCGTCACCGAAGCTGCCAATTATCCCCAAGTCACTGATACGTTATTTTTTTTTTTTAATCCCAGGGAAAAATCTTTTGCTGGAGGCTTTTTCACACCCATGACTGAAGTATCCCTGGTGGCGTGTTGGCTAATTAAGAGCAAAATCCATCTCTTGATGAAATAACACTGCCATTGAAAGAGATTTTCTACAGTTAGGAAAGATAATGTTTAATCAGGCTAGGAGGAGCAGCATCCTAACACTTGCACTGCGCATAGGAAAGAGGTCTAGAGCTAGCAATTAGCAATGATGAAAAGGACAGTGATTTAAAGCATATTGCCATGACATTTTTATCAAAGTAAATGAGTTTGCTAGGCCCAGCGGCTGCATATGCTTATTGTCATTTAATGTTTGGATAGCAACACATCAGGCACCGAGGATCAGGAGGTGCCGAATTTAATAAGTCATTTTGACACCGGCGTGAAACGAACAAATCAGCATTCTGAGGAATGTGTTCACACTCCGAGCAGACAGGCAGACATCCTAAGCATGTGAGGTGACACCAATCAACAAAAAAAAATGGGAGGTGGGAAAGAAAGGGAGTGAGAGATGAAAGCCAGGAGAAGAAACAGGCAGCGATACCCCGATGAAAAACTAGTTTTGTCCTGTCTGCTGGTTCGCCTGGTTGGTGTCAACAAGGCAAATTTCTTTTCACTGAGGCTGAGAGATACACTGCATCCCTTCCATGGCATAAATCTCATGTATTATTTAAGCCCTACACGGATTATCTCAAATGAACTAAAATTAATGTCACAGAAATCTTTCAGGACTTTTCGCTGCTTTAGCGGCAATGCAAAATTCCTGCCACGTGCATGGTTAATCAGAGCTTGTTTTTGAGCACAACAAGGCTGGCTCTGCACATGTACTTTGAGAGCCTCTCAGACACTTTCTCCCCGAAGCCCAGAGGAGCTGTGCCTGTGTGAGCAAACTAAGGCTCTGGCTTTTCATGACTTTCAAAGCCCTGGCAGCAGGTTTGATCCCAGCTCCTCCGCCCTCTGCAGATTGGCTGCTGGCTCTGTCCCTCGCCTTCCAACCCTATTTATATTCTCTTTACCTCGGGGTATGTGTGTAGTGCAGAGGTACCTGAGTTAGCTACAGAACTCCCCAGCTCAGGTGCTGCTGTAGATGTGGTTGTGTGGAGCTCAGTGCAGAATAATTTACCCCCGCTGTCCCTAATTCATTTAAAGTTACTTTAACTAAGCCTACCTAGACTCACCCCACACCAACCATGTCCCTGTCCTCACCTCTTCACTTCCAAAGGCTCAATATTTCACCACCAGCCTTTTCATTGGGCTGGTCTACTTCTAAATTAAGATTCAAAACCTAAAAGAATTGTTGGTACAAATTCAACAATCCATTTGCAATTTGAGATTTATCTCAAACGGTGCCTTAACAGGGCTGACAAATTTCCTTTTCAGCCAGTCCTGAATGCCTAAAAATAGACATAAAAACAGTCTTGGAAGACAAATGTCATCTCCTTGTCTTGCAGAGCATCAGAAAATACATTAGGACATGATAAAACAACTGTTATGATTAAGAAAAATGAGGCATTAAGGAATATAATCTAGAGTAGGAGCAGCATTAAGCAGATGTGGTGGAAAGAGAAGAAAAGAGAGAGATGAAAGCATCCTACTCATGTTCTGTCAATTTCCAATCCACCTAAGTGAGAATAAATCTACTTTCCTCACATATACTGTTTAGACTTATTCCCCTTCCCTATTTAGACTCGTGATCTTCCCCACAAAAGATAAAAAGTTTGAGTTGACTGTCAGGTAAATACATTAACAAAGCAAGAAAGGAAAAATAAGATATCATTGATACTGGAACCAATTCTATCAACCTGTGTAACCCACATTTGATGGGGTATCCACTAAAAAATAAGGACAGTTGCTATTTTTCTGGGCTGATGGAAGGTCTCAAGAGAATAGTGTCAGCTTTGCAACATCAAGTCAAAAACAGGCTGAGGTGACCTCCTTACTTCTTAGAGGAGCTCCCCATCCAGAGACACTGCTGCACCTAATCCAGTCACAGATTCCATCAAAAAGCTGGTGCTTATCCAGCTTTTATCCCTTTCCAAAAAACAGTGAACATAACAAACTATCTTCAGCACTGAAGCAGAAGCTCATTTCAGCCATGAGCCTCCTGCAGGATATGGTGTTCTGTGCCCTAGGGAGACACAGGGCACAGCACTTCCCACTTCAGCAGGGTCATGCTCCCCAAATACACACAAGTGGGGCACAGGCTGGGAGGCATTTCCCAGGCCTGGGAGTTTGGAATTCACCAGGATCTCTCTGGCAGCACGTGATGACTCTGGGTTAATAAAGTTAAAAGTGTGTTATATAGCTTGTTAAACTTTTCAATAAGGACTGAAACAAGAGCAAGAGGGGCTCTGGGAACACAAAAATCCTCGTAACAGGAAGAACTGCATACAATGCTGGGCAGGGAGCAAGGAACATGCAGCTGTGAAAGACCAGGGAGGAGGATTATTGAACATTCAAGCCTTGCAAGTGTATCTGAGCCATCCAGAAGACAGAGGGGAGCACTGGTGCTCAGCCAGGTATGAGAATCTTCTCATGGCCCAGAATACATCCCCCTCCTAGGATTTAGTTGGCTAAGCAAACTGTTCAGCTGGCTGAGTTCAAGATCACCTCTGTCACTGATAAGAGCTGCTGTGAAGAAAGCCAGAAGCAAGGACCTGCCCCTCATTTCCCCTGGGAACCATTTTTGAGCTTTACCACAGGTCCCCACTGAGCTAAACTGTCAGGGAGCAGCGAGGGCAGGGGGCTCTGAAAGGCACAGGAGGCTGGGAACAAAGAGGGTTAATAAAGAAGATTCCAGCACTGACCTCACCAACACAGAGCTGGGGACAGAAATTGTAAGGTCCAGGTCAAGATGAGGGCAAGAGGCAGTGATCAGCCAGGCATAGTCCAGGGGTCACACAGCAAATCTGCAGTGCTGGGGCATATCTGATGCCAAGGAATGCCAGGCAGCAGCCCCGGGTCTGGCTCAGAGCTGTGTTAGTACAAAACCATCACAGATGCAGATGCTGCAAGGCTGTGATGGAGCAGGGGTAGGGCCAGCAGTAAAACCTCAAAAAATTCTTCACAAGAGCTCTTATCAGTGAAGGAGCTGACCTTGGACTGTGCCAGCTAAACTCTAACCTAGCCAGATGAACTGCTACGAGAGGGCTGTGCCCAGGTCTGACAGCTTTGATGGCTCAGGCTCCGCATCAGTGTTCTCTCAGTGCTGCTCACAGGAAAAAACACAAGATAGAAAGGAGGGAGTTATGGACCAGCCTCCCTGCTCCACTGCTATTCAGTGTAAACTCCAGCAAGACTGAGGCAAAAGAAAAGAAAAATTGCTGAAGGCAAAACCAATGTCTGTTACAGCTAAGTTTAAAGGTCACATATCAGCAGAGGAAAGTGAGTTCTCAAACTTCTGAAATGCAGGCTCTTCTCTGCAACCACAGGCTGCAAATATATTCTAATTTTCTTCAGTGTTCAGAAGCCAGCTCATCTACATCCTAAGCCATTGCAGGAAGAGGAGCTAGAGCAAAAGGCAGAGAGAAGACTTCTGAAACCTAGATATCCTCCATTCTTGTTTAGCTTTAGGGGGAAGGGAGAGAACTAACTATGGATCCATCCGTTTGTTCTTTCATCCTTCATGGAGAAGGTTTGTATATCCAAACATCAGACCAACACCACACCTGTCTTCAGGAGGCAGCAGTTTGCACAGTCCAATTTCAAATTACTTGCATCCCCTGGAATGTGTAAAAGGTGCAAATAAAATTTTTACTATCTGAAACTATAATAGACTTTTCCCTCTTGGTTTTTTTCTTCCCACACTCTCTCCTTAGACCTCACAGTTCAATGTGTGGGCAGCAGAGCATTTTGCCACACCGTAGCCACGTTGCAAATTGATATTAGGCAGTAAAATCATATCAGCCCAAGATGAAAAGATGCCTTGGAATCCTTCATATTTAGCTAATATATTTTCCTTCCATTTATTTATGCTGGCACTAACTCCATGCCCAAGAGGGCAGTGCAGCTCTGGCAGTCTGATGGGAAGCTTCTTGGTTATGTGCCAGACACAGCCTGAACACCACACATAGCCCTCATGGCCCTGCAGAGCAGTGTTTTCCCTCCCTGTTCTCTCAGCTGATGCTGCTGAGCTTTAAATTCAACACTGTCCCTATGCCTGCATCACCAGAGCTACATTTAGGTCATGCTGGGAGTAAATGCTTCAAAAGAGACAGTTTAAGTAGGCACCTTCCATTTGGGAAGGAACACAGATCTATCCCTTTGCTTCCAGATTAAAATTAAATAGAAATGATACCAGAAACACTTTCCAAAAGACTTGTGGAGCCTGCAAACGCCTCTACTTTTGTTCTGTGTGCAGTAACCCATTTCGTGCCTCCTTTTTTTAAAACACTGGCTCTTTTCTACTCCTACAGAGTTTGTTGTTATGTTGCCTCATTCCAGTCGTGTTGCACCTGCTAAGTAAGCTCTAAATCAGGGACACCACCCAGAGAGTTCAAGCTAAATAGGAACAGGAGAACTGGGCCTCCAGGGAGATTTACCCTCTGCATCTTCAAGCCCAAACAGCTCTATCTTGTCATTCTTTCAATTTGAGGTGGAGAAACCAGAATATTAAAGCACATCAGGAGATGCCCAAGCGTGTCTGATATTTTTGCCTTCTTTTTCCCCTTGGTATACCATTAAAAAAAAAAAAATCAATAACAGTTTCTCTGTGATTGGAAAAAAAAAAATCTTATATGATCCAAATGTTGAAACCAGTGACAAGTGAGCCATGTCAGGGAGTTTGTTTTACTTAAACAGGTAACCACAGATGGAACAGAGAATGGCTTCCACTTTTAAAAAGAATGATTCAAAATCAGCAACAAAGCCACTGAATTATGAAGCCCAAATATATAATTCTTTCCGTGAATCAGGTATTATATCATAAAGAGCAAGTAAAAAAAGTGGCAGACAGACAACCTTATGGTCTCCTGTTCATTTTCCAGTCAAATTAGAATGAAAGCTGCTTGGTTTCTGTCCCAAGGCTTGCAGGTTTTGGAGTCCCAAGCTGCAGTCTGGCCATATATGACAACAAGGTTTGGCCCATTTCAAAGGAACAACAGATTCAAAAGGTGTGAGTTGGTAAAACACTTTCATGCTACTGCTACAACCAACCTGCAGGTATTAGTTAAAACTTCTATAAGGACACTGCCAAGATTAGAAAGGTCAGTTTAGAAGCATGTACAGGTTGAGTCTAAAAACAGAAAAAAACCACCCTCTTCAGTGCTTCCAGCTCCCAAAGCAAGCAGCTGCTGGCTGAGGGGACAGGACTGTTATCAGCTGCTACTCTGACCTCCACAGACAACTTTGCTGCTCTGACATTAGCTGAGGAACTACACCACCCAGCAGAGAGATGATGGGAGAACAGAGCTCACCAAGAAATGGAAATTAGGTGATGGAACTGTCACCACCAAAAGTCATGAAAAATGAAAAGCAAAAGCATAACACAGCCTAAGTAATAATACAGTAATAAGTAATAAGACCTTTGTATTGTCTTGCTCTAGGTCTTCACTAACAAAAATAATTTAGTTTTCTAAAGACCATGCCCAGGCATTGCTAATGCACAGCTTTTTGCAGTATCCATTGGAGGTAAGAATGCACCACTTCTCCTTTTTACTGAAATAGGCTGGGACCTGCCCTGTTATTCTTGACTTTTTCTGTTGGTTTAACTTTGCTCTTTCTTTTAAAATATCTTTGTTTTCATTGGTATTTCATGCTGGCTGAGGAAGCTATATGATGGGAAATTACATTTTAATGACGAGTGCACCAAACAAAAACCTCATATGGCAACAAAAAGGCCAGAACTCAGAGTGGAGAAAGCCAGCATCCCACACAGCTGCTTTCTGGGTTCTAAAAAAGGATCCAAGTTAATGTTGTACTAATTATACCCAGGTGTAGAACGAGAGCTGGTTTTCATTTCTTTTCAATTCAAAACCACGGGACTGGTTTCCAGCCTAGATTAATTTGTCCAGGGGTCCTTTAAGGGGTGTGGTTTAATTTGCATCTGGCTTTGGTTTCAGGGTTCCCAGCAGTGGCACTTCCCTGAACTCTTATCAAATTAATTGGGCACTCATGCATAACTTAATTGGGCACTCATGCAAAAACTAATTGGGCATGCAAGCGTGAAGGAATTGGGTTCTCATGCACGAATCGATTGGGCACCGATGCACGAATTAACTGGGCGTGCAAGCAGGAGCTAATTGTGTGCTCAGGCAAGAGCTGAGGGGGCACTCAGGCGTGATCTCATCAGGCACTCATGCATGAACAAGCTGGGCTTGCACATGTGAGTGCAGAAAAAAGCATTCTGCCATTTCTGCCCCAGACATTCTGTGAAAAGCACACAGGAACTGTTTCAACGTCTGCCCGTTATTGACTCTACTTTCAACACCATCAAAATCTTAACACACACTAATTACAAACTCTGCTCTTAGCCCCGTGGAGCAGGCAGGAGGAATAAGCCCTGTGTGGTGCACACTTTGCCCAGCACAGTACTACAAGCACTGTTCATAATGAACAAGAGCCTCCCTTCTGCTCTGAGAGCTTGTTAACACTTCTTTTAGCAGGATTCTTTTATTTTAAAATAAAGGGACCTTCAGCTCAACTCCTTGCATCTGCCATGTGCTTCTGGGGTCTCTGGAGACCTGTTTGGAGGATGCAGCCAGTCCCTGCACACCCCACAGCACAGCAGCTTTGCTGGAGTTTCCTAAGCACACAGATTCTCCGTGGATGTCACTCCTGAATCCCTGACTGTAAGCCACTGGGGCAGGGGCTCAAAGCTGATCCCATCCTTCCCTGTCCCAGTCACCTTCCCATCCCTCATGACCTTGTTCCACTAGCTCTGAGCTCTCCATTTCCAACCTGCTTACACACTGTTTGCACCTACCCCTTCAGAGATGAAGGACATACCACAGTACCCCAATTTTCCAATATCACAATCAATACTCCTTCCTAGGTCTCAAAGTCACTTAAATTATTGCAGTCCCAGGCCATGTCACACTTGGGTGCTGCCTGCATTCTCCACTAATCACTGGAGTAGTGCACGAAACCACCTCTACTGGGGGAACAATTTTTTTAGGAGGTTAACACAAATTACTTTCTAACCAGGCTCAAGCATTGAGAGAGAATAAAATACAAGAAATTAAGCACTTAATAAAGCACCTTTTCTCCCCCTTTCCTAGACTCCACTTAAGCTAAACATACATTCCTAAACTCAGCTTCCTCTTACTTGCACTACAAGTTACACTTGGTGTGCACCAATCACCTCATTGATCCAGTGGGCAATGCAGGAAGTTGGGGTTGTGTACACAAAAGTTTATCTGCCTGCCACTCCTTCATGTGCCTTGCTAGGTGTCCTCTACCCCTCTGGCTTCCCAGTGTCACTCTGCTGGCTTTAGGTCACCCATGGCTACATTCAAAGTCTCCTTTTGCTCTGCTGTATGTCATCTTTGGGCTGCAGTGATCCCCAGGGTATGGAGCATCCTCTTCCACACATCTTCTCTGCCATCTTTCTGATCATCTGCCTCCTCCAGGATCTCCACACGCTGTCTGCACTGTTGGGGGCATTTTGGGGTAGCATTTCAGCTTCAGAGGCAGCTGCCACCTGCACAGGGCAGTTCATGGCCGCCTCCCACGTTGCTAGAGGACACAAATGAACCACACTCACTCGTCAAGTTGAGAAGTGAGAAGAGAGAGAGAAAGTTTATTTTGGTTTGGGGTTTAAATAGGGTTTGGAATTTTATCAGGGATTAGGGGATGAGAGTAACACCTCTCTGACTCCAGTGGTCAACTTAGAAGTCCATCAATTTGTCCTTCCCCCTGGAAGGAATGTATTATTTACCAAACATCACTCGTTTTTTTTCTCACAATTTGTGAGAAAGCTCCAATCCAAGAATGAAAACATCAGAAGGCTGAAAAACCAGGGCAACACTCCCATGCTGACTGTGCTGGAAGCCCTGGATGCCAAACTCCACCAGGTGTGGCCAGAGCAGCACTGAGGAGAACTCCTGGTGCACTTGGGGAATGAACTCATGCATGTACTAATTGAGCATTCATGCATGAGCAAATTGGGTGCTCATCCAGGTCTAATTGGACTCTCAAGTGTGACTTGATTGGGCTCTCAAGCACGAGCTAATTGGGGGCTCACGCGTGAACTATTTGAGCAATAAAATCGTGCACTAATTGGGCACCCATGCGTGGAGTAATAGGGTGATCATGCATCAGTTAATTAGGCACCCACACCATGCATGGACTAAACTGGCACTTGTGCAGGAGCTCATTACGTGCCCATGTGTCTTGGTTTGGATAGACAGGTATCTGCCAAGGAAGAATGGAGTCCCCCTTGGAATGTAAGCTTCCCCCTCCCCCTTTCTAAATTATTATAAATTTGCAATTAAAAGGCTGCCAGGCAAAGATTTTGGGAATAGGTATAGCAGTTCTTTACTAGGGATATTAAAAATACAAATGTTGTGGTACAAAAGAATAAGCGAACAAACAAACAAGAAATCCTAGAAAAACCCTGACAGAGTCAGAAATACAATCTGACACCTTGTTGGTCAGGGTGTTGGGAACAGTCTAAAAGTAATCCCTCCTGGAGTGGCAGATGTGGTCCTGTTGGAATCAGAGATGATGTTGTGGAGCCAAGGGTTTAGAGATGAATTTAGTCTTTTTTGGGGAGTCCCATGGGAACACTGGAGTGCTTGGTGACACTTGTGGCTCTTTTTTTATCTAGGTGGAAATCTTGTGGCTCCTCCTCCCTGGGTGGAGTATTTTACAATAGATGATGAACTGTATTATCTCATTGAGGGCTTTAATGGCTCTATTAACAGAAGATATCTTCTTGGAGGTAGTGGAAGAGTGAACAGAGATAAGAAACAATACCCCACCCAGTTTTAACAGATGTCTTGTTATCAGAAAGGCAGTCACCCCCTCTCTCCTGGAGTTACAACAGATAAAGGAAAAACACCTCCCAAACAGGTTTCAACAGATGGAATAGAATAAATTTTTTTTGGTTATAAAAACCCAAGACACCATGCACAAAGTGAACCCTACAGTTTAATCTCAATGCCTTCCCCCCCTTGCCTCAGCAACACACATATTGAAGAGATGTTTCAACATACAAACATTATTATCACTACTTGCAATATTTCCACAATCTTAATGTACAGCAATTATGAACTTGGTCTTTCCTCCTTGCAGAACAGACAGTTGGGATTAGCACTGCAGCAAAGTTCTTTAAAATCTTGTTCCTTGCCCCACAAATCATATCATAGAAACATTTAGGTTGAAAAAGGTGCCTAAAATCATTGAGTCCAACAATTTACCTAACACTACCAAGTCCACCACTAAACCATGTCCTTAAGTGCCATTCCTACACAGTCAGAACACCTTATCCATCACAAACTCTACCCTTTTATGCTGGTGGACCAGACTGTAAGGGATTAATGTCATTACAAATATGCACTTAATAAAATTCTAGCCCCATCCCAGGGAGCCAAACTACAGGGGTTATCACCATCATCACAGTCTGAATTTTCATTCAGAAAATTCCAAGCTATTCCAAGCTAAAATTCCAAGCTATTCCAAGCTCTACCCCTTGAGCTGGTGGAATAGATTATTGCGGTCAACCTTATCACAGTCTGACTGCACCTGCTCTTCACAAACTTCAAGCCCCACTCCTTTGGGATGCAGGGATTATACTCAGCCTGAACAAGTATTATCATGCCCTTCAGGGCACACATTGCAGGGGGCACTGCATTCATGCATGAGCATCCCATGATGTCACACTGGGATGCCCAGCTAGTTCCTGCTTGGGTTCAACAAGCTCGTGCATGAGCACACAATCAATGCATGCATGAGTGCTCATCCAGTTTATGCATGGGCACACAAACAATTCACACCTGAGTGATCTAATCAGCTCATCCTCAAGCATCCAATGAACTCAAACGTGGGTGCACAATTAACTTATAATTAATTAGTCCAAGTGCCAAACTAATTTGTGCCACACCAATGTTGTTCGTGCATGAGCACCCAGTTGGTTCATGCATGAGTGTCCTGCAGATTGATGCTTGATCATCCAATTAATCCCTGCATGGAGGCACAATTAGTTCATGCCTGAGAATGACCATGAGCATCCCATGATGTCACACTGGGATGCCCAGCTACTGCCTGTTTGGGTTCAACAAGCCTCATGCATGAGCACCCAATCAATACATGCATGAGTGCTCATCCAGTTTATGCATGGGCACTCAAATAACTCACACCTGAGTGATCTAATCAGCTCATCCTCAAGCACCCAATGAACTCAAACATGGGTGCACAATTAATTCATGTCCAAGTGCCAAATTAATTTGTGCCAGACCACCAAAGTTCATGCATGAGCACCCAGTTGGTTCATGCATGAGTGTCCTCCGGATTGATGCTTGATCATCCAATTAATCCCTGCATGGAGGCACAATTAATTCATGCCTGAGCACCCAGTTAGCTCACACATGGGCATCCAATTGGTTCAGGATGCCCCATCTGCTCACGCCAGGCTGCACATTCAGGTCATACATGATCACTGAATTCATGCATGAGAACCTGACCATTTCATGCATGATGGCACAGCTCACAAGCACCAAATTTAATCTTGCATGAGCACTCATTCATTGCATGAATGCCTGATGATCTCATGAGTGACACACTGGACTCACGTGGCAGGCTTCAGCAGGGCCATCAGCTGCTCTGTGCAGGTGGCAGCTGCCTCTACAGCTGATGGAATTGTCCATGGCATCCCAAAAGGAGCACACAGTGCCCCATCACACTGTTATTTACAAGCAAGCAGCTTGTAAAGACACAAGAGGAAGAGACACGTGGAGGGAGAGGGGCCAGAGGAGTCACATGGAGGGAAACACAACAGACAAGGATGAAGTGGGGCAGGAAGCCCATCAAAACCGAAAGTTAAGGAATTGCAGACACAGGCAAAACAGAAGGCTCAGTTAATGTTGCTCAGGGTGTGGAGCAATGTCCAGAACAAGTGAGCCATTTGGTATAGAATTTTATTGCCCAGGTTGAGAAATACCTGTGTTGCATCAAGAGAATACTCTTCACCACACATTTTACATCTGGAAAAAGCCCTGCAACTATTTGAGTCATGAACCTATTGGTACCTCCAACAGTGGTGGTGATGTTTACTTCTACTGTTGTCATCATCTGCTCTGTATGCTAGAGTTTAGTAAACAAATGAAAAAAAAAACTATTGTATTCTTAGCTTTGTGTTTTGCAAGAAAAAAATATTAAATTTGTAGCAAGTGTTCAGCATATGCTAACCCAAATAACCCTGCAGTCCACAGGGGCAAGGGGTGGCAAATGTAATACATATATATTCAAAATGCTGTGGCTTGGTTACATTTGTTGCAGGAACAGGGCATGAAGTCTTTAAAAGCATGAGTTCAGGTTGTTATAAAGTTAATCCATAGAGTCTAGTCCGCTGGGATGAGGGTTGAAATTTGTGAAGAGTACATATATTCAGACCATGATAAAGCTGACAAACATCCTTTCCTATTTATCTTCCCAACCCTAAGGTTCTTGTTCAGGCACCTTCAAACTCTATTTCTGATGCACTTACTCGTTGTTCATACCTGCTACCCCTCCAAGATATAACAGCTGAAACATTTATAGCCCAAATCTCCAATAACACACTTGCTGCTGCTAGCTGGCCTTCACTAGGGGGATCTTTACTTAAGTTACTGCAAATTAATTCAAATTTCTAATCACTGATTTAAGTAATGAGAAAGAAGAAAGAAGGCTATTAGACCCGTAACAACTTTAACCTTTCCTCCTCAATTCCTAGCTTAAGCTTCCTTAGCTTTTACCAGTTTACAAACAGTCCATCCCAACCTCTCTGGTGGTGGGCAGTGCACGAGGGTTGTGTTGTGTGCACAATATTTTGCCATTGCTCTCCATCTTTCACTGGGTTTCTTCCACACCTTGTGAACCCCAGACTTTCCAGCCCTACTATGGACTGGATGAAGGGCAACATATCATTCCTGTTCTAAGGACCCAACTAAGTGATTTTTTTTTTCAACCAGTGAAAACTACACTTAATATTCTTAACTCTCTTTTCATAGCAATTATAGAGAAAACCTTGCAAATGTTCACAGTATTCACAGCAATATAAAAGGTCAAGGCCTCAAGAATGTGTATAATGGTAAAGAATAATGTTCTGTTCTTAAGAAACAGTGGAAAACCAAAACTGGTTTGGTGCAATATTCACCACACTGCATGAAACAAACAAACAAACAAACCAAGAAACAAACAAAAAAAATACTGAGATTGTCAAGCACATCTCAGTAACTCCAAGACTACTTTTACACCACTCTTGCCACACAAAGCATTCAGCAGTGCAACCTGACTGCCTGTACCAGAATAAGTCCTTTGCAACAAGCAGCCTGGATTGTATTTAAAAGACTGGCCCATCTAGTGCATGCTTCTGCCAAGATATATCTTAACTTGCAGCTGATTTTGAAACACAAACCACTTAGCAACTCATAATATGATTTCTAATCTCTAAAATCCCACACTACCAGCTAGAGGCAGGAGGCTTAGGCCTTGAAATGCCAAAGTGTTAAAGAGTTGCATTGACAGGAACAGCATTTGTTTTGAAAAGTCTTCAAGAGTACTGATACCAGATCAGGGCCCATCAGAGTCTGTCAACTGAAAGTCACTTCTCATGTTCCTCTCTGTGTTGGCTGGTATTCTTGCTTAGATGTCTCTCAAGCTATGCAAAGTCAGGAGGGAAAAAGCTGAATAGGGCAAACTGTTCAGAGTGAAAACTAAACCTGCTTTGTGGCTAGGTCTCACCAGCACAGAACAGCTGGAATTTGTGGCCATGGTGGTTGGAAAAGTACTACTGTGTGAGCTTAGGGCTGTCACACTCCCAGAGCCCTCTCCATCAGGAAAGGGATGAGGATTTCCTGACAGACAGGAGAATATCTACCAGTCAAAGGTTTGCCAAAAAGCATCTTCTGAGTCAGAAAGGAATGACACTTCACATTGTTGAGATTTAAACCCTGTAAGCACCATTTCCTGTCCAAATATGTACAAATGAGTTTAACATGGCTGTCTACAATGGCAAATAATCATCATTTATCTCAGCTGGCATCCCTGTGTTTAAGGGAGCCTCCAGAAGATATCTACAGGCAAGAACCAAAAACAAACAGAGGAAAAAATGGGAACTATTCTTCATGTACTATTGCATCCTCTTCACCTTGCAACATAACATAAATTGGGCTGAAAAATGGGAACTGTTCTTCATATATTATTTTATCCTTTTTCCCTTGAAACATAAGCAGAACTGACAGAGAAGAGGGATGGACAGTCTGGGCATAGACTTAGAGACACGCTGCCTCAGTGGCCCCAGGGAGAGGGGACTGCCCCTTCTTCCACCAGGCAAAAAACATGATGCCACCCCACCAAAAAACATGATGAAACCCCAAGGCTGTCAAACTACCTAAAAATGCTACCAGGGGCCCTCCATTCCATGCAGTGTCCCCACACTGCAGCAATGTGTAGGCACGTGGAGGTTTTACACGGCCAAGGAGCCTCCTGTGCTCTGGGCAACCACTCTGGGCCATTTGGCTTAACCACACACCTCTACCTCATTACCCAGTCCCAAAATCAGCCTGGAAAGCAAATGAACACCATATCACAAGAGCCTGGTGTTTAGATGCACTCTCATTCCCCACCTCAACCCAAATTTCGCATTCTGCTACAAGCTGACAAGATAATTGTTAGGTAATTACACTGTGTTCATTTCCAAGTGCAGCAAAGATACAGCAGCAAGAGAATGTACTAGCATGATAAAAATTGTATGCTTGTCTGCTTTTCAAAAATTATCCAGCTGGCCTGTATATTACCAAATAAGTAGCAGGTTTAAAAGAAGCACTGGCTGGAGAATGCTTCAAAGGTCTGAGGAACATCTGAATCTGCCATCAGGACCTAACAATGTATGTGCAATGCTATAACTTACAGGTCTAAATAGATGAGAAACAACAGGGGCATGTATACATGTTATATTCTTTGGGGTAAGCTTTGGATAATCTCAGTTTATGAACTTCACCAGCAATAAGTCCAGAATATGTGGAGAACATTCCAGCTCCATCGATTGAGATGTTCCAAAGTTGATTTTATTTTGCACCAGGGTGTCTGCAGCTTTTCACCAATCTTCAGATACTTCCTTCATCAAACATTAAGTGGTAGAAGAGAGATATCTGGAGAATCTTATCTCTTCAGAAGGGCTGAAAAGAGCATTGTGAGTAGACCAGACAATTTCAGAATGCCTTTATTTTAAACAAAGGACTGTTGATACAGGACTCTAACCAAAACTCAACGAGGAAGAAAGTTAAACTAAAAAGCCTGGCTGTATATTGCTGCCCCATAATTTGAAGTTCCATAGCTTTGAAAAATAAACCAAGATTCTTGGAGGAAACAGATGAAAACTTGCATCAGCAGATGATTTTTAACAGTAACGGGATCTTTTTATTGACAGAGAAAGGATTCTTGGGACATCTCCCCAAAATCAGGAAGACTACAGAACCTCACATCATCTGCATAAGAGTTGATGCCTTGGGAAGGCTGACCTGAAACAGAGAATGGACAGAGCTGGAGAATAAAGTAGGGATTTATTGAAAGGCCTCCAGGATCCACCTTGGGCAGGACAGGGCCTGACCAGGGCTACACCCAAGGTGGACTAAGAATGGTCACAAAATGGCTGACTGGCCACAAAGTCTTACACTTTTATAAGTTTTGGTCCATTTGCATATTGGGGTTTAATTGTCCAATTCCAGCTTCAGGTTGTGAGGTCCCATCCTTCTTGTTCCTCCCTTCAGCCCACCCTTGTTTGTGCTTTTGGGGCTGAAAGTTGTCCTTGGTCTTCAGCAGGAAAAGGATTGGTTTTGTCTCCCTGCTCTGTGAAGAGAGCTTACCAGAACTTAATATGAGGTTCAGAACTACATCCCTAGGATGTACAGAATCTGAAAACATGAAAGCTAAAACTTAAAGCATCATGGTGGTGCCACTTCCTCAGCCTGCTTGGTACCACAGCCCAAGAGCACCTCTGAATATAAGTGACACAGGTAAAATTGCTGCTCTGTGCAGATAACCCAGGGAAAGGCAAAGGGAAGTCCAAACCCATGGCTGAGATGAATCAGCCAACTCCCTCAGAGTTAGAAGAGTTCATCCAGCTTAAGACTGAGCCCTGTTTATATATTGTTTTCCTCTTCAGAGGAGCCATCACAGAAATGCTCTTGAGGTTGGCTTGCTAAAGCAACCTTGATGAACCTTGCTATTCATCACAACAAGAACATCTGAGCCCTGCAGTCCCCAATAAATCAAGACATGCCAGGATGTCTGTAATTCTTAATCAGCACTCTTGAATTTACACTCTCCTCAAACACCCTTAGAAAAACAACAGAGTGGATGCCAATTTCCCCACTGGTGCAAACGAGTGAATTTCCACTGAAATCGAGAAGCTTGAGCCAATTTAAACAAGCTGAAAATTCAGATCTTGTGCTGATTCTGCTCTGGCTTAGAGTGGTTTTGAGATCAAGCAGAGTTTTTGCAGGATGAGTAACAATGAAGCAGTGACCTCCTAAAGCAGCTTTCATGCAGAGGTTTGCAGTCCTTGGCAAAGGAGAGCTCAATACCTACAGATTTTAATTCAGGCAAAGGAAGAAGTGATTTGTCCAAGTCTCCTGGCAAAACAACAGTCAAACAAGGATATGCCCAAGCCCTGGAGACCAGGATTCAAGGTGCCTGTTTCACAATTATGTTTAACCAAATAGCTTTTAAATGAGAGACTTGAAAATGAGGAACCTTTTCATTTTTTTTTATATTGCTGAAAACCACAGCTACCACACTGAGACACATTTCTGAGCTTTAAAAAAAGGCTGCTTTCAACATTCCTAATTTTCACTGCTTATAAGCCATGACTTTACAGAATGATTTTATTTTTTTTCCTGTGTAGTTGAATATGCCCTGTATCTAGAAGGTAATTTTGGCTTTAATCTGCTCTAAATGCTAGAATGTTGGACAAGTGAAGCATTTGATGGTGATGATAATGAGTAGGCCATTAAAGGTAATTTTTAAAAAGTTAATGAGCTCTCACCAAGGGACCGACACGTACTGTAATGAAAAATGTTTGCATAAAGAATATAGCTTTCTTGCTATTTATTTTACTTTACAGAGAACCTATAAAACTTTTTAATATGCCTTCAATTAATTCAGCAGTTTAGATGATGCTTGAATTTTATTTTCATTCCTCCTTTGCCATAGTAGGTTACAGAAATTTAGTTTCCTAAGGAAAGCAACTGATATCTCAATTAATCACTCTCTTTTACCACCATAGTCACTATTGAATGTCCAGGGATTCAATTTTTTTTTTCCCCCCACTGCCTAATTAAGGGAACTCAGCAACAAAGTGATTTAGTGATAATGACTCCTGCCATTTCTTTAGCTGTGTGGTCACTGTTAGCCACTATTTGAATTTACCAGCATAAATAAAGCCCTTCAGTGACTAAACAAAGTTAAAGTAGCAATAAATTAAGCTTGCCATGTACACTTGGTTAAACCTTCAGCCAACATAAATACAAGCAGCCTTTCCCTGTGATTTGCTTGGTACAATGACATCATACATTTCCAAACAGAACATGAAGACCACGGCCACAAAAGCTAACACAATTCCCTGACGTGAATCAAATTACAACAATCCAGAGTTTGTTGCACTGACTGCTCAGTTTCTGGCTTCCAGGCCATGTGCTCTCGTGTGACCACATTATAAAATAATCTATATGGTGATCTCAATTTTGCATTTTCTGCATGATTACATTTTGGCAAGGGGACTCCCCCCGTGTCATCGCTCTCTGCAGGAATGCTTTGAAAGTTTCTGAAAAGTCAGAATTTGCCAGCACAGAGTCAAATCAAACCTTCTCCTCCTGACCTAGATCCTAAAAAGAATAAAGGCTACAAAGGGCAGTGTCCAGAAACAGACAGAAAGGCAAAAATCAGGGGTGGAGCTAACCAGAGCTAAACCTACCTAGGGCTGGTAAAAACAGGGCTCTGCCTCTTCAGATAACAAAATTTTTAGTTCATGAAGGGTCATGCTCTTGTATTGGTTCTTTATTACAACTTCTTCACTAAACAGAGCAAAACAATTAAACTTCTTAATGCAAGAAAGAATCAAATAAAATATAGCATCACAGACACATTATTGCACCATAAATTAACAAAGCATGAGAGGGAATACCTCCCTGAGCAAGTGTGTGTGACAAAGGATTAAAAATGGAGAAAACTCAATAACTAATTGGTTATAACTTTATGGTGTAAAAAGCCACATGAAAATGGCAATAAGAACATTTTGCCTCAACCAGTCTTGTGCCGAGCTACATAATTTTATGTCACTTTTTATTTATATTTTCATCATGAAAATCTTGTTGGAAGAGAAGCACTAGCAAAACTGGGTGAGCCTGGTCTTCACAACAGATAATACTTTTACAGTATTTTAAAAAGTAAGAGAAAGAGCAAAGTCACTCATATATCAGATTTTCCCTACTCCTTCTTTATTCTCCTAAGCCTATGTTGAGTGATATTTTTTGCCTACTAAATCATGACATATTAAGGATGCAAAAGATTTCACATTGGTTTTCTCCCCTCCCTTTCTTTTTATTTCTTATTAATTCCTTTTGAAAGATCTGTAAAAGGCTGAAATATCATCCAGGCCTCTATGAAGCCAATCAGCACAATGCTTATTAGGCACAAAAGAGAAGATGTGATCTATTTTTAATTAAGCCATCTTTGAACAATGCAACATAAAGAACCTGGCTTTTGAATTGCAAGGCAATCAGTGAATGGATGGTGAGTGAATTAAAAGTAAACAGGAGGAAGCATTCCTAATACAGAAGGCTCAGAGAATATTTATGAAAAAAAAAAAGAAAAACAAACACAAATTTTCTCAAGGAAAGAAAAAAAATTAAGATTTTCTTATTACAATTTTGAGGGTGCATTTCATTCCCTATTTTCCCTCACTTTTCAAAGCCACATCAGGTTGTTTGTAGAAACAATTTGTTAGCAAATACATGGTTTGCCTCTGCCTGGAACATTAGAAACTGCAACATATATACAACACTTACTGATGTTTAAGTATCAATCAGATTGTGTATTATTTGAGCAGAGTACACATTCAAGTCCACTTTACACCATTATGGAATAGACTAAACAAACCTGACCTCAGGGGTGACCTTCATAGGATCCCTAAAGATTGCAAATGTATAGTAGGCAGTCACCATGAGACTTTTACAGCCTGGTAATGGCATGCAAATGACACTCTGTCTCTGTAAGGCAGCCAAATTCTGGGCTTGTATATGAGACTAATTTCCTGAAGAATTTGGGGAAAATGTGATACTTTTCCTTTTATGTATGAAATTCACATTCTCTCTTCCTTTTACTTCAGGACTTCAGGGAAAGCACTCACAGAGTTGTGGCTGAGCCATACTGTTCCCTGTAGCAGCACCTCTCCAAAACCTGCCCTCTGTAGGCAGGGTGGCCATGGGGACACAGACAACCCAGTGTCCCAAGCCCCATTTCCACAACCAAGGACACCTCATGGAGATATCTGTGCCAAGCATTCTCCTCCAGAGCCCAGCTTCAGGCAGGAGACAAGGAGAGATGCTCTGAATTGCCCTGTGGATGATCCATTCTCCTTCTCCAGGATACATGGGAAACTAGATATGGTTGGCTCCTTAAAAATCAGAAAATAGGAATCCTACTCATAGCCTTCAGGGCTGATTTATTTATTATATATATATAATTTTTTTTTTTCCTAGTTGAATATTCAGAATCGAATGTCTTGAGCTGGAGGGGACCTTTAGAGGTCACCCAGTCCAAAGTCCCTGCCATCTTTCACTGAATCAGGTTGCAGATGGCTCAGCCCAAATGAAGTTGTCTGGTGGGTCTCATGCCAGTGCAATGGGTGAAAGCTTAGCTATGTTTGCAGCACCACTGGGGATTAAACCAATTTTCACCATGACAGCCACACCTACACCTCACAGATTTAAGTTCCTTGTCCACACAGTTCATACCTTTCTTGGCACCCTCAGCACTGTGCCTGTGTTATTCCAGTTTTGCTTCAAGGCTTCCACTGCAGCTGTGTATACACTTGCCATAAATCAGCTTATCTGTTCCCACTGCAGCTCTTAAGCAGAGGAAAAGCGACAAGAAGGGAAAGGTAAATGTGTCTTTCATAAGGCTTTGTATTTCTATCTACACTGGCTAGTAAAGCACCAGGATCATCCTGGCAAAACAGAGGAACCCACTTGTGGTTCCACCCTGAGCTTTGAAGAAACAACCCACTCTTGTCATGCTGAGTAGCAGCTCCCAAAGGACAGTCTACCATGGCCACACTTCCTCATTCTGTTTTTATGAGAGCTCACAGATGGGCATCTGCTTTAAGACATTCTTGTGACCACAGGGACTCAGGAAGGCTTTTTTCCCTCCCTGCCTGACCATAAGACTTCTGCTGTCCTTAGGGGTCCCTCCCTAACATTACCTGTGCTTTTACCAGGTTGGTGTGTTGCCACAGTGTACTCCATGCACAGACACATCATGGATTGCTAAAAGCAAAATCTGAATCATTAAATCACAGAATAAGCAGAGATGGAAGGGACCCAAAGTGGAGTGCAGCAGCACCACTTTTTTGCACCAATTTTCAAGGAGTGTACTTACAGAACTGCCTCCACCTGACCTCCCCAGTTATGAGACCAGGTTACTGCCTGGAGACAGGACTGTACAAAGGCTCACACCAATTCACCATTTGGCCCAAGAGGTGAGGATTCCTCCATCTGCATTAAATGGAGACACTCAGAAACACTGCCAAATATAACAAAAGGAGTGTTGATTTAACATACCTGCTCTGTGAGGCACGTAGGCAGACACTGAGCTTCATCTGGAATGTGCAACTATCTTCTTCTATGTGCTGCTGCTTGAGGTTAACCTTACATGAGGACTACACAAGGGCTGCAGGGAGGAAATGTGTTGGGCTCCTATGCTTTTTTGGGCTCCTATGCTTTTTAACCAAATAGATTGAGGGAGATTTCATCACTTTCAAGACCCACTTGAGCCATTTCTTCCTTTCCTCTTCCCAGAATCACACTGTTAGTAAACGCCTTTCTTCCAATATATAACATTACAAATCTATGTGTATTTTCCTTTCCTCTGCAGTTCCGGCCTCTTCTGGGGAATTAAGTTATGCATACTGCATGAAAATAGGACCACAGGCTGGGCCCCTACAAGCTGCTAATTGAAAACCTTGTCAGAAGTAGGAGGAAGTGGCAAGAAACTTGGCAGGCCCTCCTGCTTTTCATGCTGTACTTAGCTCTTGGTACTCATGAATGGCAGCTCTGCAGTGCTTTGCAGAGGTTTACAAGTTGTGCCAGGGTTGTCTCTGCAATTACAGAACAACACATTCTCCTCTAGGAGCTGAGAAAAGAGAAAAGAGCATTTATATTCAGAAAGCCACATCCTGTGTTTTTCATCCAGGTAATGCTGCTGTTGAAATGGAAGTGAAGAAGGCAGCAGACAAGACTCCACATCAAACTTATTAAACATGAGTGGCTACCAGCTATAGAACTACAGAAAAAGCTGATGAGGCAATATTATGCTTTGAATAATAATAATTTAAAAAAAAAAAATACATGTGCTAGATTCCTGGCAAAGGTGATCTTATTATGGAGCAGGTAAGAAAGTGCAAGAAGGCACAGGAAAGATGTCTGGACCTGATCTTCCAATTCTCAGTTGAATCTTGCTTCAAAACACCAACTCACATGGGAGCTGAAGAATTCAGCCCCATAAAAAAAATTACTACAAATTACCTGATATGAAATGCTTGCATTATGAAAACAGGGATGATTTGGCATCTGTTAATGAGGATAATGACTAATATATTCAGGCACTAGACGTGACAGCTGTCTGTATGTTTTAGGGGCAGGTATTTTTAGATGCCATTATCTCCAAACATATTAACTACTACATTCTTCCCAAGTCCTCCAAATCTCCAAAGCTTAAGACTGCAGGTTAAATTTTCTTTCTGCTTCTGTATCACTTGGTTACATCACACTGTCTCATTATTTAAAAGCTCTCACAAATCTGCTACTCAGATCCTCAGCTAAGTGCCACGGTAAAGGGAAATGGCTAATGCCAACGTGAAACAAAACAAATTTTAAATCACAGTCCACTGAAACACTGCTTAAATGTGACTGCACTGCCTGCTGCTCCATTTTAACTAGTTTAATCGCTTGCTGACCAAGCAGGGCTTATAACTGCTAAGGAATATATGCTTGTACTTTTTCTCCTGTTTTTCAAAACCAAAGATTTGCAACACAAACTCCAATTCTAAGACAAAAGTCACCCCATTAAATCTTAACAGATGTTTCTCAAGTTTAGAAGATTAAGAAAGATTTCAGCATCAAAAATCAAAGAAAATATTCTATGACCTTAAAAAAGGATAAATCTCAAAGCTCTAAACAAACCAAAAGTCCACTTTGACAGCTGCATCTGACTGAATTGATGAGATGCTATTGATGTTTGGATTAAACTATGCCTCTGTGATCAAGTACTCAAACATGGGATAAAAGAGGAATATATTCTTTAATCCCACCAACTAATTTTGTGTAGGCAGCAGTTGCAGAAAGCAATGGTTACAGAACAAACGTTGGAAGTGGCTTCACTTTTGCTTATTGACAAAGCTATTTTTATTTCATTAATTCACCAAGTCTACTACCAGCATTTAAACTAACACGGGGAAATCTATATCAAGCACAGTATTCTCCACAAACAAATCACTGGAAATTTCAAAGTCATTAAAGGCAGAATCAATAGGATATGATTCTGAAGGGCTAGGAAGATGCAGCGCTAAAGTATAATAGAAAAATTAGATATTGATTTTTTAATATAATCTTGATAAACAAAGTAAACAACACAGGAGATTCCAGTTCTGGTTTTATAGCATGTCTTGTCCAAAAAGAGGAAGGGTTAGAATACACCAAAATACTTTGTTAATTGCTGTCTTTATCTATCACTCTGTAACCCTAGGTCTCCAGAGGAAGACTACCTGATGTGTGCTTTCCAAAACTCCTGGCAAGAGGAAGTGAAGCAAAGCTATGCTCCAGATGCTACATTACTAGGAATCCAGATGGGAGAAACCCCAGCACAAAACCAGCCACCTGGACACCTGCATCCTCATCTGACTACAACTGGGAAAGAACTTTGGGGTGAACAAGAATCTGACCTGAATTGTATAAACAGTGGCATTCCATCCACTGCTGTGCTCTGGGATGCTCCCTGGGGTTCACATGTGAGAAGGATCATATGTGAAGGAATAGGAATGGTTTTGGCTACTTGCAGAATGTCCAGTCCCACTGTGACACCAGATTGCACCATGAACTATCAACATATGAAGCCCTGCAACCCAAGCAAACAGCTGGGTACATCATTTTCTGCAGTGGAAAGGCCAGTGTTGAACAAAAGAGACTCTCAGGATGTAGGGATCCCAGCTCTGCAGAAGGAGGGAAAATTCAGGGGTAGTACATTTCTGTTCCAAATAAAGCTTCCCTGCTTGTGCCCACAAAACAATATCTGAACTTCTTTTTTTTTTCACTTGAGGCACTCAAGAATGTGATTCTGAAGTAATTTACCAGAGAATTATGTCATTTTAGGGGAATTCTCTTCAGTACATATTTACTGTGAGAACACTTTCACTAAAGTAAAGGACAGAAACACACCCTGGCCAAAGGGATACAGTAAAGGTGGGCAGCTGTTCCCAGAGCAGACTCTGTGGTGTGTGCTACTGAAGGGAGTGACAAAAGGATCAGGCATCACCTCTAATTCTTTACTCTTCTGTCTCTTTTCTGTTACTCCTGTTTCTCTTAGCAGCTTCTCCTCCCATACATGTAAGGAACACCCACTTTCAGACCCAGATTTGCATGCACTGTTATTTTATTGGGCGTGCATGAGAAGAAGTAATGTTATAGTTCTGAGAACTGTTTCTGAGAAGAGCCAAGCACCCCCCAAGCTGAACCAAACTAACCCATACATTTGGCAGGGATAGGCCCAAATTAACCAATAGCAGCTGCCTTGCACTCAAGAGATGTGGCAAAAGTGACAAATGATAACATGAACCATAGAAGTGAAGAATGAAAATAACAGATGGTCCCTGTGCCTGACTTAGAAACCTAAAAAACGTGTATTCTCAGCTTTGGGGTAGTCTAGACTCTCTACCATTTCTTCAAGCACAGTTAGATGCACATTTGCAGGAAAGAGGTTGGATGTAAACAAAACTTTATATTGCTATCAATTTAGTCTGTCTTTCCAGTCACGTGGTCCTAAAGGATGCAAAACCACACAAGAATACAACTGGAAAACACCAGATGAAAAAAAAAATGCATGTGGTAATATGCTATGTATATAAAAGTATTATGTTTCTATGTTGTAGAAAAATACATAGAGTATTGGCAAAAAGTTTGAGCCCATTTCTGGGTTTGGATTTTTTTTTATTATTATTTTCAGTTGGGTAAAATAAATATTTGCAATTTTTCTTCAAAGTCTTTTTAACTCACAAATAGATCTGCTCATGCTTCCAGAATCATAAATATGAAACCAAGCAACACCACTGGTTATGATTTATATAGCTGGTCTGTGACTATTATGCAAAGACAGGTTTTACCATGACAATTATACTTAGGTAGTTCTGACAGTTGCCTTTGTGTTGCTAAGGAATTCTGTAAACAAACCCAACAAAACCACAGAGCACTTCAATAGCAGTGACAAAATTTTGTAGCCACAATGCTGAGAATATGGTCTAATTATTCTATAAACACACTTTGATTTGTTTACTTCAGTGTCAAATTAACTTCAAATATGTACCAACAGTCACTGATTTGATACGGTATACAATGCTGCCAGTGACTGCTTTCATTGTGGTGTGTGTAAATCTATCTCCTTTTAAAATGAGTTCATTTCTGAAAGCCTCTCTGCTGTACATTGTGAATACTAAACAGGGAAACACATATGCAACTTATTTAAAAGAAAATTATTTCCAATTAATTTTGCTCTGATCCAGCGCGTTTTGGCTCTGTTTTATTTTTCCTTTTGAACAGTAGAAGGAATATTTTTTAGAAAGATTAATAAGTCATGGCGTGGAGAAACAAATTATAATCTTACTGGGGAAAAATGAGCTGAACTAACCTCATCTTTATCCATGCAGTTGCCCTGAACAAGTAGATTGTGCTGCTTTAAAAGAAAGACAGAACTTTGACTTGTTATAACCAATCTATAAAACTGGGACAAGATCAAGTTTTTCGAGCAGTTGCAAAGATCCTGAAGAGATGCACTAAAAAGCAAATTATTACACTGTGGTTTTCATCTTTTTACAGTATTTACCTAAACTATACTCCAAAGAAAACATCAATGGCTTACAAAATTACTCTGATGTGGGATTGTTTTGTTCTTTTTAGGGAGCTCTTTTCAGGGGTTGCTGCATGCCATGACTGTTAGTGGTGGCAAGTAACAAATTCAGTAAAGGCAGCTGCACAAATGACTTTCTTAGAAAACTCTGGTTTGTATCATAAAATGCCTTTCACAAGGAAGGATCTCCAAAAGGTTTATAAGCTCTGCACCATATAGAGAGGTCAGAAGCCCTCCCACTGAAACAAGGCCAGCTCAGGAGAGAATGAGGCTGCCAAATGGCATCTGTAAAAGTAAATAAGATAATTAAGCAGAAAAAAAAAAAAAAGAAATCTTGTTAGTCCCACATTCTGCCTGTGTCAGAATGTAAATGGGCAGCTGTTCCTGTCCATTCACCCAAGCAGAATGGGAGGTGTGACATTATCCAGTGGACCAACACTGCTGAGGTTGCTTTAGCTTTCTGGTCTCTACAGGAGCATTTGCTGAGGTGTCTTGCTCCTGTTCTGCCAAGAAACACTTCAGGACCTCACAGAGATCCCAGTGACTGGGAAGGATTTGGTCCCAGGATGCTGATATGTGTGCAGTATAATCATCAAGACTCCAGTGTTCCCAGCAGTGCACCTCAAATGGCACTGAGCAGGGACACAAGGACTTATGCCTTTTAAAGGACTAAAATCATCAGGAAGAAAATACTGGGTTAACTGTCATTAAGCTGCAACAATCTAGGGGCTTGTGGAGGACTTGGAGTTTTAATACTTGTGAAGTAGAAAATGTGGAAATTAACAATGAAGTTGTGGAAATTAGAGGTTGTTATTACAAAGCCTCTATTTAAGGGATAATGTTCTTGGCAGAGAAATATACAAGGCAATAAATTGCATTAGTAGGTGATTATATTCCCAAAGCAAAAACTGCAGTAGTGGCTGAGTAAGTAACCACAAACACCATTATACAACAAGGGAAAGGATAAAAGCCACAGCACTGTGCCTTCTAAAAATATTTTATACACACACATTATTTCCATCCATTACCAGGACATTTAAGAGTATTGTGTTTCACTGTTCTTAGTCTTTCCATATTTACCTGAGTAGAACAGATACAGTCTAAAGGAATTCAGTTCATAGGTGGGCCTTGGACACCTGACCCATCTGATGTGCATTGGTAAGGATTTACAGTTTGTAGATCAAGTTCACGGGCAGGGAAACATTTTCAGCTTCTCCACCAGCACAAATGTATAATAAGAAATCAAGGGGAAAGGACCACCTTCCCAAAAATCTGTGCAACCCTCTGTGGGTGCTTCCACTTGTGCAGACAATCCCCTCCCTAGGATGAGCCCTAGGTCAGCCCCTTGGGCTGACTGGGGTGTGGAGAGCAAATCCTTCCTCCTCATCCTCAGCTCTCATTTCTCAACAAACCTTCTCCTTCCTCCCACTTATTCAGGGTGAATTTCATCCAAGAGAAATAACTCTCTCAGCACACAGCCCACATGGTTAGCTGAAGCAAAGAAAACTAAGAAAATACAACAAGAGCTGGATCTTCATCTTTCCTGTACTTCACACTCTGCAGCTCGGGGCTCTGATGGCTCCTCACCTATTCCAAAACTGCAAAGAAAGATTTTTTTTTTTTCTCCCTCATTATGGCTGGAAATTTGTAACAGTTTCACCAGCCAAGAGCCTGGCTGTCATTATTCCTGCCAGGTCACCATAAGCCTGCTTTACGTGTATTGAGCACACACTAACCTAACCCCAGGCTACACTTCAACTCACTTGGAAACTGGGAGAGGGATGCAACACACCAAATTCACAAGAAAATTCTTCCTCTCCTACAATTTGCACTGACTGCCAGTAGGTTTCCATGAAGGGGAGGTGTAATAGGGCTGGTTTTGGCCTATAAATCTCTGCTTAGCTTGCAGTCTGTCTACCTGGCAGTCTATGCACCTACACTGTTTCCAAAAAAGGGAAGAGGGGGGGTGTGCTGGAGCCTCTGCAAAGACCAGCCTCACTTTCAGGAAGACCAAGTTCTCTGGCCAGCTTCTACAGCAGGTACAGGGAGACTGATTCCTCCAAGGAACTGAAAATTGTTACATTCTGGAGTTGGGTGCCTGGAATGAGCATCTATCCCTGTTTCCAGGGTTATCCTCTGTGAACGTGCATCTGAAAACAGTGACAAAGTTGTGTGCACAAAAATTCCCAAAAATTCACCATTAACTTCCTCTCCAGCTCATTTAACAATTGTAGGACAATGCTCCAAAGTGTCTTCTGGTATGGTTTTATGGATGCAAAAAGTGCAGGGCAGAGGTGCTGGGGGTCTGGCACGTTTTACCTCAGCTGGCTTGGCTGAGGGGAGACCTGAAAGATCTATTAGAAAGAAACCTTCAGACTCAGCCTTATCAAAGCAGAGCTGGTCCCCAGCTTCAGTAAAGTGGCAGCTGCAACACTTTCTGCAGGAACACCAGAAATTCACTGCACTGGGTGATATGGTCACCTGTACCAAGTAACAACAGGATTTGAGAGCTTAGACTTTCCTCTTCATACTCTTGAGGGGGGATTCAGGGATTTGTCAGGTTTATAGGTGATCTGAAATGAGTGCAATTTAATTAGAGTGCAATGAATTTTAAAGAGCCTAATTCTTCAGATTTCTACTGCTGTAAAAATTCTGGTACTTTTTTGAATGTTTCCAGGGTTGGGGCATCTATGACCTCCCTTGACAACCTGCTTCAGTGTTTCACTATCCTCACCATAAAAAATTTCTTCCTCATATCTAGTCTAAATCCACCTTATTACTGCTTATCCTATCATAACAGACCCTACTGAGAAGTCTCCATCGTTCTCATCACTCCCCCTCTAAGTATTGAAAAGCCACAATAAGGTGTCCCCAGAGCCTTCTCTTCCCTTCTCAGCCCCAAATCTCTCATCCTGTCCTCAATGGAGAGGTGTCCAGTCCTTTGATTAATGGATGCACTGATCTGCACTCCTTACCTCTGCAAACAAGCCCATCAAAAGCCCAATTTTTCATCTTTTATTTATGTGGCTGATTTTTTATTTCTCAAGGTGAAACAGAAACAACTCTGTTCTTCCCTTAGCAGACCAGGAGATTTCTTTGTACCCAGCCTCCTCACAGTAACTGCTGCACAAGAACAACAGGCTCTGATAAGTTTGGGCTTCATAACTTCTAGTAGTAACTTCAAAACCTCTACACCAACACAACAAAGCTATTGCTGCCAAAGTAAATTGAAACTTTATTATTTGCTCCTCGAGGAGCCTTTCTGAGATGTCTGGTTGATTTTCAACTATTATTTGCTAAGCTAATAAACTGGCCATTGGTTGACAAACTCATCTGGCTTTACCTTTAGAGTTTAGGGACAATGTATATGATACTTTTGCAGGCTGAGTTCTAACCCAGGGAAAAAACATCTGGATTGTTTTCAGCTCTCCCAGCTGCTTGCAAAGCTTTGGATGCAACAGCAGCAGTATCAAGTGAGCAACAGTCACTGCAAGGGCTGGGGTTGGTCCCTTGTCAATAAGGATGCATTTTTACCTATGTATGGGTTTCCAGGCTTTAAAATCTGAATCAGATGTGCCTCTGTTACCTGAGAACTGGAGAGAAGCAGAGCCAAATCCAGAGTAAACCTGTTTGGAGGAAGATCAACAGAAGTACCTGAAAGTAATGTAAGTGTTTAGAATGGTTTTTACATAATTTTCCTTCTATTTTTTACTTATCATAAAAGCCTACAAAAAGGAATATGCCTTTTTGACTGAGTCCAACTCAAGATACTTTTGCCTTTTTTAATATCTATCTCAAGGATAATTGCAACTTTTTTTTTTCCAAAGCTATGGACCTACAAGTGTAAGACAAATGCCAGCAGCATTGACAGCTATCCTGCAAGAACAAAAGGTTGGGGATTTCTAGCACATGCATTTAGTGTGTCAGACACTGCATGGAGTGTTGTAAACCCTCAGTGTAAGCTTTGAATTTCTGTATATTGGCCATAAGCAAACACATGGTGGACTCCTCTGCTCACAGGGGCCTTGTGTCACCCATGTCCCCATGCAGGCTGACCAAACTGGCTCCATGCATGTGCTGCATCAGGTTATATCTCTGCTGAAAGTCACACCAGGGAAAAATAAATAAGTTGATATCATAGTTCTTTCTGTTCTTTTATCCTTAGGCCAGATACACTCAGGACACAGAATATGTGCCAAAAAAAAAAAATTGAGTAAAAACCTGTTTTAAATAATAACCCCCTTACAATGATAATGAAGCTTCTGTGTCTTTCTCCTCACTTCACTCTGATGTCTTCCACTTTAAAGAGCACATTCCATTGCTATCAATGCACTAGGCAGTAACACACCTTTCAAATCAGCTGATGCCAGCTGATGGTGCAGATAAAAGACCTAAAAAAAACCCAGTATGTTAAATTGCACTGGGAGCTGTTGGGAGAATTGCTGGAGATTATTGTCCTGAGATTCAGAAAGGGAAAAAAAAAAAAAAAAACAACCCACCAGCACAAGTAACAGGTAAGGATTTCTAATTTCTATTTCTGCACCTTCAGTAGAGCAATTTGTAGCTGACAGGATCTGACAAGCATCCCACTAGAAAAAATTACTTCCACAGATGAGCTTCAAACCCATGGGATCATCAAGGCAGGGGATGAGGAGAAGTGTGTGGGGGTAGGGGGACAGCAGGAACTTCTCTGCTCATTGAAGTGCAGTCAGAGGCAATAAATATCAGCAACTGTGCATTGACAAACCATCCTACCAAGGTCTGCAGGCTAAGATGAAACCAGGAATAATGTTCATAATTCAGCATATTCTGAATTCCTGAAAGAGTCCTGTGGACTGCCCTGCTCCTGTCCTGTCCTATTCTGTCCTGCTGATGTACTCTGGGCATACTTCAGGGCTACCAGATCCTTCCATCTGTGCAAACTGAGATCTGGTGTAAAACTGATTCCTGATCTCCCTCTAACAGGAGGGAAAAATCTGAAATCAAGGGATTTCTGGGAAATATCTGAAGTCAAGAGTATCCTGACTCAGTTCTGGACAGATGACTTCCTAGAATTTCCCCAAGATCTTTTCCTTCTCTCCCCGCTCCTGTGTGTGAACCAAAGCTTGGGAGGGTGAGGTGCTCATAGCCAAGGGCTGGGAAAACAGCCATTCAATGGGAAGGAAGGCAAAACATAAAGGATAATTGAGAAAATATATGGTGGGTATATGGTAATGAAAGATCCCCAAGATGATTACTGATGTCTTATACAAGGCTCACACTGCTATCCATAAGAGTACAGAACTACCCCAAATCCCACTTGCACCATCTTGGATCATAGCAGGAAACATGGCAAGAGAGACTTCCACATTCAGTTCAGGAGCAATTCTTTAGATGTAGAGCATTTGTGGGATGAGGTCTCCCTGACAAGACACTGAGATACCAAGCCAAGCACAAAGAAGAGGAGAAACAGAATGTGATCTTCCCAGAAAATCTTGTTATGGGATGTGGTTAGCAGAGGCTGAAGACAACAAGCTGACCTTCTGGGTAACCTACACCAGTGCTCAGGCTCAATGGATCACTCAATCACTACCAAATCTCACTACACTCAGTTCAACAACCAACCACCAAAACAATGCATGCACATCCCAAGTCAAATACCCTCAAACTACTACAGAGAGAGACAACAGCAAAGAAAAGAGATGTTCTTTAATTCCAGTGTCCTAAGATCATGGAGAACCCATCTTTCTCCTATTCCCTCTGTCTGGCTGCATATAATGCATGAAGTCAGTCTTTCAGAACAGAAGAAAAGGTCTTATGGTACCATCTCTGTAAGAGGCTTGGTGGGAATTAAAATGCCAATTATAACAGAAGAGAAGAGGGGAGAGAAACAGGCAAAAGCAAAATAGGGGGTAAGGACTAGGCAGAAAATAAACAGAAGAATCTCTGTGTTATTCAGATACAAGGAAGAAGAAGCTCAATTTCAAAGCTCCTCTACAGCAATATGTGCACAGATACCTTTGAGGCAGATGTGGATATATCAGCAAAAAGGTAGCCCAGAGGTGTGATGCCTCTTTTCAAACAGTGCCTGAATGGACAGTGGATGTGTAAGATGGTTCTGCTGCCTACACTAGAAACACTGATGGTTTTGGAACAGTAAAACACAAACAGAGATGGAAGTGAATTGGAAGACAGAAATGAAATTTGGGGTCAGAAAACCAAAGGGCCTCTGTACCTGGGAGGAAGAAGGGCACCCTGAACTCTGCCAAGAGCCTGGAGCCACCACAAGATCCCACACTAGAAGGAGGCTGTTTTGCTGGTGAAATTCCCTCAGTTGTGCATTTACCTGCCCACTCCACAAACGCATTAATAAAAGCAGACCGAGACAATTTAATAAGCTCACCCCTGCTGCCAATTGCTTTTCCTCCATTAAAAGAAATAACCCATCCCTCTGGTTCCAGTCTGCTAACCAGCTGGCATAAAGCCCAAGTGGGGCTCGGCTCTCCAGCCCTGAAAGGCAAGAGGTGAAATCCAGTCCTTGCTTAATACCAACAGTGTAAAGCCAATTTTAAAAGCCTTTAAAAATCTATCTTTGATCGAAAAGAAGATGTTGTTTAATTGAAAAGTCTCCTTTTCTGGAACAGATGGATTTTCCTCAAGCTGCAGGCACTTCAAAAGGATTCCCAGTAATGTCAGAGCTTCTTAGGTTTAAACTGTCAGCATTGGAAGGGCTGCTACAGGCTTTCGCCTCCTGCAGGTTCCTAAAGACCTCTAGTGTATAAAGATCCATTTTAAGTAATAGAAATGCTTTAAAAATACAGTAGGGAGGGAAAACACTAAGAAAAAAAATCCATCCAAATAAAAAGTTATCATGGTTTCTGCTGAGGACTAATTTCCACAGCAGTTTGGTATTTTTTTGTAATTAATACTTGCGCTTCTTGTTCCTTGATTTGCATACTGTAAACAATAATGAGGTACCCATTGCTGTAGACATACAAACCCATGTTTTGGAAGTGCTGCTTTGCTTCAAATGCATTGCATTTAAATGAAGATGGAAAATGCACTTAGGCAGGCATTATTATTCAATAAAGTGTGCCCTGTCATGTCTCATCATGCTTGACTAAAACTTTGTAACTCTGGCATAGCTGGCATAAAAATAGGGATATGCCAGTATCTGGATGGAGACATAACATTCTCCTCCAGGGAGTGCAGACAGCAGTTTAACTGAATTGATGCCATACCCAAACTCCACTGAGCCCTCAAAATAAGATAGACTGGGTTTTTTTATATTTCAGAACTGCCCTCTGCACATTAACTTTCATGATCCATGTGAGGATTTACCTTTTCTGCATATATAGCTTTAAATTCCTGGCACACACTTTCTTTAGAGATCAGCCAAAAACATACACTTTGCTTTAAAAGCAATTCCTCCACAGAGACAATGGTCGGGTCTATTCAAAATTAAAGCAGATGAACAGACACACCTGATTCTCCAATCCACAGGCTGCTCAGGTTTAAGGACAAGAGATCTGAGAACATTTCACTGTTGGACTGGAGAGAGATGTGCTCTAGAGTCTGACAAGCACCAGGCAAGCCCAGTCCCCCTGTTCCCTCAGCTCTCTGCCAGGACTCACACAAGCCACATTCAGCTGACATGGATTCTACCACATCTCTGTGCCCTCCTTTTCCTGCACGTGGGCTCTGAGAGACTTTTTCTTCAGCAGCTCATGTAAGCTTTGGGACTTTCCCTCCCTGGACTTAGCATCTTTAAGGTGAGGCCCTCTGTGAACCTCATCTTCATGTTTCATTGTGCTTAAATTTCTCACTTGCATGATAAGAGCCATAGGACTTTAAGGGGTTATTTGTGAGGGAAAACAGAGTCTGTAGGAATGGAAGTGGGACACCACAAAACATATGACAGGAAAATCTTCTAAAACCTATGCACATATACAACTAATTTTTGGGTTCCCTGTGCATCAAGATCCATAAGGAAGCTTCAGTCATGTTACATCATATTAGACATAATATGTGCATTCCCTTCACAGCAACAGGGTTGTCTGGTTTTCTGAACACTCCTGTTTGCTCTCAGTAAATTTGGGAGTGAGGGGCAAGGGGTTAGATTAGGGAAATTAAAATCTTATTTTGTTAATGATTACTTCTATTGCTGTAGTTCTCCTGTGCTACCCCTGGTGTAATTCTATTAAGCTTTTGGCGGGGCAACAGGGATAAATTTGGCTCAGTGTACTTAAATATTTTTTTGTATTTGATACTCATGGCTGTATTTATATCCAAAGCAATATGTCTCTTATTACAAACATAAGTCTTTGTAATGGCATAAGCACTGAATGCATAGGACATTTAGCCCATAAAAATAACGAAGGTCTGATTCAGTCTTCATTGAAATCATCTACAAAACTCTCATAATTTCTGATGGAAACAGAATCAGGCCCCAGCTTTTCTGCCCTTTAGAGGGGAGAGTTGCATTAAGAGTTAGTGGTAATATCCCCATATTGATGAGTCACTCATTTTGCAGTACATAACGTTTTATGAAGTAGAGAATCACTTTCCCTAAGCAATTACAATTTTGAGACAGGATCTCGGGCACTGGCAAGTTCCTTTGTTTCACAGCCCACCCCTGTGTGATGCTACAGTCATTCTTAACATGCCTGCCTGGCTATTTGCTAGGGTAAATAACTTGTAAAATATGGTTTCTGTGATAAGGAGAGATCCCAGCTGGGTATTAAAGTGTGGGTTAAGAGCTCAGTGAGTGATGGTTTCCCTTAAACTTCTCACCCCATTTCTTCAGCTTCTCAGTTAGGGGCCTGTCAGTAAGAACGAGAACATCCACCTCTGAACCATATCAACTCTCCTGAAAGGAATCCCCTTTAACCCTCATCCAGTGTTGAGTGTGAACAAAAATAGCTTATCACATATGTAATAACACGAGCAAATGCAAGTAATACGGAAATCTTAAAAAAACCTGTGCATGTTACCTCAGCACTGGCAGAAATACAGACATTCCTTCCACCACAGTTTGGGGGAAAAGTGCAGACTACTAGCAAAATCCTCACATCTCTCCAGCAGGGCTACTAAAAGCTACTGTGATTTCTGCACACAGGAACAATGGGCTGCACTAAGAACATTGCAACAACTGAAATTTATGGCTCCAACAGCGGGGAAAGTATGTGCTGATATCAACAGCTTAACTTTAGTCAATGAAATAGGAGAAGATTTAGTTATTTGGGATGAAGGCTCCAAGCCACAACTGTGTATTAAGAAAGAGAAAAGATGTAAAAAAGGACAGGCCATCTAACGGTGCTCGATAGGCTGCTCCGGGGGCTGGCTGCGTTCTTTTCGACTCAGAAATATTTAGCAGCGCTTAAGCAAAGCATTCATTGCCTTGGCCACTCGCTCTCTCTAGTGGCCACTGCGGAGAACAACCTGAGCCGCTTCAAATGTTTCTGAAGGAGAAGCACTTAAAAAAAAAAAAAATAAATAAAAAAATAAAAAAAAAAAAAAAAAGGCAAACTACTGGCTTTAAACACAGAGCGTCAAACACTTGATCTGCCACTCAAACCTCTGTCATCTCACCGTCACGCTGGGAAGGATGTAGGAAACAGGGCTGATTTTCTTCTAGCAAACCTCCTTGAACTGCTCACTGAAGTGCCTGCTGCAGTTTCTGACGTGGCCAAGGTGTCCTTGAGACACTCACTGCTAATGCACATGCAAAGAGTGACTTTGGATGGGAGAGAGGTGTGGTTCACACAGGGGAGATCCCAGTCCTGCTGAGCTTTTACATGGTTTCTTAGAATATGGAATAGAAACTGCTCCAAGTCCAAGAGCAGCACAAATGTTGCTCCAATAAATTAAATTGCTATAGGCTCTGCAAAAATGTAAAAATGTCCTTTTTATTTTGGGGTAGGTTTTTTTGTTGTTTGTTTGTTGGTTGGTTTTGGGGGGGCTTTTGGAAGGTGAAGGCAATTATTATAACCCAAGACAGTTTTTCCAGCCAGGCTTTCTGGTACAAACTATCTCCCTCTTCCACTGCAGCTTCTGCTCTTACAAATTTCAGATTGCCCAGCAGCACAGTAAATCCACTTGTAACACTTCCCAAAGAAGGGCTGCATTGGCCTTTGGATTATATTCCTCCAAAACTGGAGAAGAAGTCGTTTTAAATGTAAAGAAAGAACAGAATTTATAGATTAGAATTTAAAACAAGTGGGAAATAGATGTAAATTAAATTACTTATTGCATGCCAAAGCTTTGGTTTTAAATAGAATAATTTCATTCCATGTAATTTTCTTCATCCAGAGATTGAAGTTACAAGGCACTACCTCAGTCTATTGTTTAATGACATTTATAACTCTATAATAGTATTTTGGGGAAATAGCTGCTCAGGCTTAACATTTCTGACTATGGAATAGACAATACAGTGATGTCATGAATACAAAGTTAGTAAATTATTATCTGTCACTTGGCTTTAAATAAGTGTATTTCTTCAGACAATAGGTATGATGAATATAAGTGCAAATGAACCATGAATCTCTTCAATTATTCTTATTTAGATTCATTTTCCTATGAGTTTTCATTTAAATCCTATCACAATCTCTTTTCCATAAATCAAAGGCAGGCCAGTCTTGTGGCAACATGTCTACTTAATATAATGAAGAAACACCTACCAGTCATTAAAAATAGCATTTCCATGATCCAAGGTTCTTTTATAGCACTAGAGTCTTGTGTTTGAGGCCACGTTCTGGAGTTTGCAATATTTTCTTCTCTACATCAGATTGTTACTATCAACCACAGAAACTACCTTTAAAGCCTTCTACCTTTAATACTAAACCCAGGTGATCTGGAGCAATAAGGATATGATTCTCCTAGTGCTAGAACCTCAGCTGATCTACCTTATCAGCACCCACCTGTTGCCCTGACAGCATGGAAATGAGCAGGTATTATCAAAATAGCCTGTTCTGACTCAGGGGATCAAGATTAAGGCCTGTGAGATTCCAGATCCAAGTTTTCAATTTCAGGCAGATCCTCAGGGTACAACTTGGGCCCTTTATTGCATCAGTAAGAACAAGAACTAATAAAGATAGTTTTTAGCTGTCCCACTCGAGTCCCCTTGAACCTGGCAAGCAGCTGGTCCAAAGTTTCCCAGCCAGAATCCTTGTGCTCCATTTGGTTCATGCTGTCCTTTGACCTGCCAGCTGCAGCAGGATTCCCATGCTGCTCATGACACCCTAAAACCCTGCTCCTGGATGTCATGGTCTCAGCTGAGTTTGTGACCTTTTGTGAAAGTAAGTAAATGCATCCAAAAGATTCCTATCATGCCCTCTGTTGGGAACCACTGATTTAAAGCCCCCCACAAAGCCCCAGGGTCTCAGGGTGCAAAAACTGTGCCACAGTTCCTTTATGCTGCTTCTCCCTCTCACCTGTTTGCCTCCCAGTGCCAGGTCAGGTTTCAATCTTCTGTTTCCCTGACCTTTGTGACACACAGCTGATCAACTCCAACCCACTTGCCCAGGTGATCCTGTTGATCCGTGGAGCCTCCTGTGCCTCTCTGCTGACACTCTCCTGCTGGAAACCAGCAGAATGGGCAGAGGCAAGGAGATAATCAGGCAGCCTGATGTGGTCTGAATATGAGTCTCGTTATCTCTTTATGCATTCTCTCCTCAAATTGTATGACCTGCATTTCAGGCACCCTTGGGCTTGGGATTTACATTTTTAATATCAGGGGCTTGTGACGCTGTCCTCTTGTTGGTTAATTGGTATCAGAGAGCAAGTGTTTTCCCTTCCACTGAAATAAATCTCCCCTAAAGCTGCAATTGCTCATTCTTTTGTTCCATCCTCATTTGAAATGGGTTCTGCAAAGCCTCCACACCATGCTAAATAATCTTCAACTCTCACTTTTTAAAATCTGTTGGTTTATGCCTTAATGGCTTTGATGGGCTTTGCTATTCAATCTTGTTACTTAAACCACTTTCCTCATATTCCTAAACTCTGTGTTTTCATTCATCCTTACCACAGTGGACTCTTTGAAGCTGAAAGGATTTATTTATCATCCAGAATACTTTTCTCCCCTGATTTTGGAAACATACCTTTTTAAAAGACAATGTGACACAGTTCAGAGTATTTTCTTGGTCTAGAATATTGAGTCTAAAACAAATGCATTTTGTGTTCTGATTTGCTGAAAAATCCATCTGTACCTCTCAGGGAATAATTTTTCCACTGGATCTGTGTCAGCTCCAAACAATAGAAATGTTGCACTCATCATCAGTTTAATGTGATCTGAAATAACATTCTGTCTGAATTCAGTAGTTAGTGGTGTTAATAAAAGCTAATCAGTAGCAATGGTGAATTTCTGGAAGATTACTGCACACGAGCTGTAATTCTCTGTCTTCAATATGCATTGCAATTTTAAATTAAACTAATTTGGACACACAGAGGAAATGTCAGTCTGGGTAACACTGTGTAAACAGACTGAAGTATCGCAGAGGAGGATCAGGAAAAAATAAAATCGTCTGTGTGACTTTGTTCTTAAATCAATGTTGACACTTTTCCTGCTCCTACAATGATAATGTAACTTTCAGCTCTTCCTTCACGCGCTGCCCTCATTGTGCAACCACGGAAATACTGAAAAGAGCAATCATCGCTTTGTCAGCCATTTATTTCAATATTGTTCTCCAAATATTTGAAAATATCTAAAAAACAAGGGCAGAATTTCCGAAGCTCATCCATCAGTCGGAGGCAGTCTGCTCTCCTTCCAACCCACACACAGCTTCTTCGAAAACTGGAAAGACATCCATGTATTTGAAAACCTTCCAGCTGCTTCCAGGCCAGACAGCTGATGTGCCCAGATTCCTCCATTCTCTGGGGGGGGAGGGGGTGTAAAATAAAATTAATCAGGAGCCAAAGTTGCTTTGTTTTCTCTTATATTTTACACTGATTACAGAAAGAAATGGTGTCACCGAAAAAAATCGGTCGAAAAGGGGTTTTTTCTAATGACTGAAATTATGGTTCAGCCCCAAAAGACACAGACATTGAGCCAACCTGAAACCAGAGATGTCACTTCATCCGGCTTCTATGGGAAAAGAACTGAATCCACACTGAGCCCAAATTTCTGGGCTGATATGTAATAGCATTTGCCTAATTAGAGTCCAGCTGGAGGCTTATTATATAGCAGGATACAGTAGGCTTTTGCTTCTTCAAATCAGTCATGGATACAGGTTTGGCTGAAGAGCTTGGCTTCCTGTGATCTAACCAGGACATGATGGTATTTAATGGGACTGGGACTGGTTTTTTATTACAAACTGGCCCCTGCAGAACTTTGACTTTCCCTGCAGCCATGGTCTCTCACCTGCAGTCCTGACATGCTTTAAAAGCTGAAGGCTGAAATACCAGTTTGAAGGGTGTGGTTAAACACAGAAGGAAGAACTAAGGTTTGTATCTGCATTGTGTGGCCTGGAGTTAACCCACTTAACTACATGAAGGTCATCTTCCTAGTTTTACTTGTGGAATTATACCACCTACTTTAGTATCTCACTAAGGAGGGAGGGAGCACTTCCAGATTTAGTCGGTGCTTGCAAAGTGCTCTCGAGGTTGTAAAGAATTTTAAGTGCTATTTTGTAAAGTTGTGTGCAGAACATGACAGCACAGGCCACTCCTTACCTGGTCAAGGTGAATTTCTCCAGCATCATATTTCCACATGATAAAGTTCCCTACTCATACTGTGGCTGAGGTTTCATCAGTGAAGAGTTTGAAGGGATTCTGCTCTTGGGCAAATAGGAAATTTGAAACTCCATGAGAGGAACTCTTCCAGCAGTCCTTCCAGATTAGAAACAGGTTTCTGCATGATTGGATGGGCTGGGGGAGAGTTGTCACCAGGACTTGTCTCCTTGCATGGTGAAATGTTCCACGAGGATCAGAAGTACATCCTTCTGCAAAGTGCACCAGGGACTAGATGGTTTTGATGGCCATGGTTCTCTGTGCTTCCAGGAATTGCAAAGTGCTGTCTCCATGCTCCAATGATACCAGTCAGTATCCATTAGGACTGAGGACTTAATATTTGCTATTAAGTACAGCAAAAAGATAGCTTGCCTGCCACAAATTTTTCCCAGTTTTCGTATGATGAGTGAGTTTCAGACATCAGACCTTGAGCATCAGCTTGGCTGTGGTAATTACCCATGCACAGATACAGAGTCTGAGGCAGGACTTCATCTCATCTGAATTATACTCACTACCAACAAAAGAAATTGGCTATGTTAAAAGTACAGCACAGGGACTAAGTGCTTCTACATGCATACTTACCAACACGATTTAATGTATTATTCCCAAACCTGGTCGCCACGCTTTGTCTTAATTTCTTTAGATGTGGACTTTATTTCATAGACTAACAAAAGCAAAATCTACACACACATCCCCTTAATGCTGACACTTTCATAGAGGAGCAATGGGTACAACTGCTACTGCTTTCATATACCCTTTTCTGATCACAGGAGGCCAATCTCAGAATTCAGTTCAGGAAGTCTGAATTCAGAAAGAAAACAAACCTATACCACCTAAGAGAGACAACACCTCTCTCCCTTTGCTCACTGATTAGTACTTTTTAGCTGCTTCTATTCCCCCTAAAACTCGCAATTCAAGAAGTGGAGAAAATAACTCTTCTCATTAGCAATAACAGTCATGTGAAAAGAAAAAACAACTTGTCTCCCTAATTATGGGCATTGTGTTCGCAGTCCATTTGCTCTTGATCACTTCTTTTCAGTTACTCCTTGTACTCTGCTTCATCTTGCCTGGTAAGACAGCAGCACAAGGGGGATATAGTACCTCTTACTGCTCAACTTCTTAATTTTTGCAAACCTTAGGGAGGCTTTTTCATCTTTCTCTCGGAGGATAATTAGGTACACTGAGGCTTAATACCAGAAATCCAGTAGCAGCAAGTCCGGTATAATATTATTCTTGACAGACACACCATCATAAAAAGGTGAGCCAGCAGTACTTTTTCTAGTTCTGCAGTCCACTCCACTTCCCATGGAGTTTTCTCTGTCCCAGAATAAAAAGAAATGAATCAGCTAAATCTGACAAGCACCTTAAACAGATAATACTTCCCTAGTCATCCAAAGGAGTGAGTGAAGACAAGATACCTCTGTGCTTAAGAAATTAAGTTAGAATAAGAGATGAGCTCAGCATCCCAAACTGGAAAGAAAAAAAAAGACAATTCCAAACTGCTTTCTGTTCATGTTGCTTGCAGCCAGACAAACCTCATTAGGGTTGAATTTCTGCAGAGCATCATAGTGACATTCAATGGACCACTTGCAAAGTATGCATTTCCTTCAAGTGTCCAGAACAAACTATCTGGGTCTGGAGCTGGGGCCAGATGTTTGTTAAAAAGCCAAGCTCTGGGCAAAACAACCATCCAAGCCTCCACACTTGCTCCAATTTGCCAATTAAACACACAAAACAAATAAAGGGGAGGAAGGAGGAGCAACACCTCGTTGCTTTGCCAGAAAATGTCAAAATAAGCCGGAGACAGGAGCCAGTAGAGCTACTTACACCACATTATAACATGCAGAGCATTGCCTGCCTCCTGATCCCGATAGTAATTTGTCATTGTACTGAAGCCTCATTGTGTTTGTTTCCTTTAAGGGAGACAGAAGTCTCCTTTGCCATCTTTGAGGGAGTGTGGGCGGGCTGCCCAGCAAGACATTTCAAGGGAAGGCCATTATCCCCACCTTGGAAAGCCCACAGTTTCTCTGGGTGTGTGAAAACCTAACCCACACCCCCATAATGTGGAACAGCCTGCCCCAGCAAAGGGCTGAACTGCTAATCCTCTCTGGTACTCACTCAGAGCAGCAAATGCTCCTGTTCTGGAAGCACAGTGAGGAATAACCCTCAGCCAACTCTCACAAGCAGTAAACACTGCAAGGCATGCCTTGGGATGCCTCTCCTAGTTTCAGTATCTGCCTTCCTCCTGCACCTAGAGGGAGGTAGGTAAAGAAAGTCTTGCTTAAGACCTTCTATATTACACTCCTCTTGAGCTCCAGTTTCATTTGTGCACCAAGAACACAGCAATTGGACACCACCCACAAAAGAACAACACTGAAATCCTCTCATTTTGTCCATCTTTCTGGCACTCTCCAGGATGTTTCTGGCTGGGAACTGTCTCCTGCAGAGAGTCATGGCATATAAACAGAAAAGGAGAGAAACATCTTTGGGTGTACGGAACCTGATGAGATGTGTTCCAGAATTCCTGAAGGAATTGACTGGTGTAGTTGCCAAGCCACTCTCCATGAAAATTGAAAAGCCACAGCAGACAGGTGAAATCCCTGGTGATTGGAAAAGGGGAAAATTGTACTTATCTTTAAAAAGGGTAGACTGGAGGACCCTGGGAAACACCAACCTGTCAGCCTCACCTCTGTGCCTGGGAAGATCATGGAACAGATCCTCTGAAAAACCCTGCTGAGGCACATGGAGAAGAGGGAAGTGATTCAGAACAGCCAGAATGGCCTCACCAAGGGCAAGTCTTGCCTGACCAACCCAGTGGCCTTCTGTGATGAAGTGACTACACCAATGGACAAGGGAAGAATTACAGGTGTCATTTATTTGGAGTTCTGTAAAGCCCTGGACACAGTGTCCCACACCACCCTTCTCTCTAAATCACAGATTTGATGAGTGGCCTGTTGGATGGGTAAGAAAGTGGTTGGATGTTTGCATACAGAGAGTCTCAGAGTCCTGAGTGGCATCAGTGACAAGTGGTGTCTCTCAGGGGTCCATACAGGGACCAGTATCTTCATTAATGACATAGATGAAGGGATCAAGTGCCACCCTGAGCAGATGACACCAAGCTGAGTGGTGTGGCCCAGAGGGACCTGGGTCAGGTGATGGGTCACAGCTTTACAAGACAGGAGATGGACAGAAGGGAGGAGAAATTCCAGCAAGATGTGTGTACCTCTGAGCTCTGCAATACACTGTGGCTCTGCAGTACAGACACTCATATTCACTGATCTCAGAGATGACAAGGAAAACTATCAGCGACTGTGATTCATCTGTAATTTCCCTCTCTACCTCCAAAGGTGGCCTGAGAAACTGCTTGGGAGTCTTTCTTTGTATGAATTAAGAATTGCACATACTTTGCTTCATTCATATATTTCTTTAATTATCAGGTGCCCATCTTGTTCTTAGAAAGCTTCTGATTCTCCTTAAAATATAGCTCATATCCATCCTTTATTATAAGAAAAGCTGCAATCCTTACAAAAGACCAATTATTCCAACCCACCATCCTGTCATTGAAAAAATGTCATTGGTAATTTGGACTGCTGTTGAATTTGCCAGTAGGTTCATTTTGTACTCCAAAAGGGAAATCAGATAATTGCTTTGGCAAGACTGCACATTGCTTATTGCACATGGTTATTGCACAACCTTCAGCAAAAATGTATTTAAAAAAGAAAGTTTTCAGAGACTCTTTCACCTATCCTCTTGCCACCAGCACCCTCTTTTTCCCACTCCAAAATCTCACAGCTTTATTTTATCCTTGACTGCAAAATCAGCATGAAAAGTGAAACTTGACATGAATTGGGGCAGCAGTTTTTAAGTAAAGATGAAACAAATCTTAAAAGTATTTTTGGTCATTTTTAAATATTTAAAGACTGCAACCACAAAATCAAAGTTTTGTGTTTCAGATGCTTTTATGTACTGGTCTAACCAAAACCAGCTTTGTATAAAAATACAGTTTTGCAAGTCAGCTTGCTTCCATAATGAGAACTATCCCCTTAAACTACTGCTGTAAGGTCATTTGGCCTGCAGAGTCTTGCCCCCATCCCTAGCACACTCCTGTCAGCAGAATGAGAACGACCCACCATCCCATAAACATCTAAGCCCCTGAAACACCAGAGGCACCCAAGTCATAGAGTAAGAAATTTGACTTTTATTTTAATTTGGCAGATTATTTTATATATATTTGGCATATTTTATTTTAATTTGACATTCCTTTCCCTTTTTAGGTGCTTGGTTTAAGTCGTTCCTGGACCTGGATCCTGAAGAGGCTCAAACACAGGTTTAACCTCACACACTGCATGGGGGTTGCATTTACTACAAAAATTGCAAACACTGGCAGGCTTAGGGACTTAAAAACTCAAAACTGGGCTCCACTATCTCTTCAAAAAGGATCCTGCCTATCTGGAAAGCCCATTTGTGGGGGGAGGAAGGCATGGGGAGAGGGGTGGATGTTGGGGTTGTTAACTTATTACAGTTACATTACAGCATGATTAGTCCACTGGAAGAAAAGAGCAGGAATAATAAAAAAAAATAGCTCCTACTTCCTCTCCACTCCCAAGTTAGTTTGTTATGAGTATTTGATGGCCCTTCATGAAGGAGCAGTAAGACCCTGAACCTGCAATGACCCCTGTTTCCACACAGAACATATGGACTTCAGTGCAGGGGTTTGCCTGGACGGGGCTCATTGTCAACTGAGACTCAAACATCCCTGAGCAAGCAGAAAAGCTAAAGCATATTTTAATATTCTCCTTTAGAAAAAAAACAAAAAAAAAGTCCAGCCAGTTTTTACTCTTCTGCATCTTTGAGACACTTCCCCACTTCCCATCGTGTTGTTTTACAACTGAACACATCCCTGTAGGTGTCAGATGCTCAGCAGGGACTGCTCTATTTACATGTAAGGCACCATTCTGCAGCACCTTGAGCTGTGTTATTCAGCACCTTCAACTCTTTCTGAACTCTGCTTGAGCTGGGGGCACTCAGCCCCTCTCTGGATGGCACACAGAACTAGTTTACTTTGATCTTAAGTGCTGGAATTGTTCATGTTTAAATCTAATTTCATAAAATCCTCGGATTTACCCACTCCCCTAATATTTGCAACTTCACTGAAAACAATACACGTACAAATCACTAGCATCACACATCCTAGTGAAGATGAAGTTAATTTACAGGATCTAGCCTTTAAAATACAAGGATTTCACAACAAATCTGTTGCCATGGCAACAGAGTAAGCTTATGTGAACTTCAGGCATTCATATTCATAGAAACTCCTGAAGCAAGACTGACTGTTGGCCATAACATCCCTACTCTTGCCAAGTTTCAAATAGTGCATGAATTATGCCAAAAATAAATGGGTGTGACTAATACAAGCACACAGAACACCAAGGGAAAAAGAAACACCCAAGCTTTTGCCTCTAAGGCAACATTTGTTGCTAGAAAAGATGGACATTTGGAGAGTATGCCTTTTCCTCCCCTCTATCTTTTTGCTTTACTTGCACATCATAAAAGCCCCACATGCACATTTGCCTGCCATAAATTGTACGACTGCTAGTAATCATGCATCTTTGCAGTCTATAGAACAAATCTTTTTTTAAAGACTTGCTCCCTTTGTACTCCCCTGGTATTTAAGGAGCACGTGTGTGCTGGAGGAGGAAAGTCAATCTGTTTTAACTCATTCTAACCCTTTCTCTTTGTCACATAGCTGCAAGCAATTCTTTTTGCAGCCTCTGGAAAAAAAGCATGTCCAGCCTTAGCCCATGACAAGCTCTGTGACATTAAATTCATCTCTCTCACATCCTCTCCTGCCCATCTCATCTCTGCACCCCAACCCAGCCTGCCCACTCTCATTTAGCAAGGTCAGATTTTTCCAAGGGCCAGACTGCATTTAATGTGCTGCATCCAGATCCAGAGAGTTCCTGCTAATTACTGTGGTCACACTTCCTAATCCAACAAGCATCAAACTGCACAGCAGCCTCTGAAGTGGAATAGGTCACCTGGCAATGTGCTGCAGGTCGTTCAGTTGGCAGATTTTTCTTGATGAAAGACAGTTGTGTAAGGTAGCTGTCCCAACACGAACAGCAACGTAGACTAATTACATGTGATACACCCACTCTGACTCACAAGATAGCACAGAAGTAAGGGATGGAGGAAGGGGAAGAAGATTAAGAGAAAAAGGGAAAGTAAGCACAGTAAGCCCTTGACTCACCTAAGGAACAAATGATAATTTCACACTTTCCACTCCTCCCTATGGAATAGAATAGTTCTTCAAATTTTAGATTCCAAGAATTTGCTCAAATCAAGAACCAACTTCTCTTTTTCTGTCCCAGCTCCTCTGCTGTACAGCAGCTCCATTTCCCAATGCAATTCAGCCCAAATCAACACTTCCTTCTCAGAACTCAATAACTTCTTTTGGGTCTGATAGACTCTATAAAGGCTGAGCACATTAAAACAAATAAGACAGAAATAGAAACATCTCTGGCTGTCATTTCAGCTCATGTTCCCAAAGACGACTTTACAGTCTCTCACTTTGCCCAAATCCTGGATTTTGCTTAATGATGGAATTAGCCCAAACACACGTTGAGAGAAGAATGTGAAGATATGGGAAGGCTCAGGAGACCAAGGCAGACCACCATGGACCAGGGGCTTAGTAGCAGGAAAACATAAATCCCTTTAAAATCTGATCTTGAAATTCAGTGGGAGGGATACAGAGTAAGAGTTTCTTCCTTGCATGTATCACCTCAATAGTCAGTCTACCTTTTCAGATCAAGTGCTAGGCCCTGAACCCATGATCTTTCCCTGTATGTGTCTGACAGAATGGTGGCCTCCAATCCATTTTGACAGTCCACTTGTGCATGATCAAAAAGGCTGCTTTCAGTTTCCAGGATTTAGGCCTGGAAACTGGGAGATCTTGTATGAACACAACAGAAAAACAGGGGGAGGGGAAGAAGGTGAGAAACCACCAAAGTTACTCATGGCCCATGGATTGTTTAAGAACACCTGTGTTACCTGAACACTTGACCTTGCTTTGCCCTGGATTATTCATAATGCTGGCATCGAGTTGCCACTTGCCAGGAAAATGGTATTGGGTTACTTAATCACATGAGACAGGCCTGCCTCCAAACAGAGCAGATTCAAAACCAGTGCTAAAAATTGCACGTATTCATAGGCCTTTGCCAGTTGACTGCCTAATTCCCAGCCATAAGGGCTTGGGTAGTTTGGCCTCCAGCCCTGTTGCTAACAGCACTCATCTTAACAAAACAACATCTCTTTTGAGCGTGCTGGGGCACTAGCAGACACCACAAAGCCAAGCATGCCCCTGAGGACTTGCTCAGAGCTCTCAAAAAGGCTTACCTTGACTAAAATACACCTTGGGTCAAACTCTGGCGCCTCATATCAGGACGCAACAGCCAGGCAAGGAACCAAGAAGTGGAATCACCTACTAGATTTTACACCACCAATCACCACTGACTTACCAAAATTTGTGTTGGAAGTCACTCAAATCTAACTCAGCACTCCCTGTCAGCTTGTTCTGAAATGCTGGCTATGGACTTGGTCTTCTTGTTCCATAACTACATTTTGGACTCACTTGACGGCTTGTTGAACTCTCATTCAGCACTTTGACTCTGACTTGGTCACAGCATAGTACTGTATCACATGAATACATTTTCCTCTTGGGAGTTTTTAGTAAAAGACTTCTGGAGGATGCAATCCTGCTCTCCCTCAGGCTTTCAACCATCCATTCTTTCAGGACTATAATGCCAGCACCCTGTGGCAGTACAGACAGCCCCTGGAAAGGACTAGCTAGAAGATCTGAAACATGCTTTCAGTTCTATCCAGTACACATTTTTGGTCCCCCATACCCTTTGGGAGAAATACTAACTACTGGAAAGCAGAAGCAAATTCCTATAGCTTCATTCTAACAGTAGCCTAGGCTGTGTTGGCAGGCCAAGTAGTGCCCACTGCCTTTAAAAGTATCAATTCTGCTTTTCAGAGAAACATGTGAGTCCTGGCAGAGCTGGTGGTAAGATTTCAGAGCAGTTGTGTTGTAATTCTATAAGGTTAGCTTATAGAATTACAGCTGTTCCAGATGTAGGTCACCATGTTCAAACTGGTATTTTTACTACCAGTTCCCAGAACTGCTCAGGACTTGGGGCTTAATTTTCTTCAAGAGTTGTGGTTGGTTGACCCCAGTGGAAACTTTTATTTCTGTCCCAGTCAAGCTCTCATTTCCATTTGGGTCCTCTAGAACAGCTCAATTTATGTCAACCTGCTTGAACCTATTTCACTTCTTGCTTCTTCTTACTCTTTCCTTCCTGAAAAATGTTGGCTGTTTATAACCTGTTGGAGGAAAAGAGGTTTCAGGCCAAAAAAGAAAGAGCATATAAGGGAGATGGAGGCAGTTATAGCCAGGAAGATGTTGTTCTCTGAACAATGAAAGGAGCAGACTCTGCAAAAGAGCAAGATGTTCTGGGCACCCCTACCAAACTGCCCACCATCTACACAGCCATGTCAGAGACTGCCTATCTAAGCCAGCAATGAACTATTGATGAACTATTGATGAGCTATTAAGAGGAAAATGGAAAAGTGCCACAAATAATCCCAGATGGGAAACAGAGCCACTGATAAGGTTTTGTTGATGAGTTCTACTATTTGCCATAAAGGACCTTAACTGCATCTAGAAGGCAGGAAAGCAACTGCATTCCTAAGCACCATTTTTAAAAACTCCAATGCTTTAAGTAAGAGCATTAAGTATCTATTGAAGTTTCAAATTCAGAATGACTCTGCTCTTGGTAAATGAAGGCTTCAGTTTATCTGGTAGCAAGATGGAGATCTGGTGCATAGAGATGAGAAACATTTCCCTCCTTAATCTCTACAGGTCTGCCTGGAGACCCAAAATCTTAAGCACATGCTTATGTCCTTGATTGAACACAGAAAAAACTTAAGCACACGGTTAAGTGTTTTGATGAGTGTTGCCATATGAATTTCAACATGGATTTACAGATCTATGGCTTGACTGACAGACTCAGCCCTTTCAAACATACATTATCTAATTAGTGCCTGAAGGGAAAGGCCTAGATATAGAACATTTGTCTTTTAGCACACAACTCACACAGCACTTCATGATGTCTTGACACTTATTAATTGCATTCAGTTTGAATATAAACACTGTCACATGATCCTTAACCGAGAATTGGCTGAAATACCATAAACAAAGAATTACAAGCACAGAGCAGGGAGGATGTGTCTCGGGGGATGCCACAGGGAATTTTGGTTGTGTCCAGTCTTGTTCTCAAACAATAAAGAAAACAGAATTATAAACAAGCCAGACTTTATAGACGGTAGAAAACAGACATGAGAACAGCCAGAAAAACAGACCCAGAAATGTTTGAAATTTGGTGGACAGAAAGAAAGGAAGAGCTGTAATGGAAAGGAAGTAAGAAATTTCCATCTTATTCTTGGCTGAAACAGAGACAATATTCTCAACACCTTCTGTCCAAAGAGTTAAAAAAAACTCCAAGGATTATCCAAAGTATTCACAGAACTGTAGTTGAGACAGTATCCCAATATCATACAGGTCAGGAAGACTGGGTTGCTCTCTCCAGGGAGAAAGGCAAAAGTAGAAAGATTCTGTAAAACTACCGTGTCTTCTCAAACAACTCCAGCAGGAGGAATGGGATAAAGCCCCATTCCTGCCTCCCCTCTGTCTGCCAACATTCTTCCCCAAGGCTGTTCCAGATTTGCCATCTCCAGCTTTATGGACTGCAGACTTCAGTCATCCCAGCTCCTGTTACAGGTTGGGACTTGTTACAGAGGCAAGATTAATTTATTTTCTTGGCTTGGTCATGACATCTGGGAAATTCCTTCCTTGCTCAAGCAATCAGAGCCTGGGACCCCACGACATGACTGCCACCAACAGGCAGTGGAAGAAGTGGATGACACAAAAGCACTCCAGGGTTTTAGAGCCTCCTACAAGTATGTATGACTTTGAAGATGTTCACAAAAATATGGAAGATCCTATGGGATTTAAGGACAAGACCCTAAACTTGCAAAGAAAACTGAAAGGACCTCAAACTGGCAACTTCCTTCTGAATATAATTCACTCTACCCTTCAGCTAAGAGGAAGCCAAGTGCTGGAGCCTGCACTGTGTTTTCCTAGAGCTGCAAGGAGTTAGTCCAAACACATTTTTTCACATTAGTCTGGCATTTGCTAAAAACCACTACAGCTGTATTTGTAGCAGATCATTTTTTCAGATGACCAGATGACTTATTTTCATCTGCCTGTCAATTAATTCATTTATCATTTCAACCTTTCCTTTAAGTAGAAGCATTCCCTCATAACTTTCATACCACTGCAAATTTTTACCATGTGAGAGAATCAAGTAAAATTCACCAGAGCTTTCAATCAGTGTGAGAAAGAGATGAAGAAAAGTGCAGCAACAGTATATTTGGGAGCAAAATCACTTATTCTGCCTGACAATGAAGGTGCTATCTAGAAACAAGACTGATGATTCATAATGCTACCCTCTGCTATTACCAGAACTCTCTACAGCCCCGATCAGCTTTTATCCAACAAGTTTAACATGTCAAAGTCAATTTGCCTTTCCACGTGTATATTTCATGGCATTACTTCAGTACACAACCAGCCACCCAAGAAGCAAATTGAGTTTGTTTGTATGTATTTAATATTACCCTAGCTCTTGACAGTTTTAAAAGAATACATATCTTAGAAATAACTGAGCTTTCTTCAGGCAAAGATCTGCCATGCAAAGTTCATTTTTCTGTAAGCAGCTCCATGGCAGAGGGCTACTATTTCAAAGTAGGAAGACAGACTGTGTAATTGTATATCTTTACAGTTACATACTGCAATAAACTTATAGCAAGAGTAACAAAGGACAAGGATATCTCCCCAAACAAAAACCTTGCGATGGCAAACTCAAAATAACACGAAAAATAAGGAATACGCCAAGGAGCACACACCAAGCAAACTGACTACTCAGATTCACCTCAGATCTGTCAGGCCTCCTAATCCTTGCAACAACACCCATCCCAAGCCAGCTACTGGAACCACTGATAGCTCAAGTAAAGCAACAGTACATACACATAGCTCAGCTCCAGTATAGTCAGAATGAGACTTTTCAGCCCCTGTGGCACAGGAACAGGCTGTCTCTGCCTGTGGTCCCACTTCTTAACTGCTCAGAAGCTGTTTAACAGCAGTGCCACCACTTGTGGCATCGACCTACTCTTGAAAGCTAGGTAACTATTCTCACTCCTACATCTGAGCCAACACACTCCATTTCTCTGTTCAGTTTGCCCCATGTCTGTGCAGCCATTCACAGAACTCTGACAACGTGCTGCAAATAGTTTCATCTGCCCAAGAAGCACCACAGCTTCACCTGGAGTACCTGAGGGTATAAAATCCACCATGCCCTCCTCAGCCCCACCACTGCCCGCCACCAAACACACCCCCATCAGTTCCCACACAACCAGTGGAATTAACAAGTTTGCTCACCCTTCAGAGAACAGCTCCTGCTGCCTGGTAATCTCAGGACTGCATCTCAAACACAGGGCCCAATCTCCAGAACCCTCACTGCTCTCCCACTCCACTCCAACTGAACATATTTTTATAGCCCAGCCTCCTCACACTGCACTCCTAGGCTGACTGAGAGCCTCTTAATGCTCCTCTGCCTGGCAGAGGGTGGGAATGTGCCTCCCCACATGGCTTTACAGATACTGAAGAATGTAGCCCTAGTTCATACCTGATATATTTTGGTTTCTGTAATTCCTTTCCCAAAGAATTTTCTGTAAACAAGAGACATGTTTCAGTAACTGTAAACTTGGTTTACCTTTTTTGCCAAAGGGGACTTCTTCTTGATGTCCCTCTAAACTGACCAATGTGATTAAAGAAGTTTGTCTTCTTATCACCAATCAAACTGGTCTGTGTAAAACATTATATTAAAAAAAAACACATCCTCAAAAAAAAAAAAGTCATTTTCAGCCTTTTGAAATCAGAGTCCTTGTGTTGTTGTAGTGTGCAACAGCATCAGAAGAACTTCACATAATCTCTGCAAAGGCAGAGAAACTGTCGTGTCCCCAGTCAGGGAAACCAAGGCAGCAGATTCAGCATCACCCCCTGCTGCCTGTCAGCACCAAACCTGTGCCTGTCTCACATCAGCACAGGGAGTCAGGAGCAGCTGTGCAGGCCATAAGCAGATCAGCTCCTCACACAGGAAAAGCTTGTCTGAAGTGCCCAGTGCCAGTGAGCTCTGAAGCCGATTTCCACACAGTACTAGCAGGGCTCCCTTTTGGATGAATCACCTTCACAGCCAAAAAAAAATGAAAGCCTGAGGAAAGCTTATTATCCATGAAATGCAGGCTTGCCAAAAAATACAAAGCCTCTGGCATTTTGAAATTAGCTTACCTTGGAGTATCCCTGCTATTTTAATGGAAAGACACCTAAGCATGCAAACACTGAAGTACAGGTTAAGAAAAGCCAGCTGAAACCTCTGGCCCAATTTTCTTCCTGCTCACAGTTCTGAAACAAGCCCATTTGGGGCCAGGATGTTCCCCTGCTTTCATATCACCAAAATCAGCAAAATCTAAACTATCCCTGGACATTCAGCTTTAAAATACATGTATGCCTCCTTCACACTGTACACTGCATGTACCTGATACCAAAAGAGAATAACAAAAATCAATGGGGTTTTGTGCTTAATTGTGTTCTTCTGAATAAATACACAAAATACTGAAGACTTTCCCCTAAGATACTTTGGAAAAGCTCCTGCAGTAATTTTTGTGTCCAGTGAGCATTTCCTTTAATAAATGCAACACCCAGAAATATTGAGTTTGTGTCACAGAGACACTTCCTTACAGCTGAGCATCATCAGGCTTAGAGTCCAGCTAAAAAGAGATGAATTAGCAAATTCAGATGACATGTTACCATTTCCTTTAAGAGAAAACCTCACCAGCATAACATGATGAATTCTGAGACCCATACATTATATGAATAAATAGCCATGATTTTTTTAAATTATTACTTAGAGCATCAGGCAAGCTTTCTCAGTTTGAGATTTGAACAAAAGGTATCACACTTTTTTCCCATTTACAGCATATACCTTGGACAGCGCTGACAACAATTAAAATTAGGTAAAAAAAGCTTCCCAAATACTTTGGCATTGTCTGGATGACCACTGAATTTTAATAACAATTTCAATTAATTAAGACAGGAAAACACCAGAATCATAACAACAGTGCTATTTTATTGGCAGGCTGTTGTGGGAAAGAGTACTCATCTGTTGGCCAGCAATAAAAATCAAAATAACTGCAAGCAGCCTTGGGGCTAGAATCTGCTCTTATTTACACCATCCAGGTAATTCCATTTATTGCAGTGGGACTTCTCCAGGCAGATATTGTGGTTGTGCAGCTGTTTAACACCTCATGCAGAATAGAGCCCTCCAAGGAAAATCTGGCTCTGTGCATTTATGCTTTCTATCAGGCATATACTCATATGGGGCTATAATGAAATGTTAAAAAACTAAGAAAAATAAAACTGGGGACTTCTGAATCAGGTTCTAACTCTGCCCTCCTGCACAAGGTTCCAACTGAATTACCAAGTTCGTACTGTGCCTGGGAGGCACAGGAAAGTATAAGGGGGTAAAGAGCTCATTTCTCCATTCCTAATTCCTATTATTGTTACTTGGAGTGAAAAATAAGGTGGATCAGAGTGAAGATGTCAGAAGAAAAAAAGATCAAATAACTTAAACAGCATATGGACTAGCTATAACAGCTGGATTACAGGTGGTAGTTTTCCCTCCCAAAGAATGGCTGGCATAGGAAACAATTTCTAAGGTGAAACAGAGGACGCTGGTCAGGAGAGCAAGAGAACTACAGTCTTTGAATGAATCCACCACTGCAGCAACACTGAAGTAAGAAGTCCTTCTGGAAAGAAAAAGGTGGATTTGGCATTTCACATGCTCTTATCCTTCCTCTTGCTCCCTTGTGTTTCTCAGTAGCTGTGTCAGAAGTCTCAGTTGAGGATGAATGCACTGCTGGAAGACAGCAAATGAGATGGCTGGGGGTCTCTGGGGGTCTGTCGCCAGCAAAGAGCTTTTCTGTAAGGCTCCACATGAAGATGATGCCTTTGGTTGAGGCCACTGCACCAGGAAATGTTGGCTTGCAAGATTTCTCACTTACCTGGAATAATGCACTGGCTTAAGTCTGAAAGCAGTAACTGTTTTGTACCTACAGTATCCACTGTAGGCCAGGCAGGCAAGTTTGTCTCTTGTGGACACAGAAGGTGCAGAAAAATCTCAGGTAAACAGCTTAGCAGACAGAAAACACTGTGTTCATTGCACAATAAAGATGATATTTTTCTTTAGAAAATACTTCAGATTGATGGCAGCGTATTGGCACAGAGAAGTTATCTGTACTTGGTGACTAATTCACCCTCACAAGATACTGCTTCTACAGCTGATAACAGATCAGACAGGAGTCCTGCCCCTGAAATCATTTCCCATTAATTTCAATCACTCTGAAAGGTGATTGAACCAAAAAGTTTCCAAGTCAGCTGGCACACAAATGTCTAGGCCCTGCCAATATTTTGTGATCCACTTACTGTAAACACATCGCTAATGAATGTTCATTCCCTTGATGACTCTTTTGGAAAGTGGAGACATGTCTAAGAGTATTTACAAGGTATGTGATCCTCCAAAAAATTGATAAATATTCTGACACATCTTAAAACAGAGCCACCAATGCCTTCAGCCAAAGAAGTAATGCTAATCATGCATAAAGACATGAGTTATCTCAGTAGCCTCAATGTATTAATTTCATTACCTCTGAACACTGCCATTGTTAAATGTGCTGACCCCATAGCTTGGAAAAGGACAGGAACAAGATTAATGCAGATTAAAATTGTTGGCTGTTGTGGAAACTTTTGCATAATTGTGATGTTTTGTGTCAGTCTGTGGATTTCATACTTCCACCACCAGCAATGGCCATTGCTAACTCATAATGTCCCCTTAGCAGGACTTGAGACTGCAACTCTTCCAGCAAGCAGGATGCTCCAGCTCTGGGAGAAAAGCAGACCTGCAAGTGAAAATGAGATGTGCCAGGGTTAGTGTACCCCTTTCCACTGAGCTAAGCTAGAATTTGGCAATGCACTATCAACAGCCTACAAGAAAACTTGAATCCTTGATGCCCAGAGGGGCTGATCTCCTAAATTCTTGTCACAAGCTAAAAATTGTTTTATAAATGCACTCCTGTGCAAACAGGCATGCATACACTTAAACAGAAAGTTGAAAAATATGTTTTAACGATAAAATGTTAAGAGTCACAAGAAAAATAAAATTGATGGGGTTTTTTCACGACAACTCTCTAAAGGCAGAGACCCTTTGAAGACACTGAGAATTTTGCAATATGAAGTAACCTGCAGGTGCTGTGTCTGACACAGCACATCTCCTGTGAGGCTGCACTCACTGACTACCATCTTAGAAAGCTTTGAGGTGTCAAGGAAGTTGAACACAGCCTTCCGGTGCTCGGTCCTTCCACAGGAGAGTGTGTCTCCCAAGGAAGGGAGCAGGGAACGTGCCTCTCTGTGTGTGATCATGTTGCCATCTAGTGACCGCAGCCCAGAGACCGCTCAAGCCCTGAGACACTGTTCCACGAGCACAAGACAATGCTGTGTGCGAAGCAACAGGGTCTTGTATAACTGAGACCTCGGGGGAGAAGTCGGAGCCGCTGCCAAGATATACAGGATTATTCCTCCTAAAGCTGCAAGTCTCGGGCAGAAACAGCAAGTTCCTTGAGTGGCGTGATAAGGAATTAAAAGCTCACAGAGGTTGTTGGGTCATTTTCGTGCCACCCTTGAGCTCCGGAGCCAACAGGGCAGTTCCCTTTCCTGAATTCACACCGGGAGTTGGCCAAGAGCAGCCACAACAATCGGTCGTGGCCGGCGACTGTGAGAATGGCAGCGACCCTGCCATTCCTGAGAGATTCACTCAGTTTTCCCTGTTAAGGGCAAAGAAGAACTAAACATCCCAGCCTGGGTATTGAGTGCAAGGCCTCCTCTACTGCTCTTGCACCTGGATTCATTGGCAAATTTTCTGGGACAGGGGAAAATACAATTATTTGCTGGAGCCCAAAGGATGTACGTGCCCAGCATCCTTTTAAATATGTAGGCAAGTAAAATCTTGTTATTACACACACAGGCACTTCTGAAATCCACCTCTCACAAGATCTTTAAACACTTTTTACCAATCCTGGTCCAAGACACTCAATTTCCATCAACTATGGTGGCAAACTTCTTTCTTGGCAGTTTGAGAACACCAACTTTCTTTCATAAATGTGTCCATTCATGTCAGTAAATGTACGGATGTGTGTGTGCATTTGTGACTTTATATTATATATATATATGTATATATATATATATATTTATGTATGTATGTATGTATGTGTGTATGTATGTATGTATGTATATGTGTATATACACACAGAGCACCTTCCCCAGACCCCAATGCCCAATCTTTTTATTCTTTTCCCTATATAAACATTGCTACAAAATCAGTTGTAAACAACTGAACAAAGATGTTGAGATGCCCTTATATTGGACTTCCTGAATTATCTTTTGAGAGTTTTTCACCCTGCCTAATCACTAGACATTACCACCCCAAAGTCTCTGGATCATGAAAATTTCTTCTCCCCACAGTATCAGGGTTTGTGGAATTTATCCTTGTTTTTCCCCCTGTTGAAAGACGACCTGTTTCCAGCTTAACAGAGTCACACATCAATATGGATCATTATCACCTCGATGGTTCTCTCTATAAACACACACAGAGCCACAAAAATAGCTCAAGTGTCTTCTTCCTATTATTCTCTGTATTATCTCTTTCTTTTTCTTCAGGATCTGAAAAGCCACCAATTTGTTTTTGCGAAAATATAAATAAATTTTAGGTCATATTTCCTGGTCAAATACAGACAATGAAAGGCTCATTTCAGCATACTTTTCTCTTTAAATTGTTATAGAAATTTGAGTGTGGTTTCCTGAGAGATGTGATACACACAAGCATTGCTAGCAGATATTATTTACTGGCTCGAATTTATTAGAGATCAAAGAACAGGGAAAATAAGCCTCATCTTTCTTGTTCTTCTTGGCAGTGGAACTTTTGTATCACTTAGAAAACCAAAAGGCAAGAGGAAAAGAAAAAACATGAGGATATAAAATTGCACTGGGGAGAAAAACATGATCACAATGAAATACCTAAGGGATCTAAGGACAGCTTCCAAAAGCTATCACAATAATTAAATGAATAAACCAAGTCAGATGTTGATTACCAAGCACAGTGGCCCTTATTGTCAATAGCCATAAAAGAATCCTGATGTAGCAAAGCCAGTGTGAAATAGCTGAAGATCCTCCTGCACTATGACAATGCCCCAGGATTTTGGATGGGATAGTTTCTACAGAAAATGGAGGACAGAATGCAGCCCCATATATCCCTCTCAGGGAATTAAGGGAATCACATTTCTTAAAATGCACTCAGTGATGAAGCTAAGCTCTGCCACTCCTGTTAGATTTGCTCAAGATTTCCTGTTAAGCACAAAAAACCCCCAAAAAATGTAAGACAGAATGAAGACTAGCCATGTGCAGGATTCCTATTTTTGCTCTATTAGGCTATATATGACTATTCGTGTAGCCAATTAATTTTCCCCAAAATAACTCACTAGCTGAGACTAGAGATTGAAATTTTGTTCTGTTCTTTCCTATGGGAACTTCTATTCCTCAGGCAATTCCTTAAAAATCAGGTTTTCTTTTAGTCTTCAGCAAAGTGCTTCCTCTCCAGAGAGACCACCCAGAAGAGAACAGGAAGTTCCCATAGTTTCATATTTTTTAAGGAGAGCAGAATGTTGAGTTCCAGCCCCACACTTAGCCAGTCACCAAGGAGTTAATGTGTTGAGCAGCTACTTCATGTTCTGCAGATATGTATGCACTGATTAGCAGTGGCTGGAATAAAACACTACAGCCCAAGGAAGGCGGAGCATTCTCAGAAACAGCAGTCTGGCAAGAAGCTGTCAAGGGAATAGATCCAGAACCCCCAAGAAGAATGAGACAGACTGACTGGGAGCAATTAAGGAAAATCATTTCATTCTCTGTAAAGGAGAGAACAGGGCAACTTTCTGAAGCTGTGGAGTCCATGGAAATTCCCATTAGCACAGGATGCAGAAGGGAGTGAAAGACCAACAGACTGCACCACTCATAACCTCTTGGTGGAGACCTGTAAAACCTCTCAGGAGGAGAGTGGAAAGTCTTGCTTGGCATTATCTCCCTATCAAACATGCCCATGATGGCAGCACTGCTTTTAAAGCAGTTTTCATCCCAGTGCAAACCATGCAGCTGCTGGTTGCTTGTTCTGGGGGTCAGACACACATTATTACCTGGCTACATAACGTCTCACAGAGCAAAGCAGAATGCTCCAATGCCCACTTGCCCCACTCAAACCCTTATCTGATCAGCAGCTGCACCATGCTGCTAGAGAAAGCCATTCAAAAGGCAAAAGAGTCCATCCCCAAGCCTCTTATTGATTCCTGACAGTGCTAATGATTAGCAGTAACTATTGAGAGGTTTAGGATTGAATTGGTGGATTGACTGACAACACCAGCTCCTTTTATACAGACACTGGAACAACCAAAGCCCAGTCCCACCTAAGAACTTTATTACCAAATATTACCCAATTTCAGCTAGGGAAGCAAACAAGAGTGGTCATCTTGGAGAAATATACAGGATGCTAGAAATAAACAATACTCTGTTCCCCATCCCTGTATTTGGACTTGACTTTCATTCCATCAGGTTTTGTATCTTATTCAAAAAAACATGTGCATAATCTATTACGAAACTGGTTATCCTAAATAAGCAGAAAAAGAGGGTTTCTTCTTTCTGTCTCTTGCAAAGTTTTGGTCCCAATGTAGTCTAGCAGCAACGAGTTTCATAGATTAATTCCACAGTATGTGGAAATACATTCCCATGGGGCAGCTGAGATCCTTTCTATGAATCAGCAGCTTTGATTTTTTTTGTTACAGAGAGCATCATCTCTGTGGTGCTCTCTGCTTCTTTCTTTCTTTTGTATGACCTCAGAGGGCATGGGCATGTTCCATGGCTGGACCACGTTCCTGGCTGGACCATGTTCCTGGATTGTTGCAGGGTGACAGTCACGATACAAAAATAGCCCCCTTGCAAATCTATGGATTAAAACTAATAAATTACCTAGAAGGAACAAGTCTCCTTAAAGATCAGAGACCCAACTGGACCAACATTTCCAGCTGGAATTATGGCAGGTTCACAGATCCATCTGATCAGCACTCTCTCTCACAAAAAAGGGGTGAATGGGGGGCTGAGTAATGGGAGTGTGAGACAGAGATGTTAAAGGAGGACACAATGTGCACAGAATCAAAGGTATGAGTCCCACTCCTGTTGCAAAGAACGTGCCAGCAGGTTGTATTCCACAGATGATGGAACAAGGAGAAAATTCCTTTGACCATTGCTACACTATCCCTTCTTTGGGGACCTTTATTATCACATGCCAGCTCCTTGATCCTCGTAAGGCAAATTAATCTATTTTATGGCCGTGACTCCCTCGTGGTCCACGGGGCCTGGATAAGATGAACATCTTCTGTGACCTCAGCACTTTTGTCAAGTCCTCACGCATCTCTGTGGCTCTTTGAGGATGAGACAGGAGCAAAGCTTGCGACTTGCATCCTGTCAGGGCATTCCCAAATTCCCCTGAAGGCCACATGCCTGGGGAGAGCACAAAGATAGCCACATTCTCCCAGACTAACACTCTCAGCCCGAGTGGAAAAGGCAAGCAAATCCATGGCCTGACTGTCGGAGGAATCAACACAATGCTTGAGGTGACAAGGGACCTATGGTGATTATGCTGCTGCTGCGTTGATGGTTGGACTTGACGATCAGAAAACCCCCAGTCAGAGGCTGTGGGGGGGAACCTCGATGGCGGCCGGGCCCTCAGCCCTCAGCCCGACCCGGGGCCGCCCCGACGGCCGCGCCACGCGCCACAAGATGTCGCCCTCCCCTCAGGCAGGGCCGGGCGGAGCCGCCGGAGACCCCCGCGGGGACGGGGTTGGGCTTATGGCATGTACGACT